>WHPX01000010.1:0-192218 GCA_011057435.1 Actinia equina
TCCAGGGGCAAAAATAAAAACATTGGTCTTCAAAACAAAAGTTTGCTTGTCTAACAGAATGTCATCGGGTTTACCGAATCAAATGCCTTTGGCAGATCTAGAAAGATGCTTACTGCGTTTTTTTTTTCCTATTCAGAATCAGTTCACAAACTCAACAGTGCACCCCCCCCTTCCACCCCCAAACTTTGGAATGTAAACATGTGAAATGAAATGAAACATTTGCTTATCCAGGGTGATCTCAGGAACACTGTTATCAAAATATTGCAGTGGGAGCTCAACATTCAATGGAAAAGCTGACATTCCGAGATAAGCATTTTATATTGTCGTTCGCGGAGGGTCCATATCAGATTTAACGTAAAGTCGCACAGTCGAGAAAATGCATTTGTTTGTTGGAGCCGAAAGCTGCAGGGAGCCACGATGGTGTTGGTCAAAACACCTTGAGCCTTCCCATTTTGTCATCACTTGTCAAATTATCTGCTGTTCTGGACGCATCACAAGTAGGATCTTTAACAAGGACAAAGGAGCATTTGGTTATTTCAAGCGACGGGACATTTCCGGTCTTGATAAAGTCACGATTTCGAATTGTCTCAAAATTTTTGCTTTTCCAATCAAAAACTGCAAGAAGTTTCACTACAATTTCAAAAAAAAAATTTTCGAGCAAATCGTCATTTTTCGTATCCTAATACCTTAATTTAACAAACATCAGGGCCCAGTTGTACGAAGCCTGGATAGCGCTATCCGGTGGATAAATCCTTATCCAGGGGATAAGTCGATGCTGTTATCCAATAAATTTATTCGTCGGATAGCACTATCCAGGCTTCGTACAATTTTGCCCATGGGGCAGAGAGTCATATACGTCATAGGACAGGCTAAGGCCTGACCGAAAGGTTGCATAAGAGTAAGGTCAAATTTGGTTTGTACGTTATGACTTTTCTTCAAGACCAACGCGGCCTTGTAACTCGTATTTAAGACCTGTGTGACATTTGTTAATGATTATGAAATAAAATATTTTTGGAGTTAATGTTCTTTGATGTTGTCCCTTAACAATGGATATAGAGTAACAATTTTATTTGGGAGAGAGAAACCAAATCTTTTCACTGCTTAGAAGCTTTTTAAGAATGCTTGAATAATTATTTTTGCTTTTATTTTGTAGTTTTAGTTATCAAGTTGTGATTATAATATTGGTAATGTATGAAAACGAAGGAGAGCTTGATATCAGTTACTTAATCCTAACTTCTTATACGAGTGTTTTTCTTATTCAGAGTTAGTTCCGCACGAACTCCAACAGTGCAGCCCCCCCAAACTTTGGAATGTAAACATGTGAAGCGAAATGAATTAAACCTTTATTTATCCAGGGTGGTCCCAGGAAATAACTATTGTTATCAAAATATTGCAGTGGCAGCTCAACATTCAATGAAAAGCTGAACTTCCGAGATACGCATATAAATAGCATCCCCTCCTTCTCTCCCTTAACAAATCTTTGCTCTCAACTGCACGCTTAGAGGTTTTCTGAGAAAAACTTAAAGTATTTTTTGTTTTTTATTTTGTAGTTTTAGTTTCTCAAGTTGTGATCTGATTATGATATTAGTATTGTAATAAAACGAAGGAGAGTTTGATATCCACCACTTTACCACTTTTTCAAAATATTTGTAATACTCAGGTATGTTGAATATATGATAAAACTTTGAACGCGTTTCAACGTATTTTTGAATGATTCATGGCCGTATTATTCAGCCGTACCAGAAGAGCATAACATACCTAGTCTTTCTGTTTACATGAGTAATGATTGAAAATATTGAAGAAATGCAGCAGTGTCGACCCAGGCGTGTGGGAAAATTCACTGAAGTGTATACTGTACTATGATTACGTAGCACGATTGACTGGTTTACACTTTTTTTATTGTTTCTTAAATTAAAAAAACAGACGGTAATCTATATTATCAACCATTTCTCGCAACGCTCGAGACAATAAGGTTTATGAACTGTTTATCCCGCGAATCACTCTTCCCACGGTTGTAAGAAATGAAGGCAGAAAGGAGGACAACATAGACTTTCACGGGCCTGAAAAATCCAAAGCCCTTCATAAATCCCGTAAAGTCAAATACATGATAGTTGCAGTCGTATCTGTAACACTGTTAGTGGCCGCTGTCAGTTTGCTTGTTGCATTTTGGCCGGGAAAGCACAAGGTTTCAAAATGCCTGGTTGAAGTCAACCTAGAAGAGGGTGATACTTTAATGTATCGTGTTGATCAGAATTTTGAAGTCAAGGGAAAAGATTCACAGAAAGGTAAATATGAAATAAATAGTCCTGTATTCATCTAGTTTTAAGTTGTGTTAGCAGTTGAAATAAAACCTAGTATTCCTTGTTCTTGTCTTCGCTGCAATATCTAGTTAAGCTTCCTCTTATTTTTAAGTCTTTTTCTCCTTCACTTTTGTATTATATTCAATGTGCAACCATGAGTAGCATTCAGTATAAGATAGGCAGAACACATGCACAGTTGCACAAATCGGTGAAGCCAGCGGTCGCGGTGGTTCGGTTCCCCATCTTGGACTGTGAAGTACAGCAGTTTTCTGAGCTCCCTTCTCTTAAGACGAATATTCGCGTGGTAAATATCCCACCCCCCCCCCCCCCCCCCCCCCCCCCCCCTTTAAATTGCTGCACCGTGAGGCATGAGGTAAAATGTCGTTCTTTTTTTCATAACTTCAAGAAGCCGCACTCAAACTATTTTTTCGGGTTATTCAACATCTTACCCCATGTAGAATCAATAATGAGAATATTGTCAGAAGGGTGATAGGCACTTTAATAAAATTTCTTGGTGGTGGCCAAGAAAGGATTTCAATATGTTGCTCGGTGTTGCTCCGAGAAGAATTTATTCGTTTGTAGTTTTGGGTTTTGGTTTCTTTTTTGAGGGTGAAAGATGCGCTGTTTTCCTTTATTCCTTATTCAATGGTCAGGCATTCGAGTCGACCGATTTTTACCTGAGTTTCGGGATGCGAGCTAAGCTACAAAGTAGTTGTATTTAAGCGGGGGAAAATAACTAGGGGAGTGTAACTATCAATAAATCCTTGGTCCATCAGATTTGCTAGCTAGGCTAAAAATAACTCGCTCGCTGATTGGTTGGTGGCTGTGACGTCGTCTTTGTAAGATGCCGATTTCTTTCTTTTTTTTTTTTTTTTTTTTTTTTTTTTTTTCGCGGCTGATTCAATGAATTTAATTTGGTTAAATTCTGTTTTTTCTGGACAACTTGTATAGGTAATCATATGGGGCCAAGTAGAATTATAGGATTGATTTCACGAGTGTTTTCAAAGTTTTGAAATTGCACGTTTATCATGTATAGCGAAAATTTCAACGAAAAAATCCGAAAAAATTATTTACTTCCTTTCTTTCATTCTTTCTTCCTTCCTTCCTTCCTTCCTTCCTTCCTTCCTTCCTTCCTTCCTTTCTTTCTTTCTTTCTTTCTTTCTTTCTTCTTTCTTCTTCTCCTTCCTTCCTTCCTTCCTTCTTCCTTTCTTTCTTTCTTCTTTCTTTCTTTCTTTCTTTCTTTCTTTCTTTCTTTCTTTCTTTCTTTCTTTCTTTCTTTCTTTCTTTCTTTCTTTCTTTCTTTCTTTCTTTCTTTCTTTCTTTCTTTCTTTCTTTCTTTCTTTCTTTCTTTCTTCTTTCTTTCTTTCTTTCTTTCTTTCTTTCTTTCTTTCTTTCTTTCTTTCTTTCTTTCTTCTTTCTTTCTTTCTTTCTTTCTTTCTTTCTTTCTTTCTTTCTTTCTTTCTTTCTTTCTTTCTTTCTTTCTTTCTTTCTTTCTTTCTTTCTTTAATGTAGTTATGGTTCGAAAGAAGTTTATTCAGAATTTGGTCCCACCCTACTCCATTAGCATATCAGCATCGAGTATTTTTACCCTGTATGTATAATACGAAAAAAATGAAAATATATGAACT
This sequence comes from Actinia equina, assembly GCA_011057435.1. Taxonomy (NCBI): domain Eukaryota; kingdom Metazoa; phylum Cnidaria; class Anthozoa; order Actiniaria; family Actiniidae; genus Actinia; species Actinia equina. The sequence goes on from WHPX01000010.1 coordinate 3,929, forward strand.
CAATAACGAAACTTTAGCTAGAAAATTGATATCAAAACTTGACTGCAATACTTCAAGAAGTGCGCTGCTGTCTTTTCGTTTCGGCGCTATCAGATTGAGAGCTATGAGAGCCGAAATAAAATTTTTGTTTTTGATTTAGACTTAATTTCAATCCTAAAGAATATTTACGTACCAAGTGTGAAAGAGATAAAGTACTGAGATATAAAAATAGGCTTCTGCTCCTAAACAAGAGAAGAATACTATTAATAAACACAAGAAGTATAAAAAGGTATGTTTAAATTTCTTTCATGAGAACGAACGCAGCAAAACTAATTCTTTTACGGCATTCAAGATAATTCTTCCGATTTGCGTACAAAAATCAGCGAAGAACAATAAAATATGCCAGTCTCATCATACAGACTTGAATGAAGACAAGTTGAATAACATTTCTAAACGACTTTTTATAAAATATCCGCTTATTACACGGTGTAAGTAAATAGTTTCTGAGGCTGCATTTACACGGTACCAGACAAATTTGTGACCGTTCAAAAAGTTGACCGGTACATGCCGTTCACACGGAGCCGTCTCGTATAAAAGTACGTTCTGTTTACACGGGGCCGGATCAATATGATAATGCCAGTGGCTGTACTATCTGATCATGAAGTTATCCCACCAAAGAGATGTTCTTCCAGGTCTTATCCAATACTTCTCTGCCTTTCTTTCTATTCTGCCAATTCTTGCGAGTCGACAGAATTGACTTGCATCTAGAACCGAGCCAATGCTTCTTCTTATAATCGCTTGGAAAGCTGCTTAATAAGCTATTTGCAGAATAACATTATCCGACAGGACCGTGACACTTGCAAGCAATGCAAGCAATACTGCAACTGTTCTGTTCTGTTTTCCATTGTAATCAATAATTATAAGGAAAACAGAATTAAAAAAACCCGAATTTTCACGATGACAACATTCATTTCATACAGTTATAGCTAAGCGACCACGCACTAAAGCAGCTGCGACAAAAAATGGCTTTCCGTACGAAAAGTTATCCGGAAGATGTGTTTACACGATAACGTTCGATTTCTTATCCATACAAGTCAAACATTTGACCTCGATTTTCCAGGTCCCAAATTTGTTCGGCTAGGCGTTCAAACGTGTGTCCAGATAGCACGGTTCCGTGTGAACGGAAAGCTTAAAAGTACAACTTTTCGAACGGTCAAAATTCGTCCAGTACCGTGTAAATGCAGCCTGTGTGAATATTTTACATCATGTGAAAAGGTAGACGAACTGACTTTTCACGACGTCAAGCAGATGTAAGAAGTAATTTTATACGCATAACGCAACGCTCTTGTCAGCGGGACATAAGAGAAGCACAAGGAACCCAATTTCTCAAGACAGTAAGTAGGATTCAGAGAAGGGTATCCACGAGTTTGCCGTGCGGCATGCAGCTTGATTGCTATATTTGATTCCGAAAAAGTCAAGACTTCTACCATATAGTGGAATCGGAGTCTGAAGGTTTGAAAGCAGACAGCGACCAAGAGCTATTCAAATTTGATAAATATTAATTTTCTAAAACACCTTATTAATCTTGGAGTTTTTTCGTGTCGGTATTCTAAAAAGAAGACTTCAGAACAAAGCATTTTTTCGACTTGGCTGTAAAGTGTTAGTAGTCTTTGGACGTATTCATGCATATTTGAAGGTTTGGTTTCAGTTCTCTAGATCACTACGATTTGAACATGGCCTTGTATAATGAATGTAGTCTTGTTGTTGAATCCATATATTTCAGTTTCGAAAGAAGCTTGATCTTTTTTGTTTAATTGTCCATCAAGCCGCCGAAAAAAAAAAGCGTTCAGCATCTTTTACAAAGACGATCGACGTCAAAGCCACCAGCCAATGAGCGCGCGAGTTATTTTTAGCCTAGCTAGCAATCTGATGGACCAGTGAAATAGATGGAGTTGCACTCCCCTAGTTATTTTCCCCTGATTTAAAGGCTGCAAGACTCGGTAAAAGGTTTTACGGGTGTGAGAGGTTCCTAGGATTTGAGGCACGGATATTTCGGATAAGTTAAGCTTGTAGGGTTTGGTTTTTAAGCGAATGGAACATCGGCTTAACTGTACTAGGACTCGCATTTTTCCCATAACTCACTATTTATGCTATAGATTTAAATTGGTTTATTTACATGGCAGTTATATTGTGTATTCTTTTTCAGAAACCATATCGTCTACCGTTGGTTTTCAAGTGGTTAACAAGACATCATACGCCTATTGGTTTCTTCTTAAGATCAACACAACATTCAAGGACGATGATGAGTCCGCCATTACTGGTTATTTCAGGGTTCAACTACCAAGGTAGAAAACTAGAACTGTTTTTTTTTTTTTTTTTTTTTTTTTTTTGCTTTTGTTTTCTGGTTTGTTTTTATTTGTTTTGTTTTGTTTTGTTTTGTTTTGTTTTGTTTTGTTTTGTTTTGTTTTGTTTTGTTTTTTTATTTTGTTTTGTTTTGTTTTGTTTTGTTTTAGTTTTTGTTTTTGTTTTGTTTTGTCTTGTTTGTTTGTTTGTTTGTTTGTTTTGTTTTGTTTTGTTTTGTTTTTTTTATTTTGTTTTGTTTTGTTTTGTTTTGTTTTTGTTTTGTTTTGTTTTGTTTGTTTGTTTGTTTGTTTGTTTTGTTTTGTTTTGTTTTTTTGCTTTTTTTTATTTTTTATTTTTAATGAATATCCTCTAAACGGGCCCTAAATCATTACGGATTAATTTAACCTCTGTTTCTCTCTTCTTCTTTTTTTGTTTTGTTTGTTCTCAGTACCAAGGACTATTCTGAGGACACAGGCAATGATGGCACGACTGAATTTTTTGAACTTCATGGGTACCCTCAAACTGACGGAGAATTCGTTCGCTATTTGCATGGAATCCTGTACCAGCTTCTCCCGGCCGTCAGACGTGATTTGTATGAAGACGTCGATGGACAGACAGACCAAAATGTAAGGCCAGAAAACACTCCCTTGTTTCCAGGCCCCGTCAGAATGCACCGACAAGCAAACACCAAAGAAATCGATGACGTGTTGGTCAAAAATCACTTCAACCAATCAGATTTGGTCAACGCTTCCTCAGACATGGATATTGATGTCAAATACAACGATTCAGCCACAATTAACAAGACCCAACGGAATGGTCTCAGAAAGTAATGTCTATGTATCTGAAGAGCTTCATTTTGGTGAACCAATTAAAACCAAGGACGGGCATGACGTCACCACGATGATGGTTAACTTGTACAGTCATGTGACTCGTATTGAGATGGACAGTGCTTACTTTGTGGAAGAAGAAATCAAAGCTCTAAAGATTGATTCATTTGTCATGTTGGTGGTACCAACTGAAGAAAGCACTTTAGATGACACATTAGATGGTCAGCGGTTATCAACACAAGAACCCGCTACAGTTATCAGACGTAATCGCAGGGCGGTGGGGTCTGATTCAAACCGAACAGCAACTCCATATCCCGGAGGAAATGTTGGTGGTGGAGGAGGAGGTGGTAATGGAATGGTGGGGTCCATAGGAGGAGGAGGTGGTAATGGAACGGTAGGGTCCATAGGAGGAGGAGGTGGTAATGGAACGGTAGGGTCCATAGGAGGAGGAGGTGGTAATGGAACAGTAGGGTCCATAGGAGGAGACGGTAATGGAACGGTAGGGTCCATAGGAGGAGATGGTAATGGAACGGTAGGGTCCATAGGAGGAAATGGTAATGGAACGGTGGGGTCCTTAGGAGGAGATGGTAATGGAACGGTTGGGTCCTTAGGTCCTAAACTGTTCCTACGAAGCCTTCTAGATTTGTCCCTAGCAATGGAAAATACGTTCTCTCTTTTTGACAAGACGTTACTTGGAATCCGAACCAAAGGAGAGGGAAGCACATGGTTAAAGACCACTGCTTTCGACTGGAAAAACGGGACGAAGAAATGGGAAATGGGAACTGATCTTTATGTAACACTTGGAAGTATCAGAAAAAACATTTATCGAGTGAAATACAGCAACGAAGAAATAGAAAATGGAATTGGAAGAGAGGTCGGCATGTCCTGGAGTAAGGGGATTGTAAGTGTTAAGTCACTCTAGATTTTATTCATTTTAAAGTTTCTATAAATAGCCCGCATTGATGAGAATGCACAAATGCAATCTCGTATCCAACGCCTACTTTTCTTCTGGCCTGCGGCGAAGAACGAGAGCTCTGGCATAATCCATTTTTTGGATTTCTTGGACTTCCGGTATAAGAGCGCATGCGTTCAAAGACTTGCCAACAATGCAAAAAAATATGTTCCCGATTTCTAATTTTTAACTTGATCGGAAGTAAACACAGAATCTATTTTAAACCATGATTGTCATTAATATATTTCACTTCCGGAAATTTGCGCATGCGCCAAAGGATTGGATTATGCCAGAGCCCTCGTTCTTCGCCGCAGGCCAGCAGAAACGCAGGCTCTGAGTACGAGATTAGCACAAATGTAATTTAGGTGCATGCGTACGTGCTCTTGTCGTACCGGAATTATATCCGGCACTTTTTTGAGGGTTGATACTTATTTTTAGAACCTTTTAATGAATGTAAAATGATTTACATTTCTGTTTTCAGCCATTTTGCTTTAAGGTCCTGATCGTGAGGTTGTGTGTGGAGTTTAGCTTGAATGTTGACTTTAACATAAAGCCGCCGAAACTTCTATCACAAGAGACGTCACTCAGTCCTCCAAAGATTGCATTACAGGTATATACAGTTATTCATATTGCTTAAAGAACAGCTAAACGCGATAACGAGGCTAGACGTACATTCAATAGACCGTTTTCTCAAGGTAGCGTGCGCATCCAACTTGACGAGCCACAAAATTGAAAAACCCAAATTCAGTAAAATTGAGAAGTCAGTTATATATTTAAAGAGGAGAATAATCGATTTTAAGAATTCTTATCCAAAAAATTCATAAAAATGTAGGATAAATATTCTAATTAAAAAGCTCCTGTTCCGGTATCTTGGCCCGTCAAGTTCCTTAAATTTGAATGCGCACGCAACCTTGAGAAAACGGGACACGAGCGAAAAAACCTCTGCGCATGCTCTAAGTGCGTATGCAAATTAGTCGCAAAGTACACATGCTATCGTAAAAATATGTACATTTGGCTTTCAAACAAGTCTGATAAGAATGAACTTTTCAAAATGCCAAAAAGTGGAGTCAATGCGTGAAAAACTTAAAGCTAATTCTTTCATATTGTCTTTTTCAATACAGTATCTTGGCCTCAAAAAGTATACTCGCGAATTTTATTTATTATTATTATTTTTTTTTTTCTTTTGTATATATACTCGGAGAAAAAAAACATTCGTTTTCTCAATTAAACTCTTCTGAATTCTTAGAAAACTTGCTGAAATCGTTTCTTTTGCGGCCCGGGCCAATTACTCCGTTCCTTTATTACACAGAAATCCCAAACTCAGACTTGTACTTATTCGTCACTCACTTTATCTCTTCTATAGTTCGCAATGTAGTTTGGGAAGGCGAATAATGCGAGTGAAGGATTTCCAAGCTCTAAAAAGTAAACTAAGAAAAGACGCATTGTTACCATGTTTGTATTCACTAGTCTCCCGCGACGCTATCTTTATCGGTTCATAACTTTGTAAAAATTTTGTTGTTGTTGTTGTTGTTGTTGTTGTTGAAAGGTCGAAGCATTTGCAGAAGTGAAAGCAAGTGTAGAAGCTTATGCATCAATACTGTTTGTTCGTGCCGGGGTTTTTACGGACGGGACACTTGTTCGTGTCACCGTTCCAACCAAGCTGTCGTACAGTGCAGTAAAGCCAGCCAATCAGAAGTGGTGTTTGGCATCAAATGCAAAACTGACTGCCTTAGAATTGCATGCTGGTCTGTTCTACCAATGGAGAAAATGCCGTTTCATATTCAGATGGTTTCACAGCTATATTAGGTGTTGGTGGGGAACGAGGAATACGATCTTAAGCTTCGGTACATGGGCTGCTCTAAGTAAAGATTTTGAGCTGTATGGTATTTGCTTTTAGTAAAACATGCCTTTCCTGACGCTGTCAAATGCATGCTAGCGTTTCAAAGATACTTTTAAGGGACAATGTACCTATGTAAGTATATTAAATTCGTAGTTTTCCTGGCTACAATCTTTAGTTTACTTAAGTTTGATTCACGAAATTGGATATTTTGGCGTCACCACGCGCAAATATAAGCACAATTAACGTCGTTTTTAGTTCAGTTTTAGTTTTAGTGATTTAGAGTGAATCAAATTGTGATTATCGAAATTGAAACCTTGGCAAGCGTGACCGATATGTGACTACATCTTTTTATTATATAATTACCAATGAAATATCTATTTTTCTCTATTTCGAAAACTTGATATCTTCACACGTGAAAATAATATGTTATTTTCACGTGTGAAAATAACACCATTACGATGGCTATTAAAAAATACACGGAAAGAATTGCCTGAAAAAGCCAAAACATACTTCATTGATAATTATATAATAAACAGAATATTACATGGCCGCTTGGAGATTCGTTCGCTACGCTCACTCGTGAGAGATCTTTTCAACACTCGAAGATAAAATTCGTATCTCCGCGCGCCCATGTAATATCCTCTATATCTTTCTTTGCAAAGTTAAGTTTACACTAGTGCAATTCGAAAAACCGTGGGCACCTAAAAAAGTTCTACGAATGTTCTATTCTTCTTTGGCCAATCAGAATTTACTATGTAACCACAAGATAACGGAAAGATAGCAATAACGCTTCTGATTGGCTGATTAAACAATTCTTGAAATATTTCTACTTGCCCATGGTTTTTTCGATTCGCACTGTAAAGGTTGTACAATGTATTGGGTACTTTGCAAACGTTAGTGAACGTCATCGTTGACCCAGCAGTTTATTAATAGGCGACTTGCACTCAGAGGTCACGTGATGAAATCCGCCATTGTGCAGGTCGCATATTGCAAATGCACGATTCTTAAAATTGTCTTGCATGTGAGGCTATATATTTATACATATATATGGAATTACAAAAGGAATGCCGCAAATTCCCTCGAGAAAAAGCGTGATTTCTTTTGTATTTTGATGTTAGCCTCGCATCTACGATTTTTTTAAGAAGGGTTCATTGGTTTAAGTTGATTCAAGCTTTTACTTGCATGATTGCTTATAATGGACATTAGATATCATTTTATATTGATGGTCTATATTGTCTTATTATTATTTTTGCCTTTCGTTATTCTAAGCTTAAAAGTTACCGCTTTCAATCGCTTTTGTTTGATATTGCAGTTAATTAGAATTATTTTGTAAATGCATGCAGCTCTCTTATTATTGTTGCATTTTAAGATCGCTATTAATTCTACAATAAAATCATCGACCCTAATCGAATGTTGGTTTCCTTGGTACTTTTTAGTCGAAGATCCGTAATCATTAACACGTAGCAGTAGTTAAGTTATGAGATAAGATCCGCTCCTTTCCATAGGTAAAGAGACGAGATGGCACATGGCTTATCGCTTACAATGAACCCATAACACCCTATATTCAATACTCATAACCAACCAACCCAAAACCCATATCCGAAAACTCAGCGAAAACCGATATCCGTGCGTACGTACGTCCGTGTACACAACAAAGGAATCCCGCTTGATTTCAAAGCAAAACTACTCGGAAATGCACATAAAACATCGCTTTGGAAAACCGGAGAACCGGAAGAAAACCATCGTGGCAAGGAATAAAACAAAACATCAAACAAACTCAACTCACATATGATCCCGTCTGAGCCAGGGCCCGAACCCGGACCACAGCGGTGAGATCCGAGCGGAGAAAATAGAGATTTTGTCTGCGCATGTCGTAAATTAATGAAAGCAACAGCTGATCAGTCGTACAAAGTTTGCTGCCATTTAGAGTTTTGCAATTCAATTGATCTTTTCACTCTTGAGGATGATGTCTGATGGCGTCGAGAAAATTGTAGTAAACTTTAATTTGATAATTAAAACTTTCAAAACTAAATGTCTACTTAGAATTTCGCCCGGCATTTTCAAACTAGCGATGCTCAAAATTGCTAATAAACGGCAAAGCACAACATATTTAACAAAAGTATGTTTATCTTTATTAATTTTTTTAACTTTTAAAACAATTTACAGATTTTTTCCCCAAAACGACATTATTAACGCTTGGGATGACAGTGGCAAAAAATGTAAACTTTTCCCTCCGAATAGCAAAAAAGAAGGGCGATATTGAAGCATTAGTCAAATCCATCGCAAAGCAAGCGGGACCACTCTTTAGCTCTAAAGAGCCACACATAACAAAACTACGATAAATAAAGGAAGCAATCATGGACAAAAGGTACGAGTTACAAAAGAAAGTTTTTTACAAATATTTTCGGCAAAAACCTTAAATAAATTTTAAATTAGCTACTTTATAAACGAGCTAGAGACTGGGACGAGTTTTAATCTAATTAGCAAATGAGATTTGTTATCTGATAAATGTCAATAATAGTAAGTCTGTGAAATTCGAACATGTTTCGTTAAAAACAACCAGTAGAGTTAACTGCCTTCAAAAGTGTTATAACATTTATAAAGAATGTATGATAATGGGAGACAAGTGTCCCACTTTTGAAAGCCTAGGATAATGGTTCTTTTCATCCAATCAAGTTCAAATATGTCAGACTAACTACTCTTGAGATGTTTTCTCAAATGACAAAACATTTTTCCCGACAGGATTAAAATTCAAAACTTGCCCCAGTCTCTTTCTCATTTGTGAAGTGGCTAATTAGAAAATTAACATTTGGAAACAACGATGTTGAACGCAAAACGCACATTGAAACAAAACTGTATCAAATGATGAACAGACAAAACTGATGAACAGAAATCCAAACATAAAGAATCAAGCTAGCTTTTGCCAGAAAGCATAACGTGTTTGTAAAATGGATTACATCAGCATCTAAAATACACTAAAATCGTAACAAAACGACCAACTTGGTACCATGGTACATAAATAGTAAGATTTTACATCGAGAGCCTCTACTTCCAAGCCTCCAGAAGGTGTTTGAATGCAACGAGTAAACTTAAAGAAAGACAATTTGTGAAATTTTTGGCCGGGGCAAGATCAAACAAGTATAGCACTTTAGGTAGGAAAGAATGGATAAAAAGTGCAAAAATGTAAATTATAGAACCAAACGTCGCAAAATTTTTAATTGATACGTGGACGTAGAGAACTGTAATTTACAGAATGTAAGCTTCAAAATATCACTAGCTACTAGCCTTGAATGGTAAGCATTCATTTAAATCGTCTTCACTTGTATAAAGGTTGGAAGAATGCAGATGATTTTTGAACATTTTCCATGTTCCGACGGAATTCGATCCTAAATGTCTTATAATCTAGCTACGAGTCTCATATTTAACAAGACGCTCTTGGAGCGTGCACTGGGTTGCCCAATATGCTACTGGTATGCTGGAGATTATTCAACACCTAATCTTAGTACTTTGGAATATTTTAGGCGTATTTTTTTTTTCAAAACTTTCAAACACTTATTTTTTCTCACATCAAATTTATTCAAAAGTTTACAACTTTTAAATGTGTTTTTTTTCTTTTCTTTTTTTTTTTTTTTTACTAAAAATGTACCGCTTTTGTATATATTTTAACCAGTGAAGTGGAATCACACTCGATTAGTAAAACTATACAGATGCAGTTTTGTAACCGGAGAAAACAGCGTTGCGTTACTGACGTCACTAAGTTTTACAGTGCGGACACTCTAACCATGAACACTTCGAGGTTTTTTTGACATTTTTTTCTACATTTTTACAACTATCCAATCAGCGATCTCCTTCTTAAAAGGAATGAAACAACTTTTAGGCATCATCCAATCAGAACACACGATATAATTGATGTGATTTAGTTTTTCAGTAGTTCCCATGAGAAAGCTAATAATAGAACTCCTAACGATTGTCGTGATTGGATAACGCATTAAATAAAGTTTGAAAAATGTTGTAATAGGCTCCATCTAAAACTACACTGACAACAACTAAAATTGACCTCAAAAGCTGACGAAATAATTATATTTATTTCAAGACCAGGTGATCTGACGGGAATCGATTAGCCAATCAGATTGGGAATCGCGTTTGCTGAAAAATAATCAATTTCAATAGACCTTATGTGGATCGGTAATAATCAAGAGCAAAACACATATAAGAATAGCACGTAAATACAACACATTTTTAAATCAAAAAAGATTTATTGTTATTAAAAATAATAATATACGTACATACACGCTACTGCTAAATAGCAATTTGAGCATATTATCAAGTTTTCAATCATTTTCGAAACAAAAAGCTTGGTAAGGTTAACTTCGTTGGCAATATGAATTACAAAAAACGGATAAAATCTTACTTAAAATAAGTTTTTCTTGTAAAATGTTTCTTGTATATACTTGAAACATTACTAGATACTTCAAATGTGCAGCTGTGGCTTCTTTTCACCAATATTCCGCACTACATTTCAAGAGAATACATATTCAAAGACAACTCAAAACAAAATGGCGTCCTTCACGGCAATGTTTCGTCCAGGACTCTAGGCGCGAAAAGTCAGAAAATCATACACTGCGCGCTTCCCGAGATCGACTGGATACATGGCCAAATAAGCGACATAAATTCGTTTAGAAATATTTTTAAATGGTTATTTGTTTGTTTTGTTTTGTTTTGTTTTTTGTTTTGCTAACCTTTCTGAAGTTCTCGATCTCTCCATTATTGATTATATTCTTCAAATATCGTCTTTTTATATATCCAAAACAGTGAAGTGGAACTGTGAAACTCGGTTAGTAAAATGATTCAAAACTTAGCGAAAAGTATCAACGGCCAAAGTACAGTTACCAACTCTATTACCGCGTAAAATTTAACGATATATTTATGTATATGCATTATTAACTACGGTAATATTGAAATATGCAAGTCTTCACTGATTTGATGCTCGGATCTCAAAATGGGAGATAATGATTAGATATGCATGCATTAATTATTTGCATATGTAATCAAATCTTACATGGAATCAAACCTTAAGACTCAAACATTCTTAAGAAGTTTTCAATTTGCTATGCTCTTTAAAACTATAAGATTTGCAACACATTTTATTAAATTTTAAGCAAAATTTTTGTTTGTCAGCTGAGCATGCAAAACCTCTATTGGTGGGTTGCAAGCATTCCCAAGAGAGTTAAATGACAAAAGCATGGCGGCCATTGTGGTACCCTTAACAATGGATGCTAATAAGAAATCTCTTGTTAAATGGCACCAACATGGCCGCAATGACGTAACGTGTGCAATCGAAGAATATGCCGGCGAGCTGCCACACATTAACCTTCTATTATGTATTAAGAATATGTATTTTCGACCAATCAAAATAACAAATGAATTGTATTGCTTAGAATGACCATCCAATGGAGGACACCTCACAAGTCGTAACAGCACAAACAGCTCCAACGCCAGAAACTGAAAAAACCTTTATGTAGACTTTCGCAAAGTCCGTCGACCGCTTTGTTTTTTCTTACTGGCGCGCGACGGAACTCTCGCGACTTCGTCGCTCGCTCGCTGCACTCGCACCATTCGCGCTCCGCTCGAATCTAAAACAAAAAACCGGGAGACAAGAGAGGTCGACTTGGGGTAAGTCTAACCTTTAATTTTATGAAGAAACGGTAGATGAAAATTGATGATACATGTAATTGAGACGAACAACATTTTGACTCATGCAAACGTACACAAATGTTTTTCACTAAACCTGAAAAACTGTACAGTGTAATAAATGTGAAAGTAAGCTTAGATTTTTAAAAGGCCACATCTAAATAATAGTCATTCAGGTGATTGGGCAAAGGATTAACAAAAAAAACATATTTTGCTTTGCCAGATGGTCTATGACCTCGAAAAAAACATCAACGAATATGGAGCATTATGAAAAATTCTGTTCTTGCTTGTCTAACACAGCCTTTTTGTTGTTTGCCTTTTTGAAAGCTTTGTCGCTTTTTGACGAAACATTTTATTGTATTTATAGGCCTAAACTGAACGCAGTAAGAATTGCTTGAGAGTAAGAAAGCCGTCTTCTGCCGCGGTGTCAGCCAAGAGTGAATTCGAAGCGCATGTGGAGGGACGAACTCGTTCAGCATAAGTCAAATCAAACGTTTACATTATTAAGTCACAACAAGGTAACCAATCAGAATACTTCTTATGCTATTTATTAAAGCACAATAGCCATATATTTCGGCATTTTTAATTTTCTTTGTAGTTCTTCAGCATGAAAATCTAACTACGCAGCTCGAGACAGCCGAGTCTTGACAGTCTTGACGCGATAAAACTCACCCTGCAAATACACCGCTTTTATAGATATCATACCATTGAGAGGAAGGATTAATTGTTAAATAGTAACGTCAAATCCTCAAAGAAATAGATGATGCAAAATATTTCAAAATGGTATCGTGCTGGATCGATGTATTTCCGGTTAATTACAAGGATAAAGGCTTCAGTTTCTGACGACCAATAATAGAGTCCTTTGGATAGTTTTAGATTACGGCAAACGTAAAGTGTCAAGCGTCAGTTGACCATTCAGGAAACTGAAATTCTTTAAAATTTGTGAAAAGGAATTGCAAAAATCTCCAAGTAGTAGATAAACAAAGGAAAGGTGATCTTCAGTAAACTGGAAAACCATAAAAACGTGGTCACGCTTGCCGTTTGCAGTAAGAAATAAACTTAAATCTATTTGGCATCAGGTAAACTGATTTAATTGTACTTCTCTTAACATCAGGTTTACCGCTAACTGCTAGGAATCAGGCCCTGAAACAAGCCCGAAAACACGGAAAAACTGAACATGGCGGCTCTTTCCGAAACATCTTCGTTGTCAGAAGCAGTTTGAGGTTTGCGGGGCTAGTAAGAACGTCGTGCTAAAGGTCTCTGTTTTTTGGAAGAAATCGTCAAGCCACCACCAGCTACAGGTCTATCCAAGAATGAGTTATAACTCCTTTAAATCGCCACTACTAATCGGCTTAATAATTCTTCTGCATTTCTGTGGATATGCATTATCAGACAAAGGTATGCTCAACAATTTTTATACTCATATAGGACTAAATCGCACGATCTCGAGTACGATTCGGAATTTATATAGGTACGAGTGATGTTTTGAAAGTTTTCAACATTGGACGAGCCTTTAGGAGAGTCCAATGTGAGAACTTTCAAACCAACAAGAGTATTTATCTATTCCCGATGGTACGAGAAGATCGTGTGATTAACTGATTTTTTGTTTATAATATACTCAAATTTTGCAAGGAACTTATTGGGACTTCTTGGCAATATAAGTACAATTTGGGATTTAATTGTACTCTTCTTGGGCAAGCAGAATCCGTACTGAGTTTTGTAAAGTGTGTTATTAGTATTAGTATTTCCGCCTTGTGAATTGTTCATGACCTTAGTTTCAGTTTAGTCGGTTACAACTTGTTTCAGCCGATTTAACTAAAAGTAATACAAACGCCCTGTTTTTACTGAAGGCTTCCCAAACGACTCGAACCAACTTGTTTTTTTTATCATGACTAGTCTTGACCAACATCAGCAATTTGCGGCTTTGATATTGAAAAATTACCTACTCGTTATTCATATGCAAGGAAAACTACACCATGCAAGTAGTATATTTCATTTGTTTATATACTGTATGATACTTCACAACGGGAAAAGGACCTCAAACTTGAAGAAGCGAAATGACATTTGCTTGAATCACAGCTTGTTGTACAACTTCCTCACGAAACTAAGTTCTTTCACGTCAAGCTTTCTAGAAATAAATATAACCGACAGTTGAATTACTGTCGTATGAGTCATTATCATTCACGAAAACATAATATTTGGTCTAAAACGAAACATAAACCCCTGAAGGTCTCGAGTAATCTTGTTGTTATGTTTTTATCCACATGCTAAAACTGTGTGTTAGTTTTGTAACATGTTCAAATTTATCAACTGCTTCTTTTAGCATGAATCGAATTGAATTCATGTAATCTTCCTATTTTTTAACCCAAGATTAAAAAAGGATTGCTTTATCATGTTATCGTTGGTCCTGCTAAACTAACTTTCAAGGATTTGTTATGATTTCCTGTGGTATGAATTGTGGTTTTGATAATCATACATAAAGTCAAAAGTTCATTAGAACTTCAACAATATTTTCCTTCTTCGCTTTGAAATTGTCAGGTGATTAACCAAAAAGATGGAAAATTATTTTCAAAAATCTTCTAATGGTGAGCTGTTTTTCCACTTGAGCCTGCTATGAGATTTTTTGTTTGTTTTAAGAATCAATAAGGGAGGGTCGATATAGTGCTTGTTGGAGTCTCATTTGCATCTCATTTGCTTCTCATTTGCATGTATCAAAAGGAAACAATAAGGTCTCCAGTAACCCTTGCTAAATTGATTGGTTTTAGACTGATCCTGTTCTAAGAAGCGACGTACGTACATTTAGATAAAAAGAATATATGTATTTTAAGGACGGTGCCTGCTTTTGCTTGTGCAAACGCGCCGAAAGCAGAGTTTGTCACGCCGTTTTGTATGCTGTGTAACGCTCGTCACGCATTCGGTATAAGATTTATCCCTAATAATATTCTTTAAAAATTCGTATTTCTTAAAAACGCCTGGATACCCCTATTTTTTCTTCATTTAAATGATAAAGTAAATGCTAAATTAGACTCGTGAAATAAAATGTATAAAAAATAATTGGTTTTGAAAATAATATGGACACAATCTCTATGCCAATGATCGAAAAATAGGGAGCACGAAGCTAAAAATTGATATATTTTTATAAAAATATAGCGAACTATCATACTCATGATAGTAGGGGTATACTAGTCAATAGTGTCAGTCATTTAAGACGATTTAAAATGGAAATTTATCAAAATGTTTTCCAAAAAAAAAAATAATAATAATTTTAGTGTTAGTAAAATAATGACGTCATCACTTTTTAACGATCTTTTAGCTTTATAATTATTTCTCTTAAATGCATGGTGGCCCCTACTTTTTTAACCAGAATTTAACAACTCTTTGATAGGTAAAAACAACCTACGTCGTCATTTAAAAAAATAATTCATTCTAAATTAGTAGGCACCGTCCTTAATCACACAGGCTGAAAGGATACAAAAATCAATTAACCATTTTCACATATCTTACGTTTACCAATTATCATCCTTAATGTACGGGACGAGGATTCTATATGGATTATTGTTTCGAATATTCAAATATTGTTCTGCTCATATTGTTTCAAAAAAGTTTAGTTCTCCATACGTGAAGTGCGTTGACTGTAAACAATTGAGCTCAGGTTAGTTTTGTGTTCATTTGTATGTGCACACCAAGATATTTTGCATGCTGAATAGGACAGAATAAGGCATTTGACGTACCAGGAATTGTGGTAAACCAGTTTTTTAATTTGCAGTAAACCAATAAATCATACTTTTAAATAATACAATGAAAATTTGTTGTTGAATATTTCATGTGACCAATGAAATAATTAAGGAAACTCCCTTGTTTTGCACTGCGCGTTTTTCTGCGCATGCAACTAGAAGCATGCAACTAACAAGTTTAGACATTTTTCTTTCGGAAACTAAATGAAAAACATATTCCAAACCGTTGTTGTTTTTTTTTTCCTTTCTTCCTAGCTCTTTTATGAGTAGAGAAATTGCGATTTTTATCTGACTAGCCCCAGTCTCCACTCGAAAATGTGTCAGTTTTCGACTATTTTGAGATGTTTTTTAAAGATAAAGTAAAAACGAGAATGGTGACCCCCAATTTTTATTTCAAATTTTTGATAAATGCGATGCATCTCATTATGTATCAAAATATGAAGAAAAGTTTATTGGATATATTTTGATTGGAATAATTGACATGTGCAAGACGCACATACCTGCATTTTTTACTAAAAGTTCAAATCATAGTGACCACAGTAAATCCGTGAAACTTTAGTAATACTAAATAACACAATTTCATGCAAATTCCATTGTTTTCTATTGTTTAATTAGAACTATTTTGTACTATTTAGTAATTAGTGTTTCACGGATTTACTGTGGTCGCTCTCAGGCTAGTCATGCAACGACTTTGGTGGATTTAATAGTATAGATTATCTAGTAAATTTCGAGTTATAAGTGCATAGAGAACAACATGAGATCAAGGTAAGTTTAATATTTTAATTTGAAAATTTTACGATTTTTTCAGCATAAGACAGCACAGATGCATTGCTTGGGCTGCCGGTGTATAAACGAAATCACAAATTCATCTCACCAAAACGGGCTAGGCTGGCTCGCCTCCATATAAACAGCCCCTTACGAATTCGAAAAATTCCTATGAGTAGTATAGGCCGCACCGCACGGGCCGGATTTTTGACGGGGAAGGGGACGGGGAAGGACGTGGACATAAATAATTCATCAAATATTAGCATAAAACGACGGGGAGAGTATTGTTTCGCGTTACCATGACGACCAATTGACGTCATGAGTTTATTGTTAGGCAAGCGTTTTGGACGAGCAAAAGGACGAGCAGGACGGGGACATTAATAATTCATCAAATATTAGCATAAAACGACGGGGAGAGTATTGTTTCGAGTTACCATGACGACCAATTGACGTCATGAGTTTATTATTAGGCAAGAGTTTTGGACAAGTAGGACGTGTACATTAATTATTCATCATTAAAAAGACGAACACATCCATTGTTTATCGAACCATTACCATAAAATGACGAGCAGGTATTGTTTCGGGTTGCCATTTCGTCATAAGACTATTGTCAGACAAGTTTGGACAGGTCAGGGGATGCTAACAGACCGCACTATTGAAAGGTTTTGTATTGTCCGTCATCATAGCTCATTAGCGGATAGAGTGATGTCAATCCAACTGATGGGTTGAGCAAATCCTTGATAACATCCTTCCATAATTCTTCATAAAAACAAACACCAAAGTTGAGGAATCGTCCAAGCCTACATATCATTTTATGAATTATAATTTAGTGACTATTGTGTCGAAGACAATACAATGAATGACTCATAAAGAAGAAACAATACACCTTTTGCTGTTCATTAACCGAAAAGGAATATTCATTGAAGCGAAGAAGCATTGTCATTAGAGCGAACAGGCATACAATAAGGCGAACGGAGTCTCAAGAGTGCGATCGAACGTTCATTAAGAAATTTAGCATTGAATTTGACAATCATGAATATGTTTGCATGGGTTCATTAACGTTTTCAAACTTTCATTAGCGTTTTGGTGCAGACAATAAAATACAACACACATTCAATACAGCGTTTTGGACATTTATTTACGCAATACAATATAAGTATATTTTCCACTAGGAATTGTAGGATTTTAACTGTCTTTTCATTTTTTTTACAAGCCCTGAATATGATTTGATACAAATTTTAGGTATAGGCGCCGTTAGGTATAAATATCAAGTCAGTTCTGAGTTTTTAAATCCCTCTTTTTTGGATATTGCATTGTCTCAGCAAAGAAACCAAATATTAAATGAAGTCAGATAGCGTCTTGTGAGGGCCTTTGAAGATCCACAGAAATGCATAAAATGGTACAACCACATGCAAACATATCGTCCAAGATGTTTAAATAGAGAACACATTCAAGGATAAATTCACTTTTTTGTTTTTGAAAATGTACAATCGTAAAAGCACAATATACTTATGTTGTATTGCGTAAAAACATCGCCAACTATTCCGGTCATGCGCCCGCGTGGAAATGCAGCGGTTTTTTACCCGTACTGACCGACGCACACTTCTTCCAGGCTTTTTGTTGGTTCACCTTCGAGGTAGTTTAGTAATTTAATACGTGGTCGTTTTCGACTTTTTGGAAGGGAATCAGGTGGGGTCAGTAGCAAAGAAGGTGGTTGTATCAAAGGAGAAGATGCCATGAAAGATGATGTAGGAGTCTCTGGCATTTGTGGTTCAGTGGAGGGTAACACAGGAGAGGCAGTGATAGGTGATAATGCGGGTGGAGGAAGGAAGTGAGAAGGTTCAGCAGGTAGCGGTGAACTCCTTGCGGGCTCGATAGATAATTGGTCTGATGGTGACTGAATTTCCGCAGCGAAGCTACTAAGGGATGTTGAATTACCTAATCTCACTGCACCTGAATTTATTTTGTCCCTAGTGTAACGCAGATTATTGTTCTGGAGTTGAACGTATTGCCTTTCTTTTTGACTTTTATCTTCATAAGGATCCTTGAGAAGGGTATTCATTTGATCTTTCAAGCTTTGAATTCTCGAAATCTCTGGGGGTAGTACAAGATTTTGTCTACCAAGGTAATGAAGCAATTCCTCAGGTACATATTTCTTTTGCTCTTTCTTCTCTCCAGGGAAGACATTGGTTCTCAGTCTGCAGTCGTCTGGGGTGGTTGTCTTCAAGTCAATGAAGAGATATCCAAAAGGTCTACTCACGGCTTGTTCATATTTTTGCAGAAAATATTCAGTTTTTCCAGGATACATTTGCTTGGCTAGACTGAGAATTTGAAGTTTATCTCTTGGATTCTTGAATATATCCAAATAATGACAATTCAAACTAATGCCTCGAATAACTTTTCCTTGATGAAAGATATTCTGTACCATGTAGATGACACTCAGGTTGGGATGATGCGATCCTTCAGTGAACAAGTTTAAAACTCGCTTATCATTCCAAGTTTCGGTCATCTGGTCATCGATCACTATAAGATTTCGTACATTTACATCAAAAAAGTGATCTTGATCCAGTTCCTGCGGAATACCTCTGATAAATTCAATGCCAGGCACGGTTCTTAACATTTCTAGATAAGCCGGTTGCCACTGGGAATAATAGTATACGGTACGCTGAGGTGGAGGGTTGATCATCACTTGCGCATGCTCCAACAAATGCTGTACCCAAAAGGGTTTTCCACATCCTGTAGTTCCTCCTACCATACAAGTAAATGGATGCTCCAAGTAAAAAGGGATACATGATTTTTCTGGCCTTGTGATTCCAGCTTGTGGAAAGGTCCGATCCTTGTGTTTTCTATTCATGTGTCTCTTTAGATTATCTTTTCTAGAAAACTGTGTTTGACACACTGAACATTCCATATCCATGTTACCTCGACGGTGACTTATAGCTAAATGCCATGAAACAAGTTCTTTCCTCACTAATATTCCTCCTCCTCCGCCTCCTCTCCTCCTTCTCATCTCCTCCTCCTCCTCTACTCCTCAAGTACGAGTTGTAGTATAATTACTTAGGGACCACCATTCCGGCATCATTCATTCATCTTGTCTCGTGTGGTAAAGAACAATCTTGGTTATCTTCGACTCTTGCACTGCCACATCCGAACAAGTTCATGCAATTATTCAAGTTAATTCATAATAATTTGCACAAATACTTCCCTATGTCAAAAGAAGAACGCAATCATCTGCGACCTTACCAAAAGTCAATCTATGATCTTCACAATCCTGATGTACCCTATAAGAAAAAGAAACAAATTCTTGTACAAGAGGGGGGTGGATTCATTTCGGATTTACTGACTCCAGTTTTTACAGCGGGACTTTTGATTCTATAAATGGATAGTGATGTAGGCGCGGGCAGTCATTTGATTTAAGAAGCAGTTGGGGATACATCAACATGAAAAGAAAATTGGAATTGCGGGAACAAGAAGACGAAGAAGACAATGAAGAGTCCAATGATGAAGAAGAAAGTGAAGAAGAACAGATTATTCAGAATATTTTGCAAAATCTTTCGGATGGTGTTTCAGCGTCAGATGCCAAGGATCTTTTTCATAGCATGGCTTCAAAAAATATTGTGTTCTGGACACCAGGCGGTGAGCTTTTACGAAACCAGCGGCGCATACCTGTCACCAGTATTACAGACCTCTTAGATTATGTATTGTTGCCCTAAAATCTTGATGTTCTCAAACCTAGAGCCCTCAATTCGTTCCTGGAAGGATTGGCAGAATTGGGGATTAATAAGAAATGGATTCGAAACAAAAAAGTCTTAAGCGATTTAATGGAAAAAGAAGAACTTGAGGATAATAAAGAGCAATCCGATAAATCTGATAGTGAAGAATCAAGTAGCGAGGAGGAGGAGGACCGAAATTCTGAGACTAATGACTCTGAACAAGACCAGGGAGAGGTGGAAGAAGAAGAAAATGAGGAAAGTAAGACAAAAGATCCCTGTGTTTACTGTGGAAACAATGATGTCAAAGTGAACAGAATAGTGAAATGTCCACGATGTCTTTGGCACGAAAAGCTAGTAAATTTTCCTAGGTCAAGACACTGTAACATTTGTGAACATCCAAATTTGCATTTGCAGTCAATAGGAAAACGCTCAAAAGCGTGCTTACACGCTGCCATGGTTGTAACACTATACATCACCAATCACCCAGAAGTAACGAGCAAGAAACTTTTCATTTAAGTAGCGAAGAAAAATGAGCATTGTATTTTTATATTAGTTTATAAATAAAGATGTTTTACAATTAGCAGCATTTATTGTTTCTTCTTTATGAGTCATTCATTGTATTAATTGTCTTCGACACAATAGTCACTAAATTATAATTCATAAAATGATATGTAGGCTTGGACGATTCCTCAACTTTGGTGTTTGTTTTTATGAAGAATTATGGAAGGATGTTATCAAGGATTTGCTCAACCCATCAGTTGGATTGACATCACTCTATCCGCTACTGAGCGGTCTGTTAGCATCCCCTGACCTGTCCAAACTTGTCTGACAATAGTCTTATGAAGTAATGGCAACCCGAAACAATACCTGCTCGTCATTTTATGGTAATGGTTTAATAATGGTTTTATGCTAATATTTGATGAATTATTAATGTCCCCGTCCTTCCCCGTCCCTCCCCGTCCTTCCCCATCCTTCACCGTCCTTCCCCGTCCTTCCCCGTCCTTCCCCGTCCCCTTCCCAGTCCAAAATCCGGCCCGTGCGGTGCGGCCTATACTACTCCTATGCACCTGTATCTCAACATCCGGGGACATTCCAGGATCTATCCTCTTTTGACGTCATCGTTCAGAAATGCGCGTCATATTCGAAAAGGATTGCTGTACAGCATGTCCTGCGTCTTACAACTTAAATTAGCCCATCAGTGCTACTGGGTAAATGCCGTTATAAATTTTAATGATGGAAAATTCGTGAATAAAGTTATTGACTCGTTTTTTAAATATGTATATTTTCATTTCATGGAAATAATCCATTTCATAAATTTTATTGACAAATTATAAACATTGGCAAAAAGAACAAATTTGTTTCTCGATTCAAGAACTCTATTCTCTTGAGAGAGACGATTGAAACCCAATTTAACCTTTTCTTGTAATAAACTTATAGCAATCTTGAAGTATATTTTTCTTTGATTTCACAGAATTCCTCCTAAGTAGGCCAGAAAATGGCTGGTTTACAGTCAGTAAGAAAATAGGCTCTCAATCTACAGGAGGAGGCGTAAGTTAAAAATGATTTCATGCTAACTGCGGTTTTCAATGCCACAGGTAATAGACTAACCACGGCTCTATGGTTCTTACACGCTGAAATTTGATTGATTTCTCGACGCTGCCGTCAATCAATAACAATTAGTCGGAACATTTTATATTTTTGACTTACAGCAGTGAAAACCCATTTCGAAACAAGATGTTAAAATGTCGGAGTTCGTAGAACATCTAAAACTGCAGTAAATAGATAAATATATATATATATATATATGTATATATATATGTATATATATATGTATATATATATGTATATATATATGTATATATATATGTATATATATATGTATATATATATGTATATATATGTATATATATATATATATACACCGAATCCCTAAAACTATGACATGTTTGAGATATATATACATATATATGTATCCCCCTTTTTGCTATTTTCTTACTTGAATTTTCAAGGAAAGACAATAGCAAAAAGGGGAATACATATATATATATATATATATATATCTCAAACATGCCATAGTTTTAGGGATTCGGTGTATATATATATATATATACACACTTGATTACAGAAAGGTTGTAGTATACATTTATACAAATATCTAATGAGATGCAACATATCAAATGAGATGCAAAATTTAAAACATGCGTAAATACGATTGCTTAGACACAGCATTTTGTGGGAAATATTTTTTTAACTTGAGTTTGTGCAATACGTCTGTCTCTGATAAAATAGAAGATAAGTAAAGACCAAATAAGTTACTTTTTAAGTTTTGCACCTCATTTGATATCTTGCATCTCATTAGATATATGTATAAATGTATATTACAACCTTTCTGCAATCAAGTGTATATATGGTGGAGTTGAGATGTCTGCTCGATGAGGTGAGCAAGAAGATACTAGAAAAGGAGTCTAAGTAGTTGAACAGCTGGGTCGAGATGATAAATGATATTATTGAGAAGTTAAAGAATTCATTGAAGAACAGTAGAGATAACAATTGAAGGAAATTCATTAATGGATCAAGGTCTTTGCATGAGGACATTGGTGGTGCTCCTCGTGAATTGGATGGAAGATATCCAATGTTCAGTATTATGGTCTGCGATTTTTTAAAAATGTTATCCAAAAATTAACATGTCTAATTTCTGATTATCATTATGTTGCCTTTTCTAAGTTTGCGATGTATGTCCACCAACTTAGAAGGCACTTCTAACTCACAGGTTGAATTTGAATTTACCTTGTTGGATTTCGCAGAGAAAGTAAAATTGGAGATGCCTGACAAACTTTACTCACAAGTCATGGCCAGGACTTTAACAGAGTATTGTCCAGGCTTTTTTCTCCTTATTTTCCTTGTAATACAGTAATTAAGTTGTTTTTGTTTTGTTTTTTTTTTTCTGGTCATTTTGTTGCAGTGGTTTGCTTACGAAAAAAACCTATACTCGGTATGTGACAGCTCCACGAACGTCGGAGAACCAAAAAACTGGTTACTAACACACTTCATTGATCTCAAAGATGCTATATTGGTTGACATTGTCGTTAATTATACAATGCGCAAATGCCGATCGGGCCAAAAGTACTGCAAAGAGTATTTTAAACTATACGGGTATCAAACATCAAACACTGCACCAAAACCAAACCCTTTGGAAACACCATTTGACTTCCTTGCTCAGGCCTTGCCAACAAATGTACCTAATCGACAAACAGGAGCGAAGGATTTTAATCTGTTAAAAGTTTCTTTAAAGACAAAAAGTAAAGGATTATACCTTGCGCTTTACGATGAAGGAGCCTGCTTGAGTCTGCTAGGTCTTCTTGTTTCATTCAATTACTGCCCAGAAAAAGGAACAAATCTTGTGACTTTTGTAAAAACTGCATCGCCATTAAACAATTCAAAAGTCAACCAAGTTGAAGGAAAGTGTACAGATAAACATTCAAGGAACACTTCTGTTCTGATGGCTGCTTGCATGAGCGATGGCAATTGGAAGATGAATGATAGTGTGGGATGTTTGTGTCAGCCAGTATACGAATACTCTGAAAATCCAGAACCACATTGTAAAAGTAAGAATGACATTGTTTACATATGATTAATTAATATGAAATTATTACTAGTATTTGATTCGCTAGTAAATAAAGTGTGCCTATAATTTTTCTTCAATAAAGTAAACAAGAATTAATAGCGTGGAAAATCTTAGTGAAGGTTGATTAAATTTTAAAAACTATCAATATACATACTCAGGAATTTAAAAAAATCGTTTTAAATCGGACCTTTAAAACTTTTAACCCTTTTTTATCAGATACCTGGAGTCCAATCTCTCCTTCATTAAGTCATCACCTTTGAAATAATTTGCCAGGCGTATTTGCAAACTTGAAATTTACCACATATATATATAGGCGTACTCCCTTCTATGATGATTGTCAAAATTATTTTTCCTTAAGAAATTCTTAATTAATAAAAATGTTATATTTTTATGGAGAAAATTGTGATCACAAACAATTTTTGAATAGATCATCTGCTTCATTGATTTATACAGTGCGACGCGCCTGACCGTGGACACCCAACTTATTATCATTTTACTAGTTAGCCAATCAGACAGCGATATATTGTGCATTTGCACGTACATGAACTGCTTTTTTTTTATTTATTTTATTTTTTATTTATTTTTTATTTTTTTATTTTTTTTTTATTTTTATTTTTTTAACATTTCGCAATAAAAACATAAATAAATGGCTAGGAATTTGCCTAGGTAATGCCTATTTTGTACCTTTGCTGGCTAATCTTTTTAAATTGATGGAAACACTTGTCAGAATAGGTTTTAACGGCATTAAAAATTTTTTTTTAAATTGGGTGGCCACGGTTAGGCGCGTCGCACTGTAATAAGTCTAAGGAAATCTTTTTATGCACTTGGATGGTTGATATTCAGTATAAATTATTGCAAATGGCTTATTCTACCCAGATTCACTCATACGCACTACCACTACATTTAATACTCATGCGTTCGACACTCAACTTACGTACATGTTGATTTTTATGGAGGGAGAATAAACAGAGAACAGGGAGAAAATCCTTCATGGCAAGGGAGAGAATGATACATCAAACAAAGTTTACTGCTACTTTCAAATAATGACTGTACGACTCTCAGCTCACATACAATCTTAATGGAGAGAAGGAAACTGAAGAACTCGGAGAAAAAATCCTTGTGGCAAGGGCGGAGAGAATAACACACTTAACGAATTTATCAATTGCATAATTTTAGTTTTGATGATTGATAATTGAAATCATTGTATTTTTATTGATGAACTGATTTTATTTTTCCGCTTTGCAACTATTATTTTTAGGATGTGTTTCTGGGAAATATAAAAATGAAATGAGCAACACACAGTGCCAGTCCTGTCCAGAGAATTCTGCACCTGATACAAATCATAAGAGTTGTGTTTGTCAAGATGGGTTTTACAAGTTGAAGAACTCTCCAATTTCTTTCCCATGTGAAGGTATTTCATAGTAAATAGGTAAATATAGGTATGCATTATGTATTAAAATACCACAGTTACGGAGAGCATGACAGTTTCGGAATGACTATGACAATGATCCTTGTCCATTCTGCTTCACCGCGGTGTGGTGGATTGGGGGAAAAGGTGCAGTTTTATGTTTTTCAAGTCAATTTTAAGATTTCTTTCCCTCCAAAACAACTTGAAAACGTTTTTCTTCTTTAAAACAGCTTTGCCAAACGGTCCGTCATTTGTCTATGCTACGACATTGAATTCAACTGCCGTTCTAATAACCTGGGCTGCCATTAAGAACATTAACACATCTTTCACCTATTCCATTGACTGTTTTTGGTGTAAGTATGAATGGGGTAACAACTGTGCTGAGGAATGTGGAGATAATATTGTGTATTATCCTTCGAAAGATGGTTTTAAAACTACATGGGCAACAGTATCTGGGCTTCCGTCAGAAGGAAACTTCCTGTTCAAGGTGTATGTCGTGATGAAGATTAATTCAGCCGTCAGCAGAAGTCTGTGGAAGTATACAGGAGTTTATGGAAAATCCAAAAAAGGTATGTTATGCTTAAATACTGTCCTTTCGTTGCGTAAAAAAAATGGCTTATTAACCAAAATGTCGAAATTTTTTTAAAAAATCGCCCGAAATTTTTTCCCAAAATTAGTTCACTAAACTATATGGGTTGATTTGGTAAAAGAAAAGAAAAATCGATTTTGTTCGGCTGACTTGAGATAATTATCCGGTATTTACATGCAACGGCTCTTAATAGCCAGTGGGTAACAAACCTGTGGCCCTCGTTCCATGATCGAATTAGAATTTTGAAGTTGATTCTTGAAGAGAGAGGAAAACCGGAAAATCCGTAAAACTCTCAAACCACAGGAGATAACCAACTAGATTCTGAAACTCTAAGAGATCTCATGGTCTCTTGTATTGCCTCTTGTTTTAAGAAGTTATTATTGTAAATTTTTTTTTTTAAATTTTTTTTAAAGAATTTCTTATTACCTCTTTGAGGGTGATAATTATAACTTCTTGAGTGTTTAGCTAAGGTCGTTGAGAAGTTGACTAGTTCAGTGGTGGTGGTGGTGGTGGTGGTGGTGGTGGTGGCGGCGGCCATATGCATTCTTACCTAAGTTTTACTTAGCTTTTTTAGCTTTCTTACCTTTCATCTGTGAACGTCGTTCCGAAATTGATGACCTTGTTTCAATTGCTGGTTTTCTGAAACCAGCTCTGATATGAACCAGGCTCTGCGGATCAATACTGAGTACTTCGTGGTACAGTAATTCTGGCTAGCTTTTTTTATAATATATGCTACATACTTTGCTCCTTATTTTTTCAACACTAAGCTTTCCCAAAATCTTTGACTTCTTGTTGCTGTTTCGTATTTTCTTGATACTTTGGTGTAATTTAAAAGAAACACGTCTCAAGCAAGTTAAGGCTTTGCTTTCTTCGTCTGCTCTGTCGCTGAATTTTGTAGGTTGCATCATTTGACTTGTTTTTTGCACTGATATAGGTGAGTCTAGGACAAATATTATAGGTATCTGTTCCACATAGGTATCTGTTCCACTTCTGCAGCTAGTGACACAGGCTGCTCGTTAGGTTTTACTTTGATGGACTTTTCCTTGTTGTTGTGTGACTCAGTTGCTCCTTTAATTTCATTTTGCGTTTTACATAGCAGTTTTGGGTGTTTACATGTCCAGGAGCATATATGATTCCTAGCCTTAAATGGTTCTCTACGCTAGCTTCTACCTTGCTATGCAGTTTAAAAATGAAAAAATATTCGAGAGAAATGCATGAGAAGTGACTAATGTTGGGTTAATGTTGAAATAAATCGAACTTATTCTGAGATGGAAATTTAGGAAAAAATCAAATACATATTTTCTTTGTGCAGTCAATGGCAAAAAGGTACCTCATTAACAGATTGTGTTCCAATAGCTGTGCATACACTTCTTGTGTCTTGGGATCTTCTCCTGCCACTACTGGTGAAGATGTTTTCCAAACACGTGTGAGGGTAAATCTTCTTTGGATTCTAATTTCTTTACAAACTCGAAAGGTCTTCGCCCTACTGCAGAGGAATCAAACTTCTCTCCTTTACTGCTAAAAACCACAGGCCTGGCATTGTTTTACCTCTTCAAGAGCATGTACATCTTAGAAGATAGTTTTGGCCATAAGCTAGATGATCCTTTATCAGAATATCAGAATAGAGCATAAAGATAGCTCCTATAGTAAAAAATTCTTGAGAATTGAAAATCTCGATACAACCGGTATCTCAAGTACCTCTAACCCTAACCCTCCCCTCCCCCCTTCAAAATGGGGGTTTCGTAAATTTATTTAAAATGCCCAGAATATCTATCAGGAACTTCAAAAAGCATAGGCATACTTTTTAGATGTTTACTCAATGCATTATGCCATCTAAAATTCAATTGCATGGTATTTTCATTGATTTTTTCATGAAGTTCCATCTGAGGATAAGTTCGAATTTTTTCAATATTATCCCAAAATTATAGTCACTTATCATGCTTTGTCCCGACTATTTGTTCACTCTTAAGCTGTATTGCGAGGTATGGAACATTCTAAACAAATTTTTGAAGATTTATATGCTACCAATTTTCCCCCTAAAAATGTTAAATAATAAATCAAAATGCGTTTGTTTTGCATAAAAAATCTCATAGGCTGTTAGAGGACGCTTCTTTTTATCTGTTCCATAATTATTGTCGTTTAATTGATATATTTTATAGTCGAAAAGAGCCAAAGAACAATTTTAAACATGTTCAAAAAGTTTACCATCAGCTGTATTTTGCGTAAAATTACAAAATTCATGCAGGTTCTTTTGCGAAGCTTCTTCTTAACCTTCAAAAACCATGTCTAGCAAGTTTCATAATTTTGCGTCATGTTTTAGGCAACTTTTTTTCAAGTTTCAAAAATTGACATAACTTTGAAACCTAGGGTTTCAAGTAGTTATAGAACTTACACTAGACTTGCAAGCCTCGTAAATTTAACGTGACACCAAAACAAGGTGGAGATCCTAGGTTGAACCAGCATAAGGAGCACTCCAAGGATCTCCAAGATTTTTGGAATAAAATCGAAAAAAAGTATTTTTTTCGATTTTTGCGGCAAAAGTTTACCTATTTGAACATTGCAGTTGGATTACTAGCTCAAAAATGGATGGTGAGCCTCCAAAATCTTGCTGCCAAAACTTTCGGTCAAATACCAAATAACCACGAAAAAAGTTTTTGAAAACTGGCTATTTTCTACTTTTAATCAGTAACTGAACTTGTCCAGGGTGAGGTTCAAAAAATTTGCTAGGATGCATCTAGTGGTGGTGCTGCTGATAATGATGGTGGTACGGTGATACGGTGATGGTGATGGGACGAAGAGACGCTCGGTATGAGTGGTGGTACTGGTGGTGGCCTTAGAACAATTTTCGTATGACTGCGAAAAGCTCATGTTTTCTAGAATTTTGATTGGCTGATTTCTTTCTCGCGCGAGATATGATTGGTCTGGCAGTGCCGTGACTTTGGCGTCACCGTGTCCGCGCAGTGTTCATGTCGTGTTTCGATTATCTGATTGGATGGAGAATACATTATATCGCAGTGCGATTTATCCGGGTAGTGTGTTGCCGCGTCTCGACCGCGTTCGTGCCGTGAGCTTTTCACAGTCATTTCTATTGGTGTGTAGTGGTGTTGGTGTGGGTGGTGTTGATGATGATTACTGATTTCTGTCCTATACAAACAGTGGTTGAGTTTTCTATAACATAGTTGTTTGTTTTTGTTTTTGTTTTGTTTATATTGTTGTTTATTTGTCCGTCTGATGTGTCTTGTGTTTACTGTCTATAGCATCTTTCCCCCGTCCACCAGCTGCTACAACTGGCGACGCAATTTATGGAATACTTGCTGGTGTAGTAGTAGTTGCAGGCCTTGTTATTGCTGGCCTGGTCATAGCCTTATTATTCGTATGCCGAAGAAAGTCATCCAAGAAAGGTAATAAAAAACTAAGCAAAGTTTGCTTCTTCTTTAGAGTTGAAATATGCAGCCTTTTTCCTCTTTTTGAGATCACTAAGAAATTCAGGCATCTATTGGTTTTGCCTCCGTCGATTAAATTTTTACTAGCACAGGCAATATTGCGTAAGTGATGGGGGACAAACCCTGAATACATACTTTGTATAGAGGGTTGGGGTGCAGAAATGTGTGTGGTCGTTTGTAGGACAACATATTTATGCCGCCTGTGTACCGCGAGGACTAACCTTTTGTACTACACAGTTGCATTGTTTCTGCTTAATATATCTATATTTGAAGATTAAAGTGCTTATAAGCCTTTACACAATATTTTCAGAATTGATTCTTTAAATAGTGAATAGTTGATTGTGAAATAATTTGTCATTTGAATGTCGGGTCTTTGAGATACGAAGGTTTATATTTCCAATATGTTAATGACTATGACGTAAGATAAGGGATTTCAGTTATTTTGTGGCAAATTTTAATATTGAACGCTGGACATTTTTTGAGAACAAATTTTTGAGAGCCTTTACGTGAGTCACGAGTATAAGGGTGATGTTTTTGAAAAACTGTATTCCAGAACGAGTGCAGTGTTGTATATTAAATGATCCCTTATATGTTACGTCATAGTCATTAACATATTGGGAATATAAACCTTCGTATCTCAAAGACCCGACATTCAAATGACGAAATATTTTCACAATCAACTACTGTATCCACTATTTATTTTCACCCCTAAAGCAGCCATGAAACAAGTACGCGCAGAATGTTATCATGACTTTCTGGGTGTGATTCCTAGGTGAGAAGCATTATGAATACCCCCGGGTCAGCAGTTGCCTATTTAAGCGAGAAAATCCAAGGTTTCGGCCTCATTTGCTCAGGTTCGCTATTAACCCCACCCACCTCCCCTTCGGCGACGTTTCTCGATTATAACAGTTCAGTCCAGTAGTTTAATCACAGCCTCGGCAAAACTCGTGTTCCCAAAATTTAACCGCGTCTATGAGGTGAATGGCTGCTTTGGCGGTGAAAATGATATACTATAAAGAATCAATTCTAAAAATATTGTGTAAAGGCGTACGAGCACTTTACGATTAAATACTAGTTAGTCAGCAAATTCTTTAACCTGAAAGTAATTTTATTCATTTAAAAAAAATTGATGAACGCGAATTTTCTTTCTTTTCTTGTGTTATAGAAAAAGGAACAGGAAGAAGGTATTTGTTTGTTTATTTAATTACTAAATTTGTTTGTTTGTTTATTATTTTCGTTCGTTTTTACGCATCAATTGTTTCCTTGTTTGCATTCATATTGTTACTTTAGAAAGTTGTCAAGTGTGCAAGACAAGAATCTCGAAGCTTATGAGGTAATCTGCTTTTCCTTAAATATGGTTGACATTTTGAGAATCAATCTGGACCAACTGAACGTTGCCAGTCAGATACGACGCTTAAGTCATACAACATCCAAATATTGTATTAACTGGTTTTTTTTTTGTTTTTTTTTTGTTTTTTTTTTTGTATGCATTTTGTAACATTCTCAATATATTATAACGATTTTCTCAATTCAGATTCCAAAAATATATATTCACTTGCTTTTATAAAATAACAAATGAATTGTAATAATGTTTAGATTGCCCATCCAATGGAGGACAGCTCACATGTCATAACAGCACCAACAGCTCCAATGCTAAAGACTGAAGAAGACCTTTATGAAACGATAGATGAAAATATAGATGAAGGAACAGCTGCAATAGCAGCAACTGTGAACCCTGCCCGTGGCCCTTCTGACGGCGCACAAGGTGAAGTACCTTTATTACCACAGCATTACCAAGAGCTTCAAAGGGAGGCACCTAACGCGACACCCCTGTATGAGCCTCTCGATCACAAGCACAGGGACTTTGGTAACAAAGGTATTCTGGCTTCAGAAAGTCCAAAAAGCATACCAAGAACTACAGAAGAGTGTATTAGATAAAGAATACCAGCCATTGAAACGTTACGAGGATACCGAGAGTAAAGTTTGATGCAATAACTCTGCAGTTTCAATAATTTCCCAAAAGCCACCAAATTAAAAAACGTTCTTAAATTTTAATGTTAAAATTGCTGAAGCACAAACACGTGCCAACATCAATTTCTAGCTGAGTCTTTTTACCAATTATTCTAAATGTAAAAAATGCTGCCAATTGAATGGGGATCAACAAATTCTAAGAGTGTGTCCATGGGGGACGTTGTACGATTTTGCTGAAACTTCTTGGCACAGTGCCATTGGTGGGTTATTTAGTATCCTAGACTAGACTTAGAAGTGAGATCTGCCTTAAGTTTTTTGAAAAAAGTCTAATACGGAGTTGTTTATATTGATCATCAAAAGAGTTCCAAATGATAGCAACATTATATCTCAAATTAACCATAATTAATAAAAAGTTAAAAGAATTATCTTACGGCACTAAAGGTCCAGCTTAGACCGTGGTGCTTTGCGCGCCTTTTAACGCATGGCAGCCATTTAACATATATAAAAAATCGTTTATTGTATAAGTTTTCATTTGTTTCCATCTGGCATTTTTCCATCGGTTATAACGCTTTCCTTATTAGTCCTTAAACATCGATGAGCAAATTTGTATGGTTATTTTGTGAATTTCACTACTCTTTTTAATGAAAAAACTAGCTGAACTCAGTACAGACTCTGAACAAGACCTTGCGCTCAGGGTGCGCTGGAATACCTGGTAAAGGTAGGCCTGGTTATGAAATATAGTCATGACATCGAAATATGTGATGTTATTGCTGGAAAGGTTGCGCATCTAGAGAAGTAATGTTAGACATTTACACTTTTGGGGTCTCTGTGCTGTGATTTATTGATGTTTTTGATGAAATAAATAAGTGGGCGTTTTGAATTAAGTCGATCAGCAATGCACAGTAAAACTATACTGAATTTATTTGTGAACACTTTCTCAGAAAGAAAAATCAAAACAAACTTACTCATCAAAGTCATCGAACAACTCAATCTGGAACTCCAATACCAGTTCCGGATTTTGGCATACGTAATTAGTTTTCATGACCTCTCTCATAATTGATTTGCATTTTATAATTTTACGAAACGAAAAGAAACGAAACGTCACAAAATGCGAAACGAGGATTTCGCTTTTTACAGATTTTTAAAATGCGAAACCGTCATTTCGTATTTTACAGATGTGTAAAATGCGAAACGGTAAAGATTGCGTTACCTGAGGCTTTGCGATCCCATATTTAACTGTAAGATTATGTATGAGTCAATTCCGAAGGTTCCCATTCCCCCTCCCCCGCGGGCATACCCCGGGCATTTGACCATAGTCACGTTCCGTAGAGTGGGGAAATTGAAGCTGAATATATGCCCTCCGAACGGGCGGGCATTTGATTTTGACTAACTACAGCGGACCTTATCTAATTTGAATAAACTAGCGTATTGCAAAATTTTACGCTTGGATCGTGTTAGAAGACTCGCCTGTGAATTAAAAAAAAAATTCAAATACCTTTGTTTAAAATTTGGGATTTCATAAGACTGAGAAATTAGAAAAGCTTTTTTGGTGGATTCCCTGCGCACTCTTTTAAAAAGAAAGTTTGAACTTCGAATTGATTACGATCTCATTGAAATCGAATCGCCACTGTACAAAAATTTGTTTTCAAAATATAATCTTATGCTTGTGGCTTCTTTGAAAAACAGGGAAAGAAAAGGTTGGGATTAAAAAGAAAAAGAAGCAAAACAGTACAGAACGAGTAAATGAATAGATGAAGATAAGTTTTTGGAGTCCAAAACAATAAATATGTTTACGCTTTAAAACTCCAAAGTCGGCAATGATTTCAAGTCTCGATCGATTCTTATAAAATTAAAGCTATAAATGATAAAACGATCTCAAAAGGTACTCAGCATGAAACTTTTTGGATGTATACAGGCTCAGTTTTGTACTTTTTAGCTAAAATTAGAGATTCATATATTGGACTG
Source organism: Actinia equina (assembly GCA_011057435.1). Classification (NCBI taxonomy): domain Eukaryota; kingdom Metazoa; phylum Cnidaria; class Anthozoa; order Actiniaria; family Actiniidae; genus Actinia; species Actinia equina. Next base: position 36,774 of record WHPX01000010.1, read on the forward strand.
GAGGGGCGGGCAATTTACCACTTCGTGGAGCCTGAACGATGGGTTATTTGACCATTTTGTTGGCCCGCATGGTAGGAAATTGGGCCAATTTTTTGGGGGAATTGGAACCTTATTTTGTGCTGTTTTGTATTATGATTCCATTGGGATCCCTGTACATTCAATATGGTGCCACAACAACACGAGTTGGAACTGAGTTGAACTTGTAAACGTATAGTAAATTTGTGGTTTTTGATACATGGAAAGTTTACACTCTTCTTCCCCATCTCGAATTTTCTAAGACATGGAACACAGTTTTCATTCAACGCTTACAGTTAAACAACCGGCGAAAAGTTAGCCCGGGATTCAGCACTGGATTCGCCAGCCGCGGATTCGATGAACGTAAACCAGTTTTAAAACATTTTTTCCCAATTAAACCTCTTCACAAATTGTCTAAAGTTGTTCAAAATACAGCATTACATTCACTCAATAAATTAGTAATATGATGATTCACTTCGACTCCGCATAATAGCGCCGGCGACCATTGGAAAAATTCACACTTGCTGGAAAACCGGTAAATCTGACGTTCGGAAACCCATTGCAAAAATTTTCCAGCTCGTAAATATTTTATTTTTCCTCTTTCGAGACGTCTTTGCAGTGATTTTCGCGCGTGACCTTAATAAAATTTACGCTTTTTATTCTAGAGGCACAAAACATTTGCAGCGTAAGCCCCATTTACTATCTAGTCCATTGCAATGCTTTTTGTGTTCCTTGGCTTAAAGCCATCCGAAATTTGGACGCAAGGCTCAGGTAACGCAATCTTTAACGCTCCGCATTTCAGTACACATCTGCAAGATGCGAAATGACGGTGTGGGAAATGTTTTGCTAATCGAAAACTAATCTTCCTTGATTACACCCCAGTTCGTCCTATCTCTCAGCAGTTCTTTCGTCATAATTTCCTTTACTGCTCTCAATAATTTGAGGTAGGTTCTCTTAGCTTGATCCTACTAAGGCAAAATCTTTATATTGTATTCATTTTGTATTTCATTTTGAGGAAGATCAAGTTGACCGTGACCGTTCGTTTAAAACTCTCCACAAAGCAACAGCAAGCAGTCGTCTTTGATGCTCAGATCGAGAGCCCTAGAGTTCGTAAGAAGAAAGGCAAAGTACAGTAATTCCACAACCATTATGCACTAGTCAAAGTAAACCCCCAGCCCCCCTTCCCCAACCCTGGACAAGGTGGGAGAAATGTGCGGCATAGAAACTAATGACCAGCAATGATGCTCCACGCAGGGGGTGGGGATAAAGTGAAGAATTGGCGATATGGGGAAACGGCGCGGGATTAGGTTGGGAAATGACTGGTAACGAAGATTCGCTTTCTTCAAAATGGCCGACTTCTGAGGTGAGCTTCGTATGAATATTTCTCAAGTATATCATACTTTTAATGTTGATCTTTTGACAATGGTATTTGATACTTGGTAATTACTATTTATAAGGGTTTATGATTGTAATTTGAAACTTTCGTCCATTTGATTCACAAACTTTTTTAAACTTACACTTATAATAACTTTGAAGGAATTCAGGAAGATATATACTATAATTTTACACGCTGGTAAACAGCAGTGCATACCGGGATAAACAGGGCGCGCAAAGGATCGTGGCAGCGTCCGGCTGCCGAGTGCTGCCACTAAAAACGATTTTACTTTTGATTTTAAAATGATTTTGAATTTGATTTTTGATTTTATTCTTAAATACATTTAATTGTAAAGAGCAATTTAATTTTGCTTTTAAGTTTGTTTTGAAATAAAAGTGAATTAGAATTAAAAATAAAATAAAGTGAAAAATAAACGTCAAATGAAATAATAAACAAAATGAAATGAAATATGAAAATTAAAGTGAAATCAAATTTAAAGTGAAATGCTATGAAAAATGAAATGAAATATTAAATAAAGTGAAACAAAATAGAAACTAAATGATTTTTTTCGCTGGCAGTCCTCGGGCACCATACTGAATATCTTCTTTATTGCTTTTAATCAGCAGCCAAGCAAGCAACAAGCCACGCAATAGACATTTTTCAAGGAGAAAATGTATATTGTATATCTTCTAACACATTCAAAGAATGTTTATTCATATAATATAGAAGACGGAGCAAGGCATAAACTCAGTTTAAATGCAACGCTAAAAATATGAGATAGGATAATCACTGAGTTAGCGGTTGAGTTGAGTTTGAGTTGACTTTGAGTTGAGTTTCCTAAAAGACCTTGTCACAAAAGTAAGGTAAATGTAGCATAAAAAGATATGATAAATGTACCTTCACAGCTGATTGACGCATGCGGCAATTTATTCAGTGTTGTTTTTCTTTCTTTTGTTCTTTCACAGCCAGGGAATTTGAAAGCGTGAACCTGATGAATTCCAAACTTATCAGCTGGAACCGGCGAAACAAACCAAGCATCACATGGAATTGAGGTTTTGCACTATCATGTGCCGGCACCCAGAATATACTTCAAAACTCGCACCGATGTGAGACTTAAGTTGTGAACAAAGGGATCTGGCATGATTCAAAGTCACGAATCATGCCAGACCCCTTTGTTATATATATATATATATGTTTATATATATTTTACTTTTATAGTTCTCAATGTTGTGATTATAGTATTTGTAATGAGCGTTTACTCGGGCTTCCTATTGCTTTGATGCTTTTAAATGACAGCGGCAGGGCAGAAAAACAGCGAGGCAGGGACAGAGAAGAAAAACGACAACGCTGCTACTTTCGCAATTTTTTTCTTTAGTCCTCATTCATGCTAAAAAACGTTTAGTGTTTCATTCGTGTCTCTTGTGCTTTAAACTTTACACAAAATTCTTCTAACCTCGAGCAATTCTACTTCGAGGTATTAGCGAAAATGTTAGTTTTTGTGCTGATCAAAATATCATCTCTCCCAACGTTCAGGGAGTTATATCTCAAATACACATTCCTTAAATTTCCCAAAATTTTGGTATTTTGTTAATCAGCCCCAAAAGAGCCTGTTTATTAAATATAAAGCTTATAAACGCATAAACGTAGAAAGTAAAGCCCGTTGTTCTGCCCTGCCCGGGGGGGGGTTGGGGGGGGGGGGGTACTCCGTTAAAATTTGGGTAGGAGTGTTCCGCTGGGATTCTGAAAGGGGTACCCTGTTTATGACAACAACAAAAAAAAAAAAAATTGTAGACCCTGTTTATGACAAAAGATATAATTAATTGCACTGAGTTCCCGTTTCAATTATCATGTCATCTCGCGTATCGTTTTTTTACGACCATAATAACCAGTTTCGGTCAATACGAAAGTAGAAACCCTGAATATGACAGGAAGCTCAGGAAGAACTTGGAACTTGAGTGAAATTGCATACCCTGTTAATGACAAGAAGCTCGAAAAACCATACCCTGTTCAGCGGATCATCCCCGTATAGTTCATACCTCCCCCCCTCCCCCCCGGGGTCCGAGGCCAGTACTTTTACGATTTTTTGGATTAAACTGGCGATGATACTCCAAAACTTTAGTCGTTTTATTTGTGCAACTGTTGCTTCGATTTTGTGACACAATTCTGTCAAACAAGAACATAGTTATTAGAGGGGAGTCTTTCTGTATTCACCATTTTCCATACATCGGTTGATTGGTCAAACACAAAGCATTCAGTCGAGATTGCAAGGTTCAAATTTGAATAATCCTTTGAAAGTACCTTGGCGCCTCGCTTGAGCGCTTTGTGTTTCACCAGTGAACCAATATATGAAAAATGGTAAATTAACTCTTACTAGTAAATGTCATATTTTTAATGATCAAAATATCACCTCTCCCAAAGTACAAGGCTTCATATCTTGATATTGCTCTTTAGTACGGAGCCCGATTAGTGCCATGCCAAATTTCGTGATTGTTTTTACTTTTCTCGACTTTTTTCTCGACTTTTTTCTCGACTTTTTTCACGACTTTTTTCACGACTTTTTTCACGACTTTTTTCTCGGCTTTTTTCTCGACTTTTTTCACTGAGGGTAGGTGGGTCCACCAACAACGACAATAATAAAAAAAAACCATAGAGGGAGGGGAGGCACCAAGGAGAGTGTTATAACAACATGTAAACCTTGAGAGAAAACCATGGAAGAATTTTCGACCAATTTGTACGATGATGAAAGCGGAAGTGGACCCACCTACCCTCAGTCCGCCTAATCTTCACCTCCCCCTGTCTACAGGATATTTTTCCAAAGTTCGTTTTCAGAGTACAAAATCAAAATTTCGAAAAGTCATTTCAAATATTTATTTTAATTTTTAATTTTTGAATTCGAAAATTGAAAATTGACATTGATGAGATAATATTCGAATTTTGACATGATCATAAAAAATGAAAATTCAAAAATCAGGCAAATTTCATATGTCCAATTCACGCCAACTAAATTGAAAAGCTCTTTGTGGAGTGTTACACGGACCGGAAGCAACTAATATCCACGAGTTTGCCAAAGGGCGGTTACGTTTGATTGGTTTGGTGCCAGACATCGACTCTTAAAAAAAATAATTTAAAAAATCTTTGCTTTTTTACCAATCAGAGCACTGGTGCACATCGCCTACGCAACGCCGATTGTTTCAGGTAACACGAATTGTTTAAAATTTCCGTACCAGGATTCGAAAATTGAAACAAGGGGAACATCGTTCAATAAAACATCTCAATCCGTTCAACTCAACTGTCTAATCATGAACAAGTTCCAAGAGGACCAACTCTGCTCAAAGGTGCTAATTGTTGGTTTGATATTTCTTGAGGGATTTCTACTGATTCTTGGAGCATATACTTTGACGACCTTCGTGGCTAAGAAGATAGGACAGGCGCCCGGAGTTCGAGATGAGAGAAGAAAAAAACATCGCAAAAGAGCAAAAAGAAGGGAAAACCTAAGAATGAAGAAACCACAAGAACACGATGAAAGACCGATCCAAGAAACAAGGTTAATATTATTATTATTATTATTATTATTATTATTAGATATTTAATAAACTACGTTTAAAAATAATAAATGTTATTTCTCTTTTATTATATTTTTTACTTTATATATATTCAAATCGAGTTTTAGCAATGTGAACTTCTTAATTAAGCAAGGTAAATGTATAGCATAAAAAGATAAGATAAATGTACCTTCACAGCTGATTCACGCATGCAATTCATTGTTGTTTTCCTTTCTTGATCAACAGTCAGGGAATTTGAGAGCCTCAACCTGATGAATATTCCAACCTTATTAGCTAGTGCTAGCTAGCGCTGTTTTTGTGTTGCGAACTAAAGCAATCTAAGCAAATCTGGGTGCCGGGATCGGCGGAGTTGCCTACCTTGTCGTCATTTTTCTTAACGGCAAATAGCATTCGAAACGGGAGCTCTCAAAAAAACCCTAAAACACCCAAAAGCGTCTCAAAATCAGTTCAACAAGGACAAGGACTAGTTGCCAAAACATTAGTCAAATGCATGATATGAGTCAATAGTCATGCACTTTAAAAACAATGAGACTCGTTCGTTTCAACAATTATTTTGATTTCATTTTAATAATAAATTAGAATACGTTTACAATTTATTTATATTGTTGCAATTATACAAATTATGTAAACTGATCTAACAACTCAGATGAATATTCACAAACTTTGTATAGTATTCAAAGTAAGGAGCTTTATTCCCTTTGTTGTGTTTTGAAATTAAAAGTATTTGTACTTTAAAGCTCTATATGCCGAAAATCATGAAATTAAAATTCATTGTACAGACTGAATGACTTGGACTGACTAATAAACTGCGCTGCTCGGCTATTAACTGTATGATACGGAGTACTATCTCGCCTTTTACAATCACAAATAAGATAGAAAATAATTGAAACAAATACGACAATTTATTTGCTATTCCTTATGTAAATATAATCATGGTAATATGAAATTTACATTGATCGCTTTCAAGATGCCGGTGTCGCGACTGCTTTTATTGGTGGTTCTCTTCAAAAACCACTCTAAATCACTACAATGAATTTCCTATACGTCTAAATAATTTGTACATCTGTAAAAATTGTACATGTCCCCAGATGTAACCTGTTTGAACGCTTCAATCGCAGCAAGTTCAATGTTATCAAGGGTGGATCCAGGGTAGTTTACGTGATTTCCGTAAACTACTCAATTTTTTTCAAAGCTACACATTTCTTTCTAAATAATGACAAAATATGTGTATTACATTATTCTAGCAACTACTAGAAACGACTCACTTGGTTGTTTTTCAGTTAATTAATTAAAGAAAAGTCAAACAAAAATGAGTAATCTCGTCATTTCTGCCGATTTCTTACCGATTCCCGCAAAAAGTTTCGGGTTTCGGATATCTCCGTCGGTACGCATCGGAATGCTATCGGAAAACGATCGGAAAACAGCCTTTGTCAAATAGAACCTCAGGGAGTGAGCGTGCGTAGTTGTAGAGCTAGGCCGGTGTGATAATCGTAAACTACTCAAAGACTTCTCTGATTGGCTGGAAACACATTGATTGTTTTGGAAACCACTCAAACCCTTTTCTGATTGGCTATCTACTTTGCAAACTACCTCATAAACTACCAGCAAAACTATAAAAGCTAGGCCTACCCCCGTTGGGTCTCTTTCGTTCTTATGATTAGAGTCATAGACTTGCTGTAGTTTGAACGAAGGATTTTGAAGTAAAGAATATTCTACAATGCGTGGCGACCCGATTTGCAGGAGGGAGGACTGTTCTCCTTTCGACATTGGCTTGTACTTTAAAAGAAATTGGCTCTTCATCACCACAAGATAAGCTGGGGTTCATTGAGAATGTGTGGAAACCAGGTGAGATTTTTGATTTCCCAGTGTCAATAGAAAATAGAAAGCCTCGTAAGTTTGTCTTTGAATGGCTTAGAAGATATCCCTGGCTTGCATACTCTAAATATCTCGATGGAGCATTTTGTTTTCCGTGTGTTTTGTTTGGAGTAGAATCTGGTAGAAATGCTCATAAATTAGACAAGTTGTTGAAGTCACCACTCACATGTTGGACTTCAGCGGCTTCGAGACTTACAAAACACGCCAGCGGTAAATGTGAGATGCACAATTTTGCTGTAATTGCCATGGATAACTTTTTGAAAACAATGAGGCAGCAAGCGGTCCCAGTAGATCAGCAGTTGAATAATATTATTCAACAGCAAATCGATAGAAATAGGACGGTCCTTAAGTCTTTGTTTGAAACGATAATTTTCTGTGGGCGAAACAACATAGCTCTCCGGGGTCAACGCGATGATGACCCAACAAATGCTAGTCTATCAGGAAATTTTCAGGTCCATTTCAACCCTCCGTAATCTTAAGAACTACTTAAGAAATACTATGGCCCAAGACAGAATGAATGAACTGGCACTGATGCATTCCCACAGAGACATGGACTTAGATCTTGAGGAAATAATAGATTTATTTGCTACTTTAAATCCTAGACGAATGAGAATGGAGAATATCTTACAGTAATATTTTATATAATATTTTTTTGACCACCAGTGCTCTTAGAGTACTTGTGAGTTATGTTCCATCTGGATTAATAATTATCTGATTTTTAATCCTTAAACTGATGGGGAACAGTACAGGAACAAGGTGGAATTTTTAAAAACTTATTCTTTTCTGAAATCTATAATATTATTCACTGGGTTTTAATTAAGCTTGAATGGTCTTTACATATTCTCAACTGAACTCAGCAATGAACTCATCTAGTGGAACACCTCAATCTAAATAAGGTAATGTATTCATTTTGTATAATTTGCTAGTACATGTATGATATTGTGACTGTATGTTCTCTATTTTTCATAAAGTATTCAATTTGCTGCCATGCCACTTTTCCTTTAATAGCATATATTTTGCATTGTACTTTTACATACTAATACTTTTGATGTCATTTTTTCACATGATGTCCTTTGATGTGCTAGATTCTTCAACTGAGATAAATCTGTACAAGGATCTTGACTGCAGACAGCATGGTATGCTAGATGTATCCTTTTAGGTAGTTTATAACTATTAGGGGTATGGTGGGTTGGGTATAAATTGATTGGTCTGTCAGAGTAAACTACTCATGTCCAAACCCTGGATCCACCCCTGGTTATAGGCCACTACATCCTGTAAATCATAATTCATGACAGTTCTCATTTTATTGAATACAAGTTCTACAGGATTAAAATCTGGGGAATAAGTTGGTGTATATACAAGCTCGATATTGCGATCATCAAGCCATTCTTGTAAAATATCGCCGCCAGCATTGTGATGAAATGGGCAATTATCCATTACAATTACATCACCGACTTCTAGAGCAGGTCTTCCTGTGTCAATGTTAGCTGCTTTGCCAGCCTGATCAAAAAAATCGAGAAAAATCAAAGTATCCGATGGGCCATGGACGGTGTTCATATATTCTATGCCATTTAAACCGGCCAACAGATTTACAGTAATGTTTGGAGATTGATGATAGCGCATTAATTCTACACACCTCTCCCCAACCGGCGAGTGCCCATACAAACGCTTCCCATGCGACGCTGTTTTCAGTCCACATTCATCAAAGAATTTTAGTTTGAATGGGTCTTTATTATAAAGGTAATCAATAAACATTTGAGTATACGCGATGTTTTCAACGGTGAATCTTTCCTGTGCTATAGTAGAGATTTTTTTGCGGGAATACTGTTTGCCTGACAGCATGCGCTCTTTCAATGCGCGGGAAATTGCCGAGTGAGACGTTCCGTTAGGAATGTTACCAAATTCCTCAAGCTTTTCGTGGATTTCTTTTAGGGAACAGGTAGGTCTCTCGTTCTTTAAAACTTCGACAAGCTCCAAATCTCCTTGAGTCAAACTTGAAGGATTTCCTCCTCCGATGTTTTTCTTTGTTTCAATTGTACCGTCGTTGTACAAACGCTTCCAAATGTTCTTGACTGTATCACGGCTTACTTTGAATGTATTCGCAACGTCAGAAAAATGTCCAGGAAAATAACCAGTCACTGGGTCGCCTCCATTTCGGACTATTTCATCAATAATTGATCTTCTGATATCATAACTCAGTGATTGACCTTTTATAAAAGTTCTTCCTTTAGTATTTATCCTATACATGATACGCGACGATAAGCAACAATGACACGGCAACATTGAAACGTTGCCCCTGGTAACATAGTATAGACGTCGAAACTACGTGACAAAACTTCGGTCACGCCGAACTTAACGATACGAACGTGACGATAGTAAACGTAGAGACAATACCTTGAACCACATACAAACCGCAAGCTATATCAGATAGAAAAAGGCACTAAGCTACAACTGTCTAACCATGCCGAACAAGTTCCAAGAGGACAAACTATGCCCAGGGGTGGTAATTGTTGGTGTGATATTTCTTGCGGTATTGCTAATTATCATTGGAGTATATACGTTGCCGAACTTCGTGGCTGAAAAGAGAGGACAGGCGCCCGAAGCTCGAAGTGAGAAAATCAAGAAACCACGCAAAAGAGCAAATAGAAGGAAAAACCCAAGAATGAAGAAACCACAAGAACACGATGAAAGATCACCGATCCAAGAAACAAGGTTAATATTATTATTATTGTTATTATTATTAATAACAAATTTATGGGAACCGCTAAATTATCAGTTTGCGCTCAGATCGCACTTAGTCAAATTTTAACTTGCAAATGAGATCAAACGTGATCAATCGACCCACCCCTCCCTCAATGATGCATTTTCACGTTATAAACAACTTAGAAATTCCAATATGGCTGCAAAGCGAAAGCACTTTACCTCGCTCTAAAATTTCTAAAGAACTAAATAAATTGACGAAAACCAAGTAGAAACACATCTGGAAAATACTATTCTAATATTCTGTGCAATCCTTTGGTCAAAAAAAGCTTCTGGACATCGTAGAAAAAGCCCATATTCCGAGTTCTGTGAGACTCGGAAAATGTTCTTTGGAAACTGCACTTCTCACTCTTCGACTCTACGATGCATTATTTACAAAAATTAAAACATGGACACAAAGAAATCGACAGTTGAGATATATCCGCAGAAGCATCTACTATAAATTTGCTGTTTCTTGGCAAAGTTAACACTTAGAAAACACTGTAAAGTACAAAAAGTAAAGAAAATTATTCGCTTCGAGGGAGCACAAACAAGGCGCACGAAGAGGTTGTACGAAGAAACTAGTCAGCTTTCTTACCAAGTGGAGTGATTACTTGTTGGTTCTTTCCTTTACAACCACCTGTTAACAGAGCTTCAAATACGGGAGACTGCATTTTTAATATAAGACTGCGAACATGTAGGCGTACAAAGAAGTCTTCAAACTGGTCAGCATTCTTCCCAGGTAGATAGAGCGATTTCTTGTTGGTTCTTTATATCTTTGAAATCACTTGTTACAGTTGATTTCATAAGACCTCGGCCACTCCGTGTCTGAAGTTCGTTCGCAAGCTCACAACTTTCCGACGGTTGTCGGCGATCTTTCAAACTGATTATACTAATACAGTAGCTTCTAAAACTCATCAAATCTACCGTTCAAATTCAATTTTCAAAGTAAGATTTCATTGCAACAAAAGAAAGAAGCAAAAAGGGCACCATATCAAATTAAGATCAATGAAAAGTCCGATCTTGATAAAACTCAGGTGGTCGTGAGTTTTGGAAACTGGAATGAGCGTCCTTAAGAGGCCGTCCGTGTAAGAACGGATAAGGCAAAATTGGACCCATCACCGATTTTCCTGATTTTCTTAATAAAAGTCCACTATTATATGCAATGAACAATTATCACATTTATTTGGATCAATTCGGATTTTTAGGTACTTTACGAGACGGTTTTCGATGACACCTCAAAGCTTGCAAATTCACCGTCGGGAAAGCTGCGATTAAGCTGTACATATCGGGCGCCGCCAAAATTTTTTTACTAACTTAAATCAACTGAAAATTTTTACACATGAATTTTATAACTTTTGGTTATAATTAAAAGTTTTAACGATTAAATTTAATAAAATTTTCACTGAGATATGATTATTTAAATATATATACTAAAATTCCTAAACGCGTTAGGCGCTAAAATACCTGCAGTTGAAGGCGATTTTCTCGAAAGTGGGACCTAACCTAGAGTTTAGTCTATCATAGCTCAAATGCACTAACACCAGTCTACAAACTTGTGAAATAAAATTTGTGGGTACTCTTGTTTACGCTCCGTACAAGAAGTCGGCAATTCATTAAATTTCGCCAGGTTAAGCAAAACCGATAACTGCCGGTGCGATGAAAAAAGACCAAGTTTGGAATCAAAACTAACTGAGTATATCAAACAAGTCATTAAATACCAGTTTTACCTTTAAGTAAGCATGTTGAGTCTTTTTAAACATTTTAAAAACGTTTTTTAAAACGATATTTATTTTTTATTGGTACGATATGCAAATTAGGTTCACAAATTTGCATCAAACAACATGAAAGCGTGAAGTTTTATTTTTTCCCTGTGAGCCATTTCTAATTAATTAATCTGTAAATCCAAAGGTTCTCGGGAACAAGATATATTTCTTGCGATGTCATCCATCGCTGTATTATAAACATTTAGGACATCTTTGCTTTTGGTGTTCCCGTATGCCATAGTATGGCCAATTCCTGGAGTCCAACATGGACTGAGCATGGGTGAATCAGGCGCCGATATTTCACGGCAAGGAGTTGTTTTCATATCTGCGGTATGTGCGCTTATCACCAAATACTCCAGTTTCGAGTTCTCGGTTAGCGACCGCTGGACTCTAAGCCGCGTGTTCGCTTCTAACGCGAAAACGAGGCTATCCCTGTATTGCTGGCGTGACAACAACAACAATCCCTTATCAACGAGTGTGTTTTTTATTCCAAGTAGTAGCAAAAGTCAGTAATACGGTGATTTTATTTGAAATTTTTAAGTGAACTAATTCAATGGAAACCATTCCATCGCTTGATGAGCTAAAAAAGTTTACTGTCAAGGAATTACGCGAGATTTTACGTCGTGAAAATCAGACGTCGAGTGGAAACAAGTCTGACCTTGTGATTCGATGTCACACAACTTTCCAAAGGAAAGATTTAAGATTACAAGGAGATGCTGAGACCAAGGATCATTATGTAAAACCGCAAGCCAGAGAGCAAGCATTAGTAAATATCGTATCAAACACTAAAAGCAACGAAGAAACAACCTACGAAAAGCTATCGCGTGAATGTTCACACTGCCAGTGGAGCAAGGACTTACGAAACCTACCCACGTTTAACCTTGTGCAGCTTTACGATTACCTTGTAACCAAGACATCCAAGTATAACCACACATCTATTCAGACATCAGCTTACAAAAAACTCAAAGCGTATCAGTTTTTTAAAGAGGGACATATCAAAGACATTCGAGTCGGTTGTTCTACGAGAGTTACGTATGTCGAAGCAGAAGTGTTGGCTTCCATGAAGCAAGAGAAATACAAGGCCATTATCTCTTTCACTCATCTTGGAGATGTTTTAAAAGCTGCTTGTATGTGCCCAGCAGGGAGGGGTGTACATGGTCGTGGCCATTGTAATCATGTTGGTGGGGTCTTATTTGCCATGGAAGACTTCTCCCATAGAGGTTTGAAGGAAAGCTGTGAGCCAGTGTCATGCACATCAAGGCTATGTAGTTGGAATGTACCTCGAAATGTTCGGATACAGCCTAAGCCAGTGGATGACATCGTAATTACAAAGTATAGCTTTGGAAAAGAAGCAAGAAAAAAAGCAAAAAACAGCCTGTATGATCCAAGGGCTCCAGATGACAGACAAATAAACACAGGAAGACTTGAAACACTGTGTTCCAATCTTGCTCAATCTATGCAAAGCTCTTCATTTTTCTTGTTTCATGATATCAAGCCTCTGCAAGTTGATGATGAGAATTTGATTATTGACAATGTTTGTGAGTCAGTTCCTGAAAGTGCACCAGATATTGAAATAGAACAAGATATTGAGTTGCCATTCAATGATTTTTATGACATTTCAACTATGAATTTTAAGTCAATGATTGACATTTATACTGAGAAAGCTGATGACAATGAAATAGAAACAATTGAGAGGATGACAAGAGGACAGAGTGCAAATGCATCTTGGCGGGAATTAAAGAGGATTAAACTGACTGCTTCAAATTTCAAATCTGCAGCAGTCAGGACGTCAGAACCTGATAAGCTGCTAAAGAGGATGATGTATATCCCTGATGTCAGAAAGCCTGTTCCAGCACTTGAATATGGACAGTTGCATGAATCTGTTGCAGTTGAAGACTACATTGCAGTGAAAGCTAGAGAGGGGAATGCAAATTTGAAAGTCTGGGAAGTAGGAACAATTATTTCAAAAGTCAGGCCAGGATATGGGGCAAGCCTTGACAGAATGGTTTTCGACCAGAATGCTAATGGGCAGAAGCAGGGTGGATTAGAAGTGAAATGTCCTTTTTCGAAGAAAGGAATGTCTGTTGAAGAAGCATGCCAGGACAAAAACTTCTGTTTATCAATACGAGACGGTCAAGTTCCTAAACTAAAACATGGTCATCAATACTACTATCAAGTCCAGGGACAAATGTTTGTCTGTGAGCTACAATGGATTGATTTTGTAGTTTGGTTTGGTCCAGCAAACTTGAACATTGAAAGAGTATACTTTGATAGACAGTGGTGGTTTAGTTTTGTTCTACCAAGGATCGAATACTTCTATCGAAGGGCATTTCTCCCCGAAGTGTTTACAAGAAGAGTTCAGCATGGCATCCCACTTTATAAGCATGGTGGTTGGAAAAGTTTCAAGAAGACACAAAAGGCCAAAAGAAGTGTTTAGCCTTGTAAAATATAGTTAAAGTGCAGTCAGTAGTTACATGTACATGTATTTTGTGGGTATACTGACTGCAGGCTATTAACAATTTTGCACAAATTTTTATCAACATATGGTTTGTTTTTAAGAAAAACGTTTTTGGACAAAACAAGTCACTGTATTTTTATTACTAAATCTTACATACATGATTTGTATGAAATGTACAAAAAGTTCTTGGTTACTTGATAGCTAAATAGTCATTCGAAGACTTTTATAGTAGAAAAATACTTTTGTAATTATCTTAATAATAATCTTATTATTAATCAGATACATTTTGGTGGGAGTAAAGGTGGCAAAAAATTAGTTAGATAGGAGCAAACAGTAAATATCTGATTAGCTACATGAGATAGACTTAAAGGCAGGGTCCCATCAAGAATATGATATCCCTTTATTCTCCCTATTGCTCGCTCCACATGAATGCGTACAGATGCAATATGCACTGTCTCTTGAACTTCTTCAGCAGTAAGCTGATTTCTACTACCTTTGTAAGGAGGAATGTTTAAATGTACTCCCTGAGGTAAGATGTCTCCAATATCAAACCCCCTGTCAGCCATGACATTATCCCCAGTATTAAGAAATTGGATTAAGCCTGATTGCTGAGTTATAAACTTATCTGAAACCCTTCCACCCCACAGTTTAGAAACAAAGGTTACTTGACCATTTGGAGAAATACCAATTAAAGCTTTAAAAGTGTTGTGGTGTTTGTAATTCGACCATGTTAATGATTGCGCTGTCATAGAAGAGGGAACCTCCACAAATATCTCTGTACAATCAATTATTACCCTTGTTGTTGGATACAGAGCAAACTGCTCTGGCATATTTCTTCTCACTGCACTTTGAGAAGGAAATGGAAATAACTGGTCTAATTCAAAATATAAAAAATTTATCCAGGTACAAAAAATCTTGGAAAAATGACCCATAGAGATGTTAAACCTATCAGCTAAATCCCTGACAAAAAGACCAACTTTAAGTCTAACTAATACCATAAAAAACTCATTTATAAATGTTATGTTCCTTTTGGGACCTGGTTTCTTTTTGCCTTGTTCTTGATATGTCTGGGAATCTTTTACATCACCACTGCCCCAATACTGCATTTTTTCAAGTTTTGGTTCAATGTAATTAAAAAAGTGCACAAGTGTATCATAGTTGGGGAATCCAGTGTAAAACTGAATGGCAGAGTCATCATCTTTAAATTTCTGAAGGCTGAATTCCCTTTCTTTGTAGTCATCAAGTTCTTTCTGTAAATTTCCCACTTTAACCCTAAGACTGTTCAACATCTCTGACTTGACTTCTAGCCTTTCCTGCATAGTCTGTTGGTATTCGCAAGGGTACTTAGGTGTTTGAGTAAAGGTGAAGGCATAATCATGGTCATTATTCTTTGAAGATGATGGAAAATCAAATGACCAGTCAGTCTGTGTGGATTTTTCTTGTACCTGCAATACAACAAGAAAGTTTTTTGTCAAGTTTACTCTCATAAATATATAATAATAAATATAGCAATGAACAACAATAACATTATGGGTAGTTATTTAAAACAGCACAACACATTTATAAGTTTTACAAACATTTATATTTGAGCACTTGGATGGCATTCTGTGCTGCTATCAGTGCAACATAAAATGAGACTTATTAGTTTTATACTCGCAAGGTAAACCCATAATACCAAGGGTATATTTTTTGGGCAAAAGAAAAAAAACATTCATAATAGTTTGTATGTAACTACCTGAGGCATATCAGTTTCGTCAGTCTCGCATACATTTACTGCAGGTTCACTGGGGCTCTCTTCAAGGTCCTTTTTCTCTTCAATGTCAATGTAAACGCTTTGTTCTTGAGGCTTTGGTGACACATTTTCTTTACTTTTTAACACTCTTCTTGTCAAAACTCTTCTTGTCTTTTTCTTGGGTTGAGGTGACCACTCGAAAATCGATGGCTCTGCACCTGCAACAACAGTGAAACGATAGTGATAAATAGGTAATTTTAAACAGTGAAACGAGTTTTGAGTAAGCTACTAGGTTCGAGCTAGTCTATAATGGGCACAAGGAAAGTAGAATTTAATGTATCTGACTTTTTACTTATCATTTGACTGAAAGAACATGTTATAAGCCATTACATAGGCTCCATGCATGCAGTAAGCATTTTGAATGAAACAATCAAACAAAGTAAATCCAGCTTGATCGATAATCACTTAGCTCACGTACCTGGCCGTAACCTATGTCGCGTTCCTCCTGGAGGTTTGTAAATGTCTTCTTGCTGAAAATGTTTATCGCAGACCACTGTAGATGGCTTAACATAAAATCCATCTCTCCCATGCTGCCTCTTGATCAAGTTGCACCAGCGAGTTCGCAAAGATACCTTCGCTGGGAACTGGAAAAACCGAATGTTTGAACGGCTTCCATCGTTCAAGTATTCAAAGCTATTGCAAGCTGCTGCTGCACATTGCTTTCCTCGGCTTCTTTGCCTTTTCTTGTTAGTATTATTTACCTCCATAAGTCGTTGAAACGATCAAAAAGCTTTCTTAACAGCAACTAATACTAAAAACCTCTTATATCTGTCACAGAGAGATGAGTTCGTATACAGGGATAGCCTCGATTCCAAGTTATCGAAGCGCGCCCCAATATCTTTTTCCAGCGGTCTTACGCGATCTAGCAAAGGGAGTATTCGCGTAACATTTTGCGGCTCTAAAAGTAAATGAAAAGTAACATTAAAGTGTTAGCAAAAAGAATCAAATGTAAATTTTATGGGAATGAAAACGCAACATTGTAACCCATCTTTTGCAAGACTAGTAAGACTACTGAAACACCCCGTTTAACTCGCGGATTGCAAATCCGTGTATTATTTGTTCCTTTCCTACTTAGTCAGGCAAAAAGGGAAAAGGAAGCAACCGGTTGTAAAATAATGGATATATTTCAACTTGTTAAACTAACCTTTGATGATCATCGAGATGGGCTGTCTTTATGTTTTTCTTAGCTTGAATACGCTCAGCATGTTTCTTACGGCAACAAGTACACACAGCTATGTATATATAAAACAAATTCTGAATCAAAAGATCATTTATAGCAAAGATCCGCCTATATTCAACTTAAGTATGTTATACTGGCATTATGTTGATCACTGGTTGTCCGATTAAATAACTGCAATTTATCCAATCTTTTGAATGCGTTAAAAAAGGGGGAGGGGGGGACGAAATTCAAGTTTGGGCCCCGAAACGCCAAACCAAAACCAACACAAACCGAAAAATAGCCCGCATTGCGTTTTACGTTCAGTTTAGTTTTTAGTTTTACGTTTTAGTTTGGGGGGTCTCATCCTACGCCCTTGATATACATTTGCTTAACTTTAAACTAAAAAAAGGCAGAGATGAGTGCATGTACATTAAAGATAATACTTACATGATCCGACAGCTGTAGATATATAGGTTCACAAGTGGAAAAAACTTCACGCTTTCATGTTGTTTGATGCAAATTTGTGAACCTAATTTGCATATCGTACCAATAAAAAATAAATATCGTTTTAAAAAACGTTTTTAAAATGTTTAAAAAGACTCAACATGCTTACTTAAAGGTAAAACTGGTATTTAATGACTTGTTTGATATACTCAGTTAGTTTTGATTCCAAACTTGGTCTTTTTTCATCGCACCGGCAGTTATCGGTTTTGCTTAACCTGGCGAAATTTAATGAATTGCCGACTTCTTGTACGGAGCGTAAACAAGAGTACCCACAAATTTTATTTCACAAGTTTGTAGACTGGTGTTAGTGCATTTGAGCTATGATAGACTAAACTCTAGGTTAGGTCCCACTTTCGAGAAAATCGCCTTCAACTGCAGGTATTTTAGCGCCTAACGCGTTTAGGAATTTTAGTATATATATTTAAATAATCATATCTCAGTGAAAATTTTATTAAATTTAATCGTTAAAACTTTTAATTATAACCAAAAGTTATAAAATTCATGTGTAAAAATTTTCAGTTGATTTAAGTTAGTAAAAAAATTTTGGCGGCGCCCGATATGTACAGCTTAATCGCAGCTTTCCCGACGGTGAATTTGCAAGCTTTGAGGTGTCATCGAAAACCGTCTCGTAAAGTACCTAAAAATCCGAATTGATCCAAATAAATGTGATAATTGTTCATTGCATATAATAGTGGACTTTTACTAAGAAAATCAGGAAAATCGGTGATGGGTCCAATTTTGCCTTATCCGTTCTTACGCGGACGGCCTCTTAAGCTGTGGGGTTTCTCTCTATATAATGTTCAATTTTTCTGGAAATTTTATAACTCAAGTAATGCTGAGCTTCTTTGATATCAGTTTTTATTACATCCATTTTGAAATCACAAGCAAATCCTGCAATCTGATTGGTTCCCTGCAGCAGTGATTTCAGCATAAATCGCACGATTTTGAGCTCTAAATTGCACGATTTTGCACATCAACTGATATGAACCAATCACAAGAGAGACATGTCATTTTCTAGCCAATTATATCAAGGAAGACACCGCTGCAAAACGTCTGCGCATGCGCGAGTTTATATATTTCAAAATGGCGGATGACGAGCTTCGAATAGGATGCGATTGTTGAAAGAATGGCCAAGAAAAACTCACACCGTGTAAATTTTTCATCGAATTCAATTAAATGGATTGAACCTAACTTTGTGTGAGAGTTTTATTTGTTTGATCATTAGATTTACCGTTCTGAAAGTATTTTCGAACTCGATGATGTTCGTAAACCTTCGTAAACAGTGTTCTCTGGTCCATACTATTAGACAAAGGAAGCAAAAGTCAAAGAGCAAACGTTAAAGTTGGGACAAATTTGCTGCTTGATGTTGATGAGGAATTCTTCGAGTTTATCCACAGGTGCCATTCCAACCATGGCTCCAAATACTTGCCCATAATAGTGTGGATGACTGTCCAAAAAATACACGTTGTTGTTTTGACCAACGAAACACACGGTCATCCCGTTCGCTATGATCAACGCTGCCAAGTTTCGTTCTCTAACTAGCCGTTGTAGATAGAAGGCAAGGGAACTCTGAGGTACTTGAGGATCCACAGAAGTAATAGAAAGATCCAAGGATTCCTCCAATGTCACAGTGACAGGGGCAATTACAGCTGTTAGATGGTGATTTGCTTCAGCTACACTGAAGAATGGATTGCCTAGGGATTGCGTTACATTGTCATATACCTGGTTCCCTCGAGCAATGGCAGACAACAACAATGATAACCATGTTTGATTCAGATCGGAATTACAAGTCAACTGGAGAGTAGCATAATGTAGTGAGCTAGTGTATTCCTTTGCCATTAACAAGGAGATGAAAGTACAGGCATTAGAACCATTCCTTCCAAACAGAGTTGCTTGAGACAGCTGTGGTGGTAAAAACCAGAATTTGGAGGTACCAAGTGATGATTTAGCAATCTGAATATTAACTGCAACTGGATGATGCACAGACTGGGATGTTTGCTGGGAGCTTGCACTGACATTAATTTGTGGTTGCAAAACTGTAAAGGTGTCTAATTCTTGGTCAATGTAGGATTCCCAAGCTCTTGAAGAATAGTATTCAGGATCTACTGTTTGGTTGACGTGGATACTATCGTCATCACTGCCATCACCATTATCATCATCATCTGAATGGTCTTGGGAAGTTGTGTTTGAACTGGATGTTGGTTTAAGGAGGCTTTCATTAAAGGAAGTTGCTAAGTTATTTATTGTAACATCAAGATTTTTACTGCAGATGGGACATTTCTTTGCAACCAAGTTGAAACATGTT
This sequence comes from Actinia equina, assembly GCA_011057435.1. Lineage (NCBI taxonomy): Eukaryota > Metazoa > Cnidaria > Anthozoa > Actiniaria > Actiniidae > Actinia > Actinia equina. The sequence goes on from WHPX01000010.1 coordinate 56,325, forward strand.
CTGTGGATGGTGTGGAAACATGGAAGTCTTACAGCATCAGCTGTTGAGTCAGTAACATTGCATTCAGTATAGTCACAGACTTTGGTTGCATCTGGGAATGTTGCTGGGGCAGACTTGCAGTGAGTGTAAGCAAATGGGAGAGCCTTTGCGTCAACAGTTGAGTCAAAGGTATGAAGATGGTACATGTATTTCTTGTCATTTGTTTTGCCACTGCTATTTTGATTTTGCTGCACCTGAAACCAATACGTTTTGATAGTTAAGATTCTCAAGTCTCAATTTTTTAAATTTATATTTATAACTTACTATATATATAGGGGTTAAAAATGTTTTAAACTCATTAGGTAAACATACCTGTTTTGATTTACCCAAGTTTTTTCCAACTGACTTAATAGTTGAAAGGAGAACCTCTGCAGATTTTCCAGCAACAATACTCATATCTTTTTCAGAACACCCTCTTTTATAAGGTTTCACAAAACTGTTTTGGAAATTCTGTTCCGACTTTGAAGCTGCCATTGCTGTTGCTTTTGATCTTATTTGCTTTGCATCATCGTATACCTGTACTCGGTCTCTCAGCATACTGTGCCATATCTCAACCTTTTTTTCAGTAATAAGAGTCATCCAAAGTTGTTTCATCTTGTAGTAGCTTGAAAAATAATTTTTATGGTACCATAAATCACTTAGCATTGATATTGTTGATCGATTGTAATGTTTTCTTCTCCAGATTATGAACAAAACCATTAGCCGCAACATTGTTTCAGTGTATTCTTCAAGATCTCCTGACCTAAAAATTAAGGAATAATGGAAAAAACCAAGTGGAATAACTTCTTCAAGTATATGAAGTAGAGAAGAATATTCAATATCTTTGCAAAGTTTGAATTTCTGAAGCACTTTTGATCTAATTTTTAACCATCCCAGAAAGACAGCATTGATTAAAATATTGATGCGAAAAGGTTTGGGCTTGTTTGGTAAAACTGATCCAAATATCTTGTTGTATACATTTCCCAACATGAAGTGATACATCTTGATTATGTCTTCTTGACGATTAAGAAAGACATGAAATGGGCCTTGCTCTGGGATTATTGAAAGAATACTTGGATTATTCGATTGAGCTATCAGCTTCTTTTGATAGAACCATGTTGGCCAGTCTCCAGGAGCCGGCAGTACATATTGCTGAAGGTAATTATGAAGATGAGGGCATTGACCAAATATATAATGAATGGCTGCTTCATAGTCCTCCATACTTTTCAGAGATTGTTCGAACTCATCTATAAGTATTGTCGTACTCAGAGTGGACAGTTCACTATGTGAAAGCTCAGAATATACCCTAGTAAAATGGAAAATATTACTGTGAATTAAAAATGGCTGATGATGAATGTCTATATTATTCTAATTTATGCTATATATTTTACCTTAATTCTCTTATTTGCTGCTGGCTGTTTTTAGGACTGATTGAAAGTCCTGATGGCATTCTTGCAAGAAATGTTTGGTGTCTATCTTTATTAATGGCATTGAGCAATTCCTTTATATTTGCTACAATTATGCCTCCCCGGCAATTTTTTTCTGTTCCAGACACTTTTACTTGGACACTGCTGTGTTGGCTTCCTCTTTTTAAAGGTAGGTGTACAGCTGGTATATTTTTATGGATGTCCAATAGGCTGCTTGCCATATGTGTGGCAACAGATAGCTTAAGCTCTGATGGAAGCCTGATGGTTAAAATGTTATGGAAATCATCTAGAAGATTCACCATGAGAAATTGTCCCTGTTAGACAAGACAAAAAATATATAATATTCAAATAAAGCTGACTTGCACTTGATGCTTGATTAAATGAGCATCACCTTTTCCTTTCCCTTAGCAGTTCAAGATATTAGGGATTCCACTGCACACTTCTATATGTTTTTTGTTGTTGTTTTATTTTGTTTTTGTTTTTTTCCTTTTTCAATTATTTTTCAGAAAAAAAGTACCTTGATAGCAGCCATTATATGTTGTTGCAGCACTCCTGGGTAGGTGTGGATTAGCTGCTGCTTATGTTGATCAACATTCCTTGGACTGGTGCTAAAGCCAAGGACCCTTCCAGCATTTATGGCAGAACGTGAGGCTCCATGCTCTTGGAGAAAAAGGCCTTCATCTTTCTGGAGTGAGCAAGTTTTTTGTGATCTATTGATTCAGAAACAAAAGAAACAGTGTTGCTGAAGTAATAATTAAAATTAAATTCCAAAAAAGGGAAAGTATTATTATCCTTAGATACATATCACAGATATCTAGCTTAAAGCACCATTCCTCAGTCACACAGCTTATCATATGATATTATGGAACCTCTACCTGAAATAGGCAAGTGTGTGCAACAAAACAACAGTTCTTTGTTCTTGGACAGCAGTATATTCCTCACTTAGGTGGACATCTTCCCTGGATATAGATTTTAAGACCAGATCATACAACCCAGGTGCATGACTTTTTGTAAATTTTCTCATCGACTGTGGACTGTAGAGCGGGGAATTATTGTTGGCTGTGTAGTGGTGGTACAATGCAAGTTGAAAGCGTTGCACTAGATCATCAAATGAGCTGTCTGTATTTAAAAATAAAATTGAATTAAATCAGAGCATGGTTATAGTAACATGGTAGGTAACAAATTTAGTATTCATTTAAGTTTTTAATCCTTGAATATTTATGAAATTGCTTATACATTTTGTATCTACTGATCCCATTGTTTAAATTATAGTGCAAAAAGAGTGGTTTTTCAAAATAAAAATCCTTTTTTTCATTCAATTAACCATTCAAGGTGGTTAAGTTTATTATAATAGATATATGAAAACAAAAAATTAAAAATTACCAACAGTGTTTTCTTTTTCCAGTGCATCATTCATTTTTTCCCAGGTGTCTCTGTCAATCACTACTTTTCCTCTTGAAGTTTTAACTTTATCAAGTTGTTGGTGCTGAAGTTCAATTCCACATATTTCTGATAGAGCGTTGAGTCTTGTAAAAAAGTTCGAAAATTGGTTTTTGGTTTCTTTGAGCTTCTCTGTTTTAGGTGAGGTAGTGTCAATAACTGAAGATGAACTGCAGTCCACCAAGTTTTCATGGAGGTGTAAAATGGGCGATCCAGTAAACTGCCATATCTGTAAAGATAGGTCAATCATAAATTCCTGAACATGAAAAACTTGAAAATTGTTAGCCCAGCAATGAGTTTTCTCTTTTATGAAAAAAATAGTAATAAAAAAAGGAGAAACGCTTTCAAAACATGTTTAGGAGTCACCTTTTTTAGCTGAAGTGGACTTGATAATACTTCGGAGGTTTTCCCTGCTTGGTCTTCGTTTTCTTTGTGACACTAAGAAACAAGACGTTTATTTTCGTTCATGTCCCTTATTATAACAAAAAATTAATATAAAACATTTTCCATTTAGGATTAATTACTGCTTGACGTTCGTACTTATTTTAGAAGGTGGAAAATGCTAAGCAAATCAGAAACATGCACTTTATGAAAAACTTGCACCTTGACCTTTGACTGTAAACAAAGAACCGAAACGTTCAGGAGAAATTAGAATTCTAAACGATAACAAAAATATCAAAGCTACAGTTTTTCTTAGGGAAAAGGTAAACAAAAACTTTACACATGTGTCTGCTGCTACAAACTGACAAAAATGTTAAAGAGAGAGACTGCAATTCAATTCCAAAAGCTTCAAAGAATGAGAAAGAGTAGAGTTGTTTTGTTTTATTTACTTCTTTTGCTCGCGCTGCCGATGCGTATAGCTGGTGGTTTTTAAAGTCTTCGTCTGCTGTTTGTTTGCATAAATTGCACCAACGAGTTCCTGGACAATACCCTTGTATGCTTGATCCAACATCATCAAATACAGCGTAAAATCTTTGTGGTATTTTGTTCCCATTTAGTCTTGAGTGCTTGAAATAGTCTTGTTTTGGACAAGCACATCGTAGGTTTTCCCTCCGTGCGACATCCCAATGGTACCGACAAAGCCGGGAATTTATCGGCAACCGTGTTACCCTACTTATCTCCGAATTCACCGTGTACAGTCTGCCTTGGCAAGCCCTTCCTGTTCTTGTTTTTTCAGCCCTCATGCATATACCAGTCTTGTTTGAACCATGTATTAAGACTACCACTCGTAAAAACAAGAACACGAAAGTAGCGATAGCAGTACTCGACGGCACGCGACCCACTTTACCCTTCATTTTCACCTTTGGTGCAAACGTAAAACTATGTGGTGCAAAAAGTATGTTATTGTAAATATGACACTCCAGCTACTCTGAGAATTTCTAGCTCGGCTTTGCTTTATTCGCTTCGGCTTTTTGAATTTCGCGCTATGGCAGCAAGGTTTGTTTACAAAACAAATAATATTTTAGCGCATGCGCATTGCGTTTTGCAGCGGTGTCATCAAGGAATCCATCTGAGTGTTGGGCTCAACGCTTCTTGCGAAAAAAAAACAGCCACGGCTCAAAAAAAATTTTCTAAAGAACGATTTTACCGTCAAAAGTCGTAAAAAAAGACTGAAAAAGCCATAAAAAGGACTTAAAAAGACCAACTGATCACTTAAGATTGTCAAAAGCATCTTTGTAAAGTAACTGCTTAAGTAAGTTGAAGATATTACAGCGAAAAGCAGTGGGGGAAAATGCAATCGGCATCTTTTGAATGTGACTTCTTGGCGATTGATCGTGGAAAGTGGTTTCCTTTCAATCTGTAAAGCATAACAACACATCGAAAATACAGTCATTAAAAGAAGTTTTTCTTAAGAAGAAGATTTTTGCTGCCTTTAGGACAACCGAAGGACTAAACAACCTTTGAATTTTGCTGTTTTCTCGGCACAAGTGTGATCTTAACATGTTGAACAGAAATCGTAAAAACACAAGCAGTGAGCATTGGCTGTATGGACAACAGCCACTTCATTACAACCCTTTTGGGCAGGATTGTTTTGCTATTTAATGTAAGTAAACGATTCTTAATACATGTAATGCCTTTTGGTCCTATATAAATTCATTTTAGTTTTGGATTGAAAGTGTTGGTTTTCAAAATGAGAATCATTGCTCGATCAGTATAAACAAGTTCTCTTGACAGCATGTTTGAATCGACTGCTTGTAGATTGTAAGTCATATCGGTTTAACTGGAAAAAACGTCTTTTTCAAAAAAGATTTCAAAATGGATATAATAAAGTGGTAATTGAACTTCGTGTCGTGCAATTTTGGTCTGAAATCAAACTTGCAATTACAAATCGCACTCCCGCTACGCGGTCGTGCGATTTTGTAATCGCGCGTTTGATTTCAGACCAAATTGCACTCCACTCAGTTCAATTACCATTATAAATCCAGGTTTGTTGCCTTCTGCTTAGTGAACAAGAATAACCTGGGAGGATTCTAAATGAGTAAAAATACAGCTCAAAACAAATAGTTCCAATTGTATGCTCTGAATTTACCTACTCATTTCTTTAATGCAAATGAATCTTTCAAGATTGCAATATATTTTAGTATGATATATGATTTACACATTTTCAATATGATATATGATTTATACATTTTCAAATTTTGTCTATATAACCTCAGTTATTGACAGTTATGGGAATATTATTTTTTCATGAGGTAGCAAAAGTTAATCCTGTGAGTGTTGAAGATGTTGCAGTTGTATAAATTATTGGAAAGACATCAGTCAAAAATGCTTCATCAAACCCCTTGCTTTCTACCCTTTTCCCCAAGACTTTCTTCTGTCTTCTTTACAAGCAAAATTCTTGAATAAAGGTATGGAGTTAGATGATATGTACGGAATATCAAACGTTGCAAAAAGGAAAAAGGAACCCTCTGGGACCAGGGTTTTCTTTTCATGGATGTGTAAGATTCAATGAAATGAATACATAAGATTTTTAAATTTAATGTTTAAAAATATGTTTTTGGCGCCTTGATGATATGTTAATAAATAAAATGACAAGAGAATGCTGAAATAGATTATATTTCAGAAGGCCTCCACCATCAATGATCAAATATATTACCTTACTTTATCTAAACTTCAGTAAGATGATAAATCTGATGATGGCCCAAAATAAGTTTCATCTACCTCTGGACATTTGGATTAAGATAGTCCACTATTGTTCACTACATTCCATTAAAACACTTAAAGTCCTGGGCAATAACCAGCAATAATGAAATGAAAATGGAACATGTTTGATTCTTTCAATAAAATTATTTCCTTAAACAGGTATATTTTGTTATAGAAAGAGTGGTTATAAATTGATAACAAAAACTGAAAGAAACTGAAGCTTTGATGTACTAAACACTGCATAGCACATTAGTTTCCTTACCTAATGTGTAATATTTTGCACTACAAAATAATTGTCGATCGTCAATACCTTTATTTTGCTCTTTTCATAGTTCAAACTAGTGTTCACTAATATACTGCTGTACCGCATCTTAAGAAACTTATTAAAAACAGCTTACTATTAGTATTCACATGCGCTTAAAAAGCGCCTTTTATTTCCAAATATCATAATCTTTGTGCGAACGATTCTTCTGTAAATTTCAAAAACCATCGATCAATATATATTTTTGGGGAAACGTTTTGGCCAGAAAAGAGATATTTAACTACATCTGGGAAATGTACAGTTCACGCATTCTAGAATTAATTTTCGCTATTTTTTTCCAAAGTAGTTTAATATCTTACAATAATGTTACTCATATTTTTATTATATTTTTACTTTAGATCTATTTAAATCGAATTTTAGCAATGTGAACTTTTTGAATTTTGAATAAGTAAAATAAATCCAGCAAGACCTATAAAGTTTATAAGGCAGCTATTTATAATTATCTTTCTTTTTTCAACAGCCAGCAAAACTTTTGAAATCAACAGCAAGCCACAGCCAACCATGTAAACATTGGTGTAAACATTGGTGCACATGCATATAAGCGACTGTCCATTAGATAGTAGATGGAGTAAATTCCAAAAAAAATATAGAGCAAGCACTTAAACCTCAAAAATAATATCGTGCAACCTCTTTTTCTAGAAGAAAAATATCTAACTGTACACTAAGAAATAACGTGTAAGGGTTGACCCAAAAAAATAAATATCATGCAACCAAATTCCTGCATCAATCAATCCAGATCATATCAATTACTTTGCCACCACGTTTTTAAAATATTTGTATTAAGGTATATCGAATATGTAATAAAACTTTGAACGTGTTTTAACGTATTTTTGAGTGATTTAGGGTCAAGAAAAGCTGATAATATACATAGTTCAACGTCTGTTGTTTATGTAATGGACTGACTGTAGAATCGGGGAAACCCCCTTCTCGCTGGCACGACACAACAACAATACATGATTAGGAATACAGTGAGCTGATTGGATGAGAAACAATAAACAAGTATAAACCAGCCAATCAGGTTACAAATACCATACCCTAAAGACTCCTGCAAGAATGCAGATTATATGAACTGACCTCCATTTTGTCGTATTTCTATTATTATTTCACGATTTATTTAGCTTTGCTACCAAAGAAACACTTAAATTCTTTATGTAGCTGCAATATATGTTCATGTAATTCAAAACCGATGAAAAAGGACCATTTTCGAGGAACGATTTGACGGATTAAAGCAAAGAAAACGGTGTCAAGCTTTTCGAGTATCGAGTTATTTGATGGCGAATTCATCAGACTTCATCGTGAATTAAACCGTTTTTCATGGCTTATGGAAGTTTTCAAGGCCTAAGTTGTCCATATTTCGTATTTCAAAGAATCTACCTCGAGAGAAATTCTTTTGATTTCGATGTAAACTTTCCCTGTAGATGACCGATGAGTGTTTAGTACAGATTATTTACGGTTGACTGATGAGTATGTAGAGACGACGCTCTGTAGTGAATTGACTCTTTCTTTATTACATGTGTTTGGGATCTACAGCGACTCATACGATGAAGCGAAGTAAACGTCTACTAAAAACACATAAAGCTTCAAAAGGAACAACTAAGACTGCTAAAACGAAGAATAATAGTTCAAGATCTACTTGACGATCCGGCACACAAACTTCAGGCCTACCCCGGGTCCTTAAATCGCCTTAAGTCGCCTTAAATCGCCTAAAGTCACCTTAAAATGCCTTAAGTTTGATCTTTTCAGACTTATTTTTTGCATTTTTGTTTTCATTACTTCTATCATTCATGCATTATTTGACCACCATTACCAGAATGCTTTGCTAATTCCCTCGTGAGAAAAGTAAGAAAATTGATGAAATGAACAAAACAAAGGAATTCAGGTAGCAGAGGTTCATGACACCACAATGCAAATGTCCTAGCTATTATAGCGGAGGACTCATAGTTATATGAATAATAAAAAACTGGCATAAACTCGACATATAATATTATGTAAATATTTAAGACATGTCACTTAGAGTACAGACACTATAAGTGTCTGTACTCTAACATAAATACCACTAAATACTAAATTATGCTAATCCTATTGTTTTCTATTGTTTAATTAGCACTATTTACTACTGAGTAGCTATTACCAATACCTGTTTCAATATTATATTGTAAATAACTTTGAAAAATTATGGTAATAAAGCTAAATCATCATCATCATAATCATCATCAAGTGTTGCACACTTTTAGTGTTTGTACTCTATACTCATTTCATAACAAACTGATATATACTCATAATATGAAAATAAACAGATATAATATTTAAATAATATTAAGACATATGCTATATATGAGCAGCCAGAATACCTAGCTGATATAAGCTGCCATACTAAGTTTTATTTATCTCTGTTGGGTCATTTGATATGTTAGATAATTTTAAAATGGATAATGTTTTAAAATTCTATAAGTCTTAATGTATTTTGAGTTCAATCTTGCTAAAATATGTGGCTTTTGGTAAATAAGAATATTTGATTTTCCAACCAATACTTTTTTGACTGAGATTACAGAGGTTCTTAGAAAGTTTTTATCGCACACCACGTCATCAATACTCCAAAATTATACGACCTATATAAAGCACTGATTCCTCTTTACGTGCATTTGATTTAAGCTTATATTTTTTGCAACTCATCTTTAAATTTGGCTCAGAAAATTTAGCTAAGTAAGCACATGTATATGAATAATGCTGGAACTTTAAGGCCTAGAAATACACATACACTTGTATACCTAGACACATTTGACTCTATTAATGAAAGCTTTTACTATGTTTGATAAATAAGACGTACTTTACAGGCAGATCGAGAACATTCTAGAACATTAGCTACTCACTTGCGAGCTAACGCCATGCAGCCATAGCAATTAAAGTCCCTTCATTCCGATCACTTTCACATTCGCATGCATCTCACCCTAGTTTATAGCTAGTCATCTCCTCCATTTTAGTGGTGTTATTACACTGACTATTGTAATTTGCTGTAAAATTCAAAGAAAACAAACCATCCGAAAAGCCATTCTCAAAACAGTATAACATTCGCCATTTGGAAATATTTTAGCGCGCAAGGAACTGTGGTTGTAATTACAACTTCTCGCCCCAGATTCTCTCTGTTGTAGGTCTTCCAAATATTGGCAAAGAGGGAGGGGTGGGTTTGGGTAATATAAAAGATAGGATGTTCTTCGTCGGTAAGGACAGTAAGTTACAACGAGAAACATTTCTCAAGTTTGGAGGAGTAGCCGTAGCCGACAAATGGGGTGACGTGACCTTTAAAGAGGGCTTGCAGAGCATGAAATTGCCCGGACTTCCAGATCAAACTGTATCAGTTTCGATGGAGTGGATTACTAGCTGCATTGCCGATAGGAAGATTCTCCCTACGGTTTCGTACGATTCAAGAAATCAAAAGGTCCTTTGAAACCTCTTTTAACACACTTTCCGCCATAGTCATACTCGCGGGATTCGGGACGTCTTGAGACTTTACGGGAAGTGTACTTGAAAGCTTGAAAGGACTGGTAACGAACAAAATGGCGGATTTCTTGTGGATGTTGAAAAAGTCAACAAGAGGACGAGAAAGACGCACGTACGCTGTGTCAAAAACACCTTCCAAGTTTTTTTTATCAACCAAAGAAGTAGTAACAAATGCTTTTGAGTCTCGATGATTGTCAGAAGAAGGGTTTGAATAAAGAAAAAAGCTTGCTTATGGAAGCTGATATGGATTGGGAGTATTTTGCTGGTTAAGGTCTGACGTGAAAGCATCAAATAGGATGGGTTCCTGAGAAGGAAAGTTAAGCTGATATGAAAAGATTGAGCTTATGTGTCAACAACCAAGTTTTCGTGTGAGGATCATCAAGGAAACAACAAAAACAGTTTCTGAAACCTTTTTGAAGATTTCTATTGTCTAAGCTTATATTTTCTTAAACTTCATCTTTGGTATGTAAAACATTAGATTTGCATTAGGTATATAAGCTTAAGCTTATATGGTACTGTTTTTAGAATATTTTGTAGGCAATTAAGGCTTAATATATATAAATCTATAAGCTATAGTTTTTATGAAAGAAATCAGATTTTGCCTCTGTTGTCATAATGATGTCATTTGACCTGAACACAAATCAATATAAAACAATGGAATGAAACTAGTAGTGTTAGATATTAAAGTTGTGGGTTACAAAGTCTGCTTACTCCAGTGTTGTTATGTTGGTATAGACCATTTGCACTGATTCCCAAGAGGAATTGAACTGAAGGACAAAATAATGAGTTTTTTTTCACATGAGAAAATACAGCTTATTGTTTTGGGAATCAGGGCAAAGAGTCTATTAAGAGTTAGAAACAGAAATGATGGACCATTTTTACAACTATCATATGACTGCTTCTACAGGTTAAGCCACATATTGTTTTTGCTATAATAAATACTGGTTATCATAGTGAGAAATGTTAGCTGCTTGAGTACTTGCACTAAACTCATGAGAGAATTAATTGTTGCTAATTAGGTCTAACAGCACTAATATCTACGCAGACAAAACAAAAACAAAACAGCGTAACTTAGCAATATTTTGTATTAATTTATGTTCATAGGTTTAGTGCGAGCATGCTAGGATGTTTTAACACCCTTATTCATACCATTTATGGTATCTAACAGGTGCCAGTATAAGATCAGAAATGCCAATGCAAACTAGGGAACCAAGGCTACTGAGACAGCTCTTTCTATTAATCAATCACAGTTTGCATTAGCATTTCTGCTTTTATACTGGCACCTGTTAGATACCGTAAGTGGTATAAATAAGACAGTCCTTTGTTTACCTTTAATTAGATAAGTCATTTTATGTATTTATTTACAAGAAACTAATTTTGCTCTCTTAAATCACCTTAGTTGCTTTAAATCGCCCTTAAAATACCCAAAATGTCATCATATTTTCTTCTTAAATCGCCTTAAGTCGCTTTAAGTTGCCCTAAAGAATTACCCAAAATTCCATCATATTTTCTTAAATTGCCGTAAGTCACCTTAAGTTGCTTTAAATTACGGCGACTTAAGGACCCGGGGTAGGCCTAACGTCTGAGACCTCTGCTGAGTGTAAACAAAGCAACGAAGAGAGTGATACAGAATCTGTAAAAACAGGTCCACATATTCATCGCACTCAAAGAGTTGATAGCATTAATATTGAACAACAAAAGACAACAGATGTTGCAGGATCCTATAAGGATGACATCAGTGACAGATATAGGAGTTCCCCTGGGGGGGCAACAGAGGAGGTTTTGGTAAGTCAAGAAATACAGGAATTGATACTCAGTGAGCATCAAAGTCCTACAATGCTGAACTTATTTTATCAGGATAATGATGGAGACACGTAAGTATAGAGGGGCGAATTATTTTCTTTAAGCTAACAAATTTTAAGAAAATGCGAGCAAGAGTGTCAACCACGAAAGATTTTGGACAGAGAAATGGTTTTCTTTGTTATCACTTTCGTGATTGCTTCTTATACATCATTTTGAACTTAACCTTTTCCCTATCCTCATAAGTGAATTCTTTGGATTTTTTCTTCTTGAAATAGAATCGAACAAAACCATGCAGTTCAAAAAACACTGGCTCCAAGAAATCATTTATTCCTCAGTGTTGATTGGTGAGGGTGTTTCACTTTTCCAGAACCCTCTTGGGTACACAAAAATTGAGGGGAAGAAAAAATAACTGCAAGAATAGAGGCAGTGTCTTAATAAATTTTGCACACGATTGTACAGTAGTAATGATAATCTCGTTACCGTCCAAGTTAACTGGAGATGCAAAATTTAGAAAAAAATGACTTAAATCATTTTGGTAATTTTATCAACCAAATATATCTTTTATAAAATTGAGTATTCATGCATCATTTTCATTAAAGAGATGATGGATATTTATATATGATTATCATATGATTAAACAGATTGCTCCAATATTGTTGTGAGTTTTCAAAATATTCATGGTAAATGTCCTCTCCAATATTTAATTCACAATGTTGTTCTATTTCATTTATTTTACTTTGAGATATTGGTACAATGCAGTCCACAGCACCTGAATGTTCTGGTAGGTAATACAAAATATCTGGGACACCAGGCACTGTATCATGTCTTGAGTGCCTTATGTAGTGGCTATTCCAGTGATCTCTGACTTTATCAAGCTCCTCTTGGATAAGCTTTGAAAAGCAAAACCACAAACATTTCATTTGAAAAATGTTACCAAGCCCAAGCTCTCCGGACTGCCCCATATTTTTAAAAAAGTCTATCCACCAATTTGATCTACTTCTTCTAAAACGTAACAAGACCTCCAACCCTCTATTCTCTGGTTAGAAGGTGAAGAACCATATTGGTGAGACTTAGCCCCTGAAAATTCATCATTATCATGTGCTCTAAAAAATACTGCATTGCTGCTATGAGACAGTTTTCTGTTCCACAATCAGATCGATCTTACCACGTTTGGGCAAGCTTTCGATTCCTGAACATAATCTAAATACAATTCTTGCTGCAAAATTTGGATCATTATTTTAAGCTACTAGTTCCAACCATAGTACTCTGCGGCTGTACCCACAAATGCACCCATGAATGGGAAAGCCTTAAGGCTTCAGCTTGTCATAACCTTAACAAGCCTATATCGCTTCAAAAGCGATGATGTTCGGCCCCTTATCTAAATATTGTGTGGCATTGCTGAAAAGAATTTTGGTCTTGATGGTTTTTGGGAGGTAGTATTTCCCCTTATAACACGTGCCGTTGTTAGGGGGAATGTCTAATGTTGCTAAGGCGAGACAATATTTTACCAACAATTAGTGGGTTCAGAAATTCTCACGGTACGCTTCCACGCTGCAAAGTCTTACAAAAATTTCGATGGAAACATTTGTTATAAAATTCTCTTGGACAAAACACATCGTAATTAAGATATTTGAAGATTTTAGTGGTTCTAGCTTTGAAACATCGTAGTTTTTCGGGATAGCACCTGGGATAGGCCGCAAAGTCTTGCCAAAAGTCCTGAAAGACAATCTACCTATAATCCTACCGACCCTCACAAATCTAATTAATCACTCGTTTCTAACCGAAACCTTTCCATCTTGCTGGAAAACGGCCGAAGTTATTCCCTGCATGTCCAAAAACAGATCATTCTGATGAGCCATATGCGACTTTCGACCTATCTCGCTGTTACCAATAATTTCCAAAGTCTGTGAAAGAGCCGTCCTTTTTCAGCTCACAGATTTACTGGACGAACGACGTCCTGGAAAAATTCCAAAGTGGTAACAGAAAGCTACATTCTACAGAATGACGAACTTTTAAACAACATGGACAATAAGAAGATATCTATCATCATCTTACTCGACATGGCCAAAGCGTTCGATAGTATCAGATACGACATCCTCCTCACCAAGCTAAATAACATCGGTGTATCAGCCTCTGCAATTTCTTGGTTCAAAAGCTACTTGTCCTGCAGAAAACAAGTCGTCCGAGTAGAAAACTGCCTGTCCGAAATCCAACACATTACTGATGGACTTCCACACACCGTTATTTTTCAGGAGTTGATATAACTCTACCAAAAGAGTTAAAGTTACTCTACAGAGTGAAGTAACTTGAAAGAGAGTTAAATCTACTCTACAATGAGAGTAATTTTAACGCTTCCAAGAGTAATTTGTATTCCTCCAAGAGCCGGAAATTTAACTCTTTGGAAATGATGAACATTTGAACATTACTATAAAGAGTACATTATCAATGCTGGAGTAGATTTAAGCCTATATTTTTAGATAAAAAATAAACCATGCTGTTTTTAATTCATGTTTGACGGAAACAACCAGAGTAAGTTTGACTCTATTTTTGGAGTAAAATTGACGGGCGTTGTTTCAACTCCTTTCGTTGATACGACCCTAGAGTAATTTTCACTCTGACGTATCGTACACAAATCTATATTTGCCTGTAGCACTCGACCCCTTTCTTTAAGTTTCACCAGGGAAAAAGCATATGCCGTTTTCATTCAGTTTTCGGCTTTTTTTGTGGGTCAAATTGTTCATTCTTTGCCCGATCGGTCGTCACATCAGCTTCACTTGTTCTAGAGAACTCAAACACTTTCAGAGTCGATCGTCATTTTCTGAATCGTGTTGTGTATCTTTCGTGATGAAGTGCTTGCGAATCAGATGTTTCTGTAAAAGAGAACACTTTTGTAGGTCTTCGCACAAGATCTATATACCACACAGGACATGAAGGTTGGACTCGTTAGACCACGAGCACATTACATGCTTGTATCAAATTTTCTTGATCGTGATTGGTGGATCTTACATCGGCAATGCCAGGAATGTTTTTGGACTATGACCTGGTATAGAGTATCACTATTTTCTGAAACAACGTCCTGAAGCTTGTAGTTGGAAAGTGCTTGTCTCGGGGTTTCGAGGTTAAAAACAAGCCTAAAACCCATTGAATTGTTATTTCAAAAGTACGTTTTGTGGTAATGGATGACTTACTTTCAAAGGATTCAATATATTGTGCAGGTAAATTACTATTTTGTTCGTATTATTTAGATCAGAAAATTTAAAGTTTGAACATAGATAAGTTATAGTGCTATGCGGTCCACATATTAAAATTTAAAGTTAACGAGTTTGTTGCGTTAATGATAGAAATTGAAAGCTTTGTTCTGTAATGACTCTAAAGCGATGCTCTTAAAGTGCACATAAACCCTTTGACAATACATTCAGTACTGGTTCTGCATAAAAGTAAATAGTTGATTGGTAAAATATTTCTTGATTTGAGAGATGCGTCTCTAAGTTATGAAGGTTATACTTCCAATATGTTAATGATGATGACGTCAGGTAAGGTATTTGAGTGTTTTTGTTGTAACTAGTAATACTAAATGCTGGCCATTTTGAAAATAAAAAATTTAAATAGCTTTCATGTAAACCATGAGTAAAATAATGATGCTTTTTAAATACTGTTTCTATGAACCAGTTCGATTTTGTATATTTAATTAAGCCTTAATAGACGTCACACTCATTAGCATATTGGAAGTATAAGCCTTCATAACTTAGAAACGCATCTCTCAAATCAAGAAATATTTTACCATTCAACTATTTGAATTCGAATCTACTTCAAGTAGAATCAGTTCTGAAAGTTTTGTCGAAGGGTTCATTTGCACTTTAATTAAGCTTAAGCATCCTTGTATATTGCTGAGTATGATATGTTATAATAGCTTTTTTTGTCCTCTCGTAGGCTATGGGTGGTGAATTGTACCTTTTTTTTCTACTCCACTTTTGGAGTTATATCAACTCCTAAAAATAACAGTGCAGGGTTCAATTCTCTCACCCGTCCTGTTTTCACTGTATGTCAATGACTTACCGTTCCAAAAGCTTGTCACGCCATGTGATACGTCGATGACACTAAACTATTCCTAGCTCTACCATCTAAAGAAATAAATGACGCTATCCCTGCTCTGAACGATGATTTCCGAGCAATAGCTTCATAGTGCTCCTCGATCAACTCGCTTCTGATCAACCCGGATAAAACAAAACTCCTCGTACCTGCCGTACCACAACTTTTAAAATCATTACACGACATGTTTCTGTTGAACTACTTGGCAAAGAAATCACCCCCGTTTCAACTGCAAAGGATCTCGGTGTAATCATTGACGAATGTTTGAGGTACTTAAGACCACGTCAACAAAATAGCATCAATCTGTCTCTTCAAACTAAACAGAATTAACAGAATTAGACATTTACTGGACACAAAGACTTTATTAACAGTGATCAACTCCTTTGTTTTCACAAAGATGTTCTAATCTACTCAACTGTATGGGGAAACACCATTAAGACCAATTAATATAACTTCTAATGAATACACGTGACCACTGTATGGACTAAATTCGGGCAGCTTTAATGTACTATACACTTGATACATAATACAACTGCCCAAATAAGATTGGCCAAGCGTATAAAGAGATAAGGAATTAATGTTCAGTGTTCTTAGTTAGGAATACAGGGATTGTCATATTGTACTTTATAGAGGAGGTGCTAGCTAATCTAGAAGGAATGCTCAAAATGGTGTTAAGTGGTGTTCTAGTGTATCTACGATAACAATCCCAAGACCAGCGGCCAAACATCCTGATTTCATAATCAGAAAGACCAGCTAAGGCAGCACCGATGCCGTAGCTGTGATCACCGTAAAGGGATGGGTTGATTCCAAGAAGCAGTAGCAGGTGGGACGTGAAATGGAGAAGGTTGTTTCGAGTCACAGGTAATCCCGTAGACAGCACAAACAATGAACAGTCAATGCTGTGATGTTTTCTCGTCTGCTGGATTTTAAGGTTTGTTTTCATTGCACACACTGCGCACACCGGGTGTTTTGAGTGGCCGGAGTAGAGTGTGGTGTCTGAATCAGGATGCTTTGCGGCCAACCTGATTATTGGAATCAGAAATCAGGAATTGTACAAGAGTTATTTTAGATTCCTGTTTCAGAAATCAGAAAACTGACTTTTCGGCACTGCCTAGGTATATTGCATGGGCGAAAATACAGATTTGAACGAGAGAATGCAGGATTTTGAATTTCCGTTTCCCGAATCAGAAATCGCATTTCTGTTTTCTGAATCACGAATCAGAAATAACAATCTCGCTGACATACGACAAAACACCACGTGTAGGGGAGGGGTGACCACTCGAAAATGCTCTTACTTCCGGTAACATTATCTGCGCTCTATTCCACCAATACCTCCCTCCCCCCCCCCCCCCCCCCCAAGTCCAAAAGTTGTCGCTGTTGTTGAACTTCCGCAAAGACAAACATTAAACCGTGATTTTAATGCATTTCAATTATCGGAGTTTGCATTGCTACGCGGCCACCCCAGACGAAAATCGCGACGTGCACTTTGCAATAGACTGCCGTCAATCAAACACGTTGACGCCATTTACACGCGTGTGTGATTCAAAAGGCGCCAAAACTTCGGTCGATTGTTTACAAGTATCATGAGCCACACTCACCGGGCCTATCCGGGCCGATCCAAGCGCGTGTTAATGACGTTTACTTGTTTGATTGTCGGCAGTCTATTGCAAAGTGCACGTCGCGATTTTTGTCTGGGGTGGCCGCGTAGCAATGCAAACGCCGGTAAACGCTCGACAAACTAGAACTTTAATACATTTCCTTGAAACGCTCAACCAACCACTAGGATTTAATACATGTCACTGAAACGCTCAACAAACCTCCGACCTTGAAAACCCTTCATCAACAACAAACCACAGAGCTCTAATTTACACTTCATTGAAACACCCAACAATTCCACAGAGCTCTAATACATTTTACACTTCGTTGAAACGCTAAACAATCCACAGAGCTTGAAAACACTTCGATTTAAACGCTTCAGGAGACGACAGAGCTGAAAACCATTCATTTGAACGCTCAACGAACCCCAGAACTTTAACTGTGCAAATTAATAAAACTAATTTTAAACGATAGGGAAAACACCAAGTTCTTGAAACTCCGAAGAATGAAATAACAAGATGGCCTTTCAGCAAGAATCTAAAACTAGACCAGAACTTGGTCACACGAGGAAATAAGATTACTATTTGCATATTACAATTCCCTAGGGTATTCATCATAATATTCACACTGACTGTTAATAGTTAGATAGATAAATACTTTATTGCTCAATAAAACCTTGCAGCCTAAGGGCTGAAAAACGTTATAGCTTACAAAAATAATTACATATGTAATATGTATAAATTTACAAAAAATGTACAAAATAATTATTTTGAAAATTATATGTCAAGACAAGACAATAAAATATATTATTAAAATTTGGAAATTATGAAATCTAGAAAATTTAATTATATACATGTTTAAAAGTTCATTAGGAGTAAAAGTTCACGCTATTAGCATTAATAAGCTGTTTTTGCAACGATTTGTCTTGTACTTTAGCTGGAAAGTATGTTTGTTTCTCAGATTATAATTGTTAGAAACTTTGTTTGGTAAAAGCATAGAAAGTTTGTGGTCATTGTCATTGATGATTTCTTTATAAAAGGTTTTCTGTTAGTTGTTGTCGTCTTTGTTATAGAGAAAGGAGGCCTGAGATTACGAGTGCTTGTGAGTACGATGTTCCAGGGCTTACCATAAACCACGAAACGAAACGAAACGACACAATAAAATGCGAAACGAGGATTTCGCATTTTACAGATCTGTAAAATGCGAAACCGTCATTTCGCATTTTACAGATTTGTAAAATGCGAAACGACAGACTGTAAAATGCGAAATGTATATTCAGTTTAAAATATATAAATAGATGAAAGTGAAACTGGATATAAACTTAACGATTGTGTTACCTGAGGCTTTGCGATCCCATGTTTAACTGTCCCATGTTTTACTTTGAATGTCTGTGGGAAGAACAATGTAAACTTTCGTTTACAGTTTAAGGTGGCTGCCTACTTTTGAACGTTCGAATTGAGCCCACGATGAGCGCGCGCTCAAAAACCGCTGAAAAATCTACAAGATTTCATTGAAGAACCATACGCGTTTTGAGCTTCAACAGGGCAAAACCCTCAAATTTTGCACGGGACTCTCTATTTTTTAATAGCTCATTTGAAAAAACTCCTAAAAATCTAGGTTATATCAACATTTTAGAAAAAGTTTAAATCAGTAACACATGAAAAGATAGATTTTTGTAGGGATTTTTGTTCGACTTTATGAGATTTTTTAAGAGCACCGAAACTACAAAATATGACAAATCAATGTATTTTTTTGTATTTTTGTCGAAAATATCCATGTATTATTGTAGAATGATTGACTAGCCTTCATTCGTGCTATCATAGAGTTTGCAAATAACTATTATCTTATGAATCTTAATTTTTTTCTAATCACTTACGGTGGCGCAATTTTTACTCCAAAAGCTCGTGCGTAGGCTTCCATTAAATGCTGATTATCTCGAAAACGAGCTCGGGACACCCTATTTTTCTTTCCAGATTTGGAATCAGCATTAAATTTCAATTCGGAAAATCGAAGTTTTAAAAAAAGTTTAAATCAATTTCCAAAAGTAGGCAGTCACCTTAACTCAGTTCAACTCGTGTTGTTGTGGCGCCATTTTGAATGCACAGGGACCCCAATCGAATCATAATATATGACACCACAAAGGAGGCCCACAAAGAGAAAAGCGAGAAAAGGATTCAATTTATTTCTAGTTTTTTTCTCTCAGAAAAGCATGCAGCACAAACTATGCATAACTAACATAAACATGTGGTTAAGTCAAAATTGATACTCAAAGTGATTTTCTTGCTAATGACATTTTTCTAGTACAGCTGTTATTCAGCACCAGACGCACCAGACTGTTATAACTCGACGGCAAAACATAAGGAAAACGCTTCAAAGAATTTTAAACGCCATACTTCTCTTACCTCATTGAAATAAGTTCAAAAGTAAAACCTTTGGCGCTAAATTTTTTTCTCTGGTGTCATATACACCTTTTGCCGTTCATTAACAGAAAATGTACATTCATTTGTGCCAATAGTTGTATCAATAACGTGTAATGTACTTTCATCAACACCACAAGTAACATCATTAGCGCGGATCAACTTTCAATAACGACAATTGAATATACGTGTACATTCATAGGCATCAATGGACAATCAATAGCGCGTTTGTACATTCATATGCGCGGAATGTATTTTCTTGTGCGCGAAATTCAACTTCAATAACACCAAATGACAGACAATTGCATTTATAGACAATCATTTACCCAAAAGTGAAAATTCATTAGTGCTATTAGCATAATCATTGACAATCTATAACGCGCTTGGACAATCATGAGGGTCAACGTTATATTCTATAGCGTGGTTCGACAAACATTTGCATGATTCGAATGAACAATAAGAGAAATAAAACAATCATTAGCGATTTAAAAAATAATAATTTAACCTTCAATTTCTTCGCCATTTATACATCGTGGCAAATACGTTTGCATATATCTGAACCACTGATCACATTTAGCGATAGTGATGGTTGCCACATTTCTCTGGAACCCTTCCATTAGCAACTGCTTTCTGTAGAGACCTAAAGCAATCCCTTGTCGTCTTGCCTCAGCCCGATCGTTCGTATGTTGTTGGATCTCTGGACGGCTGAGGTCGGCTTTGATTGCTGCTTTAATTGAGCTAATTGCTATTCTCCTACGCAGCCGCTATTATGGAGGCAGTTTCCTGAGTTTTTTACAGTATATGTATTAAAGTGATAAGGGGTAAAAAAATAAAAAAAAAACCGCTAATGATTGTTTTATTTCTCTTATTGTTTATTCGAATCATGCAAATGTTTGTCGAACCACGCTATAGAATATAAGGTTAACCCTCATGATTATCCAAACGCGTTATAGGTTGTCAATGATTATGCTAATAGCACTAATGAATTTTCACTTTTGGGTAAATGATTGTCCATAAATGCAATTGTTTGTCATTTGGTGTTATTGAAGTTGAATTTCGCGCACAAGAAAATACATTCCGCGCATATGAATGTACAAACGCGCTATTGATTGTCCATTGATGCCTATGAATGTACACGTATATTCAATTGTCGTTATTGAAAGTTGATCCGCGCTAATGATGTTACTTGTGGTGTTGATGAAAGTACATTACACGTTATTGATACAACTACTGGCACAAATGAATGTACATTTTCTGTTAATGAACAGCAAAAGGTGTATTATGATTCGATTGGGGTCCCTGTGCATTCAAAATGGCGCCACAACAACACGAGTTGAACTGAGTTAAACTGTAAACGAAAGTTTACATTGTTCTTCCCACAGACATTCAAAGTAAAACATGGGACAGTTAAACATGGGATCGCAAAGCCTCAGGTAACACAATCGTTAAGTTTATATCCAGTTTCACTTTCATCTATTTATATATTTTAAACTGAATATACATTTCGCATTTTACAGTCTGTCGTTTCGCATTTTACAGATCTGTAAAATGCGAAATGACGGTTTCGCATTTTACAGATCTGTAAAATGCGAAATCCTCGTTTCGCATTTTATTGTGTCGTTTCGTTTCGTTTCGTTTCGTTTCGTGGTTTATGGTAAGCCATGTTCCAGGATAGATTATGCGTAAGGCACGTTTTTTGAGTCTTTCAAGGTCTTCACATAGGTATTTTGGTAGAGAATTGTGGAACACTTGTCATGCGTATTCAGTCACTGGGCGGATACAGGTGATATAGAATAGTAAATGATCTTTACAGTCCAGATTAGATCGTTTTAGTTGTCGCAAGATGTACAATCTTGTCGAGACTTTGCGAACAATCTCTTGGACATGAGTATTCCATTTCAGATCGTTGCTTATCGTGATACCAAGTAACCTATCGCTTTCCACATTCTTGATGTTAGTACTGAGGAGAGTATGAAAGCGTCTATGGGCATAAAAATGTCAATGACAACCTCAACGAAAGAACATGACAATCCTTGCGGTGCAGCAGCACTTACCATACCAAGTACACACACGCTGAGAAGCTCGGCCACGACAACACAAAGCCGGATCGCATACTCTTGGAGAACGCAGTGAAGGCCATTTTGTCGCGGTGAGTACGTCGACTTTGGTGAGTTATCTGCCTCTCTTTTCACTCACGGGACAGGCTCCAACGACTCTATAACTTTAAGCTCAGCCGGATAGTGGGAACATTGGCTTCAGCTTTAGCCAACCACGGCGCCGCAATGCTGTCGATAATTCTAACGAATGGTTGTTCGTCTGGAACAAATATGAACGCCAGGTGGTTCGTCTGTTTCCCCATTTGTGCGACCAACTAGCGCAATATAGAGAAAATATCCAAATTGCCAATTGGAAGTTTTCTTGGTCAGCGGTTTACATGTATGATGTTCGATTTCGTACTCAGCTGGGCAAAACCCAATATATCCAGTTCGCCACACTGGATACCACCTTGTATAGACAGAGCGGAAAAACCGGACGCATGCGCATTAGAGACTATTTTCATGAGCAATCCAATATGGCGGACGAGAGGCGGTAAAAATCTGTCTCTTGGAAAATTGCTCTGAAAACGGACAAAAACGCAGCAATGACACTCAAAACTTTAGAAAACAACTCATAATTCGTCAGAGCCCTTGATCTTGGTAGTAGTTTTGAAGCTTATTGTCGACTTGACGCCAAAATAATGAATTTTACGTCTTGATTGAGAAGGACTTCGATCGCATCTCCTAGTGTTCGATGACAAGTGGAAATTCTTAAAATATAAGGACAGACATGGATATATAAGCTTCATACTTCGGCAAAAGAACAATAAGTGAATGAACTTAAACATATCAAATAGCATCCGAAAAATTTTGAAACCATTTTTCAAACGAGGCATTTGAACTCGACGACACTTTGCTTTCGGCATCATCATCATCGACCTTTATAATCCAGCATTAAAAGTGCTAGACAGGGTCTGGACTTTGAGTAGCAGACGAGGATGGCATATGGGGCAGTTGCGAGGAGCGCGAGCAGGCATGCAGAGGACGTGGAAGAAATGCCTACAAGTCAGGGTTAGTGTGTTGTCGCCTTCGGTTCCGCTCTGCTAAATCACATGCTTTTTGTGAGTCGGTTCTCCTTCTCCCCAATCATATCCAAGTGGAAGACTTCTTTGGTCCACAGTAGCATCAAAGTAAGGTAAATAATATGGCTGTTAAAATTCATGTAAAATCAAACAATTTATCACAGTATACATAATTGTTTGTGTTCATCTGAGTTTGTAATTTAAATACTTAAACACAAATTCGTTTTACCTGGAATTTTTTTCTCCCTTGGTAGTTTTACTGTACCATCTCCACTGTTCCAAATATCCCTAAGCGTGTCAATGATGCACTCTGCAGCAAGGCAACAGAGAATAGTCCTTGTGCCTTTGTGTGAATGAATGAACTTAATTTACAAAAAAATAATACCTAAATTATAAAATATATATGGGTTCTGCTGAAACTAAAAAACTATCTTTGCTATCTTAGGTTTGGCCAAACAGCCCAGGAGCACATCGTACTGCAAACTTCTTTATTTCTTGTGTGTCATAAAGAGGATGGCCATTGTCATAATAATGCAAAGTCAGCTCTTAAAGAAATCGTCGGAACAGCTCCCTAAAGATTGGTGCTGTCACAAACATTTTTGATTTATTGAAACTGAAAGCTCAGTTGAGAAAATTCAATAAGGGTAAATATATGTATGTATATATATAGATATAGATAAAGCGATATGCAGAAATTCTGATCCAACCAAGTATGTAGTATATAACTATATAGGGGTAATAAGGGGTAATGCATTATGGGTAATAGACCAGCGGGTTCAAAGCTAAGTACCCGGGTACCAAAGCGTTGGCTGGCCTACCGAGTGTGAACAGCGCTAAAGTCAAGAGGCTGGAACTTTGTGTTCATTTTTTAATACCTCTACACTATTAGGAAAAACTGTCATATTGTAAACGGTTTTATTGATGTAAAGTAAAACATTGGAAGTTTTGCAATGGTCGAGTTTAAAATCAGTTGTGAAATCGCTCTTCTTGGAAGTTTTGGTTGAAGTGAGCTCAATTCTGAATTTGTTCTTCGCTTACTTATATGTGCTGTACGGGATTTCTCAATAATATCGTATCAAAAAGAAACCACTGCCATAGTTGAGTACGCAAATCCTTTTTATTCTTGCACTATTGAATTGGTAATGATCTGGTCAACTAAAATAAGGATTATCTATAGTTAGCCTATTGCTCTGTTTACAATTGTTGTTACTTATGGGAAAATGATTCACAACGTGAAATACACAACAAAGTAATCAGTTGTGCTACAGATTAAAAGAAATACAATAAGGTTGAGGACTTACCAACGTTGGCGGGTCAGTCAAAACAATTACATAAAGATATTAATCCCGAAAGTTCGTCTTACTTCAAACGAGTGTTACACTATACTGAATTAAAAGGGTAGAACGCTAAGAGATTAAGTTAATCTCTTGTCAATCAAATAATTGCTGAATACGCTGATTACTATGGAAACAGCTACATGGCTCCCCTAAATTGGTAACAATTTACAAAAATACCTAAATCATCAAAGTTCTTTAAACATATAAACCGTAACCAATTATAATATGTAAATGAAAGAAAAGAAAAGAAAAGAAAACATGAGTCCTCTATAAAGTCCCTATCCTATACTATGATGTCGGCTTTTGTGGACACCACCGTGGCTTGCGCTGGTTACTTGGTTGGCTCCTCAACGGGGATTCCCGGTCTGCTGTTTTCTTGTTTCTGAAGCAATAGCACTAACTTCTGGATAGGTCTTTCCAAGACAGATAGCTGTCCATTTCTTTTGCCGCGTGGTGATAGGTTGGGGCTACCAACGAGCAGCTTCACCTTTCTCACAAGCCCGTCGTCGTCACGGATTACTTCTGTTATTTTGGATAGGCGCCATTGGTTGCGGGGACTATCGTCGTCCTTGATCAGAACGATGTCATCAGGTTCCATGTTGCGTCGTTGACGCGTCCACTTTTGCCGTTCCTGGAGAGACAGTAAATATTCTTTCCTCCATCGAGTCCAGAATTCGTTGGTTAGATGCTGGACTCGTCGCCACCACTTCCTGGAGTAGAGGTCAGCCTCTTGGAAATTCCCTGGGGGTGGTAGTATGACCTTGCTCTTCATCGTTAGGAAGTGGTTCGGTGTGAGAGCTTCTATCGGCGCGGTTCTACCGTCTACCGTCAGGGGGCGTCCGTTGACTACGGCTTCGGCCTCACACATGAATGTGCGAAGAGCTTCATCATTTAGCTGACTGCCACAGTTGGAGAGTAAGGCTGATAGAACGCTTCGCACCGTTCTTATCTGACGTTCCCAGACGCCGCCCATGTGGCTTGCGGATGGGACATTGAACTTCATTTCAATCCAATCGCAATTGGACTTCAGCAGTTCTTTCTTCACAGCCTCATGATCCATCTCAGTCAAGGTTTCTTGTAGCTCTCTGCGCGCGCCAATAAAATTAGTCCCTCTATCACTGCGGAGTTGTCGGACTGGACCACGGCGGCATATAAATCGTCTTAGAGCGTTGATGAATGAGCTGGTGTCTAGGCTGTTGGCTGTCTCGAGGTGGATCGCTCTGGAGAAAAGACAGGTAAACAGTACGCCGTAACGCTTAAGTTCTTTGCGCCCTTCTTTAATGATCCAGGGACCAAAATAGTCCACAGCACAATAGGTGAATGGGGGTGTCGGCTCCAGTCTATCGCTCGGCAGGTTAGCCATCTTCTGTTCTTGCCCTGATGCTCTCAGCTTTCTGCAGGTAACGCAATCGTGGATCAGCTTTGAGACCATCGGGCCACCAGTGACTATCCAGTAGCCGGAGGAACGTATCTCGTTCAGGGTTAGGCCTCTTCCTTGGTGTTTGGTTGACTCGTGGCAGTTCTTAGCGATAAGGTATGAAATATGATTGTCCTTGGGAACTATAACAGGATGTTTGAGCCCGAAGTCGATACTCGCGTTTTTGATTCTGCCACCGACTCTCAGAATGCCATGTTGATCGATAAAGGGATCGAGGCGATACAGGTCTGACTTTCTTTTCAGTTCGCGCTGTTCAGCTCTGCTGCCGTTGGTGGGGTTCTCCCTACCAGTTGATAGCTCTTTCATCTCTGTGACATAGGCATCCTGCTGAACTTCTCTCAAGATAATACGCTCTGCTTCCTGGAGCTCTACAATTGTAGGGGTTGTGCCTATTGGTTGCATAGTACTCGTTGGAGTGGACTTCTTCTGAACTCGGTACCTCAGAATCCTCAAGTATTTCAGGCAGTTGGCCACGGCTCGTTTGGCTCGAAACCAGTCCGAGAAGTAGCTAAGTCTCTTCGTTAGTGTTGAACATTCCTTCACGACTGTGGAAAATGCGGACGACTTCTTAACCTCTTTATCATCTGCTGATATCTCGTACGTGTCGTTGGTGAAGTCTTGCCATTTCTCTTGGAGCTCCCATAGAAAGGAAGGTCCTTGCAACCATCTTGAAGTCCGTAAAAGACTTCTTGGACTCAGGCCGCGGGAGGCGTCGTCCGCTGGGTTGCTCCTACCTTCCACGTACTTCCATTGGGTAGGGTCTGTGTGGTCTCTTATTTGCTGCACGCGGTTCGCTACGTACGTGTGGAAACGACGCGCTTCGTTATTAATGTAGGCCTTGACTACTTGGCTGTCTGTCCAAAATACCTCCTTGTCGACTGGTAACGTCAGTTCCTTGTGAAGCATTTGGCTGACCTTTACCGACGTTACTGCTGCAGCAAGCTCCATACGAGGTATCGTTACTGGTTTCAGTGGCGATACGCGAGCTTTCCCCACGACGAATGAACAATGAACTTCGTCCTTCTCGTTCACCAGACGTAAGTAGGAACACTGGCCGTAGCCGTCAACGCTGGCGTCAGAGAAGTGGTGCAGCTCAACTATCTTGGGAGATTGAAATCCATCCGACTTGTGGCATCGGGGAATATTCATCTTCTCTAGTAAGGGCAGTTCTTCCCTCCACAGCTGCCATTCATGTCGCAACGAGCCTGGTATGTCATCGTCCCATCCCACGCCTTCCTTGCACAATAACTGGAGTATCTTCTTGCCTCGAAGCATGAATGGGGCGGCGAAACCTAGAGGGTCGTAGATGGAACTAACTGTAGACAGGATTCCTCTTCTTGTTAGGGGCTTATCCTTCAGATGAACTCTAAACTGAAAAGTGTCATTTTCTACGCACCATTCCACACCAAGTACTCTCTCGATGGGTAGAGCATCTTGATCCAAGTTGAGTTCCTTAACTCCTTTCGCCCTGTCATCGACTGGCACTGACTCTAGAAC
This sequence comes from Actinia equina, assembly GCA_011057435.1. Lineage (NCBI taxonomy): Eukaryota > Metazoa > Cnidaria > Anthozoa > Actiniaria > Actiniidae > Actinia > Actinia equina. The sequence goes on from WHPX01000010.1 coordinate 83,469, forward strand.
TTCTTTACTATTGGATACAAACTTGTGAAGTTTGAAGCCTCCCTTTGCGCACATCTCACGGGCATCTTTGATGAGTGACACGGCTTCGGCGGCCGTAGCGGTGGACATGAGTCCGTCATCTACATAGAAGTTTGTCTTCAAGAACTTAGCGGCGTTCTCGTGGCCTTGTGCATTGTCGTCAGCTGTCTTCTTTAAGGCTAGGTTGGCACATCCGGGCGAAGACGTAGCACCGAAGAGATGGACTCTCATGCGGTACTCCTTCGGAGTGGAACTCGTGTTTCCCTTATCCCAGAATAGGAATCGAAGGAGGTCGCGCTGTTCTTCATTTACGCGAACTTGACAGAACATACCTTCGATATCGCAGGCGAAGCATACTGACTCTTGACGGAACCGACATAGTACGCCCGCAAGAGTGTTCGTTAAGTCGGGGCCTTGGAGTAGATGTTGATTCAGAGAGTGGCCCTCGTACCTGGCTGAGCAGTCGAAAACGACTCTTATTTTGTCTGGCTTCTTCGCATGGTAGACACCGTGATGAGGTACGTACCATACCCTTTCGTAGTGGTTCGGTGCCTCTTCTGCATAGCCCTTTGCTAACATGTCCTCGACGAAGGTGACGTAATCTTGCTTATACTTTGGATCCTTGTCGAAACGGGTCTTCAGTTGATTCAAGCGTACCTCTGCGAGCCTTCGGTTGCAGGGAAGACTCAGGCCGTCTTCTCTTAATGGTAGCGGCATCTCATAGTGGCCGTCCTCGGTTTTGTGGATCTGCTCGGTCATCATCTTCATAAACCTTATATCTTCTTGTGATAATGACTTGTCGGAGCATTGCATTTCAGGGAACTCGTGCTCGAACATCCTTTTTACGGCAAGAGGGGTCATAACCTCCTTGTGAGATGGGGGCTGCGGGATAAGGAAAGACGTCCCGTGGTCCGTATCCATCCTCTTAGTCGCGACATAGTGACATCTAACGCTGCCTTCTTCGCAATCACTTCCTACCACCTCTGCGCCTATGACACCCCAGCCGAGAGCTGTGCGCATAGCGTACGGGTCAGTTGCATTCCCAGGGACAACTTGTCTTGGCTTGATAGCGCGAACACAGTTGTTGCCAACCAGGAGGCCGATCTTTAGTTCTTCTCTGTATGGTGGTATCTGGTCCGCTATTGGTTCGAGGTGTTTCCACCCCCTTGAGATCTCCGGTCTTGGTATCTGTTCGCGTCTAGCAGGTATCTGATCCCTTGAGTACGCTCTTGGAAGAGGTATGTTAACTTCTCCGTCCTGGCGAGAGACAACCAGTCCTTCGATTTTTCTTGTCAAGATATTTTCGACGGAATGCATTGTTCCTAGCTCCAATGTTATTTCCGGACCAGACAAGGATAGTTGAGAGCAGGCGTCGTCTGTGATGAAACATGTGTCGCTCTGGTCATCCAAAACGGCATACATTTCTACCTTACGATCCTCGTTATCTTGGTGATATACCCAAACGGGGACTATCATGGAGGTCCTGGCGTTGTTGCAGTCATTCAGGTGACAGACCTTGATACAGTGGTTGGTTGCTTTAGCTGTCTCTGAGGCTGGTTTACTTGCATCAACTTTAGTATCAAAGTGGAGCAGGGTTGCGTGTGATTTCTCGCAAACACCGCATTCGGCCTTCTTCCTGCAGCGTCTTGCCATGTGCACTTTCGTAAGGCATGCGAAACAGACGCCTTTCGACTTGCAGACCTCCACTCTTTCCTTTGGCGACTTTTCAAGAAAGATTTTACAGCGCTCGAGTTCGTGAGGCTTATCGCAGAGGGGGCACATGCGCACATACGAGTTGTTCGATGAGTTGTTTGCTCTTTCTTTTGTGATCTCGTGTCTTGAAACGGAAGTAGCGAAAGTCGATCCTTGTGAACGTTTGGTTTCATTCCTTAGGGCGTTTCGTCCTGCTAGGTAACCGCCCTTTTCTTTGTTCGTGTCTAGTTCTTTCTTCGTAGCTGATAGTGATTCTAAAGAGAACACTGGATGTGTTGCATCAGAGGCGGCATCCTGAACGAACTCCACAAGGTCATTGAATGTATACTCGCTCTTCTTGGCTTCAATCCTCTTGGCGCTCTCCCTCCACCTGTTGCAATAGTAAGCTGGCAGTCTTGTAGCGAGCTGACGAATGAACATGAGGCTATTAAGCTCCTTTAAGAGCAATTGTCTGTAAGCGTCGGCTGGGCCATGAAGGATAGAAAAATCGAAAATTTTCAAAACTCATTCGAAGAATACCCTCAAAGCCCTTATCACAAAAATATAACTTTTAGTTTCATCCGATCTTTTTTTGGCGAGTTATCGAGCATTTTATGATTTGACGTTCATCGACCGATTTTAACGGCTCGAGAAGGCCGATTTTAAACAGCTCTATACGACAACTAAACAAATACGAAACTTAGTCAATGCTTGTTTTCTCAATAAAGAATTATGTCTTCGAAGTATTCCAGTCGCTTTATCAAGTATTTCGAAAACTGGAATTTTTTCGGGTTTTTTTTACTTACCCCTCTTTCGACCAACTTTGCCGTAGTCAAAAATCCACATAATTCAAACCCCAAAAAACCCAATTGGTACATGGACTAGCCGGTTGGTTTTATACTCGACAGATAGACTGATATTTCGGCTACAAATTTGTGAAATAAAATTCTTGGGCACTTGAAATTGGAATTTTTAAGAGCGTCGAACGTTTACCCTACTTTCGTAAATATCGTGACCCTTTAACCTTATACATTAACAACATGAAGTCAACAACTTGTCTTTCAAAAATTGCGAACTTAAAAATTTACCGAACAATTTATTGCTTGTAATAAAAAACTAATACAATAGATCATATCTCAAAGTTTTGAAGGGTTTTCGAAGCCAAAAAATTCTGTTATTTTTTTAGGCCAATTCAAACACGATGACATGAACTTCAATCCGGTAAATAAACAAGCATAACAGAAAATAAACTAGCGAAAACTTTTTACCAAGTTAAAAATGGCCTAAAAGGAGTTGTTAATCAGAAGTCAATAACTAAATCCAGCTAGAAATACCAGATCGCATCAGCGGCTGAAGAATAAGGATTACATCGAATTAATATGAGCAATCTCTGTCTCACTTCTCGAGCTCTATTGTCGGGAAGTCGGACGATCGCAGACGTCGATTACTTTATAATTAATGTCAAAGTGATTCCGACCAAGGGTAAAAGGTTTTTTTTGTAAAAAGAAAAACCAATAAGTTCAAGAATAATGTATAAATTAATGACTGGATATTTGAAACCTACAAATAGCCGAGAGTATTGGAAAGTTCGGGTAAAGTTTAAACTCATTTTGAAACGAAAAACTCGCAAGATATCAGCTTAACTGGTTCGGACGGGGCGGCACAACGCAACCGCCTGTCATTCATAACCACAAAAGTTCTCCAATGAGGGTTCATTGCATTTGGTTGTTTTATTGAACTTTGGGGGCTGCGCAACCCCCACCCCCACTCCACACACACAATTCCCATTTTGTTCTTGTCTTCTGTCCTTACTTATTTTCCGAAGATGCTCAGATAAAAATTGTATAAGGGAGATAGTACGTCGTTCAAGTGCCGAAAGGAATGTGCTGAATGCAAGAACTGACTGGAAGAACAATTTTGACCATCAAGAGAGACCATCGCATTTCTCTCATTTAGGGGCCGTTGCATCTCGGTAGACTCGGCACCTCTAGATCCGTCCCTGGTATGCACAAGACTCTACCAGTTCCTTGATCAGATTGATATAAGGCGCTTTACGACGAACTTGGATATGGTCGACCGCAAGATCAAAATGCCCACAGACAGAACGCAACACTGAGACACCTAGGTGTGTAAGCTTTTTCGTTGAATATAAAGAGCAAATATTCAAGGTGTCGTAGACGATCGGGTGGTTTAGCTGGACTTCTTGCAGGATATGTTCACGTGTTTTGTGATAACTGTCTTCATCTTCTGCTGCTAACTCATCATCATCGTCATCAGCTTGATCTGGTGTATCCATTCCGCCTTGGCGCGCTTTTTTCGACATTCTTGAAAAATATGATTTAATCTGCTGAGCAGTTAGGAACTCATCAATGTTGAAAAGGCGCTTGCCTTCGGAATCCCGAGTAAAGCGCATATCTTTTGCTACTGCTGCAGGATCGGCCTTGTTTCCTGTTTCCTCGCCGATTTTAAACTTGTCATCTAAATAACGTGTTTGTTTTTCATTGAAACGGTTGGCCTTTTTTGAGGTCTTCAGGACCCAACCAAGTGCTAGCACAGCTCAACCCTCGCTTTCTTTTTGTAATACTGTGGGGTTGATATTGAGGTTTGCACTGGTGCCTTCGATAAGTTTTGACGTATACAGGACTTTAGCCTTGTCCATCAGTGTTTCCCTTTCAGGAGCTAGATGGCATTTTCCATAGCTCATATGTTTTTCAAGACCAAAATAGCGCTGATATTCGCTGGTACAGCCTGCGTTGGGACATGTGAAGAGATTATTTCCTTGATCTTCAGGCTCAGAATCTTGGGAGTTCACAGTCTGGGAAGGCTTTTCTGCTTTTTTCTTTGTACTAATATCAACAAAATCTCCTGGTGAAAACTTCTCGGTAAACTGGCAATCATTTAGCTTCAAGGCTAAAACAAAGCAAATATGTTTAATTGTAATGATGAACGAATATATGAGAAGATATTTCATTGTTTATGGTTTTGACATTTCGGCCATCAAGCTATGGCCATGCATCATCAGAATTCGAGTGATCGTAATATTGCAGCAACAACTTACTACTTTGATCAATCATAGATATCACGGTTATTACATTACCTTCACAAAACTTTTTACTTGAAATCTGCTTCCCTATTCCGATATCGTATGCTCTCCATGCCGTTATACCCTTCTTTGTATATTCGAAATTGTTCAAGAAACTCACTCCATCCCATTTGGGGCCAACGCCGTCAATATCCGGTGGAACTTTCGCGTCGATAACCGCTACCCTGACACCACGTATGCCGCCATTAGAAAGGATGGCCTCTCGGAACTCTTCTGGCGTGTTAACATCATGACCCTCATTAATGTATCTTCGAACGTGTGCTTTAATTACTGCCGCCTTCCTATCACACGCTCCATTACCGCCTTGCGGGTCACTAAAATCAACTCTTGCAACACCTATTCCTGTATGAGCTTTCATTTGTTGGCAGCTGGACAGCATGAGGGAGCTGTGATAACATGCACCATTGTCTTGGCGCAAAAAGACTTTGGATAATTCAGGATGCTCAGTTTTCAATGTTCTTAGAGTATGATCAAGCATGCACACAACAGAAACACTGTCTTGGGAGCAGCTTTTGGCGATGTGGATGAATGCTTGTTGTTTTATAATCCCTCCTACTTTGGTGACAACTACGCTAATATGCCACGAGATTCCTCGTTTTCCATACCAATCTGCCTGGGTTTCCCTGTATCGTTGAGGAAGAAATTTCATCGCCCAGTCTTGAGTTAAAAAGATAGAGTTTTCATCAAGGCTCGTGTCTAGGATAAAAGTACGACTCATATCTTGCCTGATACTTCTGAGCTGATGGCATTTCCAGGCCTGGATGGCTTGCGTAGCTTGACCATACAGATACATCAAATCATCACGCTCATCATTTGACAACTCAATTTCCTTCAAGACTTTCTTTGTTTCTTCTAGGGCACTTTGTATTGCTTCGCACTGCTGACAGAATTCATCATGGACATGTGAGCAAGTCGACTCTAAATTGTTATTCTTACTGTCACCTAGGGCGTATACCATGCAGTGATCGGCGACTCAGGAGTCCTTTGAAATGTGAACCTAAAAGAAGACATTAAATTCATTAAACATCATTTTTACAATCAAGAACATAAAAAGGACTAGCCACATCATTGATATCATACAAATCAGGGGCGGATCCAGGAATTTGTTCAGGGAGGGGTGCTGCGCACAAAGTTAACCCAGGGAGTGGTGCACCCCTTAAAATCAAAGGGAAAAAACATTATTTTGTATTGGTTATCTTCGAAGTATAGGGGCACAAAGTCGAACCAGGGAGGGGTGCGCACCCCCTGTACCCTTCCCCTGGATCCGCCACTGCAAATACAAACTGTTTGCATCTCATTAGATATTATATATTTTATATGGTTTATAACCATACGACAGGATGCATTTTTCGCGTGCTGTCATTGGTTCAAAGCGCAACATTTACACAAGACGGAATCAGAAGGTATCCCAGAACGGGTTTATTTACAATTTTGTTTTATTAAAGGATTACCTTATAGTCCGTCTTCAGGTACTGTTTACCTTCTTTCAGATCCTTCTTTAACAACATCAGTTTTTTCCTATCAACACCACTCTTCGCCTCTACTCTGTCAAGCAAGCCATAGAGATCATCAAAGGCTTTAGCCCCTTCAGCTGAAAAATAATCAAGACCTTGCAATGACCTCCGGACTGTTGCACTGCAGCATGACAATATGCGTAGCATGGTAGATGATCCAAACGGTTTGAAATTCGACTCCTGACAATACTGTTGATATTGTTGTACGATTCTTTGAGGGATGATTGTACGAATGACATTTGGAGTCTCGAGGATCTCTCCGGACGAAAGGTGTAAGTATCTCTGTCCAAATGGAAGGTCTTGAATTACGTGTGAGCTGGTAATAAAGGATAGAAAATGATCGAGTTGATCCATGTTGACACGCATTCTTGGACTTTTGTCTAAGGGTAAGGGAACGCCCCGTCCTTATTTTAGCCTATGCATTCTTGCTATTTTGAACCTGTACTCAGTGAGTCCTGGTATGTACTGTCGAAGTCCTTCTAGGGTCGTTAAATCCGCCATGATTGACAAGATTTGTCTCCTTGTATCACATGTGGAGGCGTTTCTGTATGTTTCAGCAAGGGCGTCTAGGTATTTGTTGTCATCACTCTCTATGTTGAGAAGTTGTTCAACAGCTCGAGACGCTTTGAGTGCGTCCCACAGCAAACCAGGTTCTCCAGGAGCAATGACATTGAGGACAGCCACAACTGCATCTTTTGTCTTGATGATGCGATCTTGTTTGGCTCTTGAAGTGATATTACCAAAATTATTTTTAGAAGGCCCAACTGATGGTAGATCGCAAGAAGACAGGAATTCATTTAGTTTCCTTCTTCGGACAGCAAGGGATGCTGTGTTCAAACAAGCATCACTTGATGTACTAGACGCTAGCGATTCATGACTGCTACCAGCAAAACTAGAGGAAGGGCTTGATGTAGGTTCGTCCAACAAATTCGCCAATGACATGTTCTTGAAGACTGCGCATAATTCTTTAAAATCATTTTCCTAGTTAAAAAGAAAAAAATGACGTCATCTACAATGTAAGACAAATCTTATTGGAAATGCAGGTTATAATTATTGCACTATTCAGTTGAAACCCCCATTCCTGACATGTGAGGAATTCAACATTCAGCTAGTTTAAATTTCCAGCCCTATCCCAGATACAAGCGGGAAAAGAATTTTGTTTGACATTTTAAAAGTTGATGCTGTTAAAGTGGCAAAACTGTTGCAGTACGCTTTTAGTGTCCCTTGTCTCCGTGCATTCACGTTGTTAAATGCGAGTCAAGGCCCTGGTAACGCCGGGTTAATCCCCCGCCCTGTCCGGGGACCGGAGGTTTTAATCTATCGACCAGTGAATCAACGAAGTCTGTACCTCCGTGTTTTCCATTTCTGATATTTGATCACTTTGAGATTCTTCCTCCTGAAAGGCAGTGTCTTGTTCTTGACGCTCAGATTGTTCTTCCAGTTTCTTGCATTGGTACGACAACCTCATATCCTCAACCTTACGCAATCTTTCTCTACATCTTCGGCAAATTGCTAAGAACAGTGTGCAAGAAAATAATTAGATTTGTGTTTTTGTGTTTTTGTGTTTTTGTGTTTTTTTGTTTCTGTGTGTGAGTGTGTGGGGGGAGGGGGGGGGGAGTAGCATCAAAAACTGTGTACTATTTCTTGGTTTATCTTCGTCATCATGTACGTCCACAACTCAGATTGGGTGGGTTGGGGGGGGGGGGGGGTGGGAGATTGTTTACTCCACGTTTGTAGACCCACCAAAAATGTGTAATAAATAAAGACTTACGTGAGCCAACTGGTATCAGTATTTTTGTAAACTTGAAAAGGCGTTTGGATTGTTCCACGGTAATGCCTCGATCACCTTTTGGGGGTTGAGTTCCATGACCCGACCAGTCAATGGGACATGCGCAACTTTTCTTGTTACAGCGCCATCTTACACCAAATTGGTCACGATGCCTTGGACATACATTGTATCCAATAGAGAGTTCTTCCGTTTTGTCAAAAACACCTTGAGATCGATCAAATGCACGAAACATTAATTCTAGTAGGAAATATCTATGAGAAATCGCTTCTCATGCAAGCGCTCGATATTTTGAGTTCTTACCTGCTCGAGCTAATAGAAGTTTTGATTCAGTGTCCAAAGCCGAATCTGACACGGCAAACAACTTCAGATGGTTCCTGATGTCTCTATTACATTGGCTTACTATCACACATTCTGCATTGCCAGGATTAAAAGTACTCGAACCACAATCACCACCAACGAGTGTCGAATAGCTACAAGCTGCCATGTTTCTGGAGAGCGCTGGCCGGTCTGCACGATTATCACAAATGACAGGTTGCGTTGTGCCGTCCCGTCGGAACCAGTTTTAAAGCTGATGTCTTGCGAGTTTTTTGTTTCAAAATGAGTTTAAACTTTGCCCGAACTTTCCAATACTCTCGGCTATTTGTGGTTTTCAAATATCCAGTCATTAATTTATACATTATTCTTGAATTTATGGGTTTTTCTTTTTACAAAAAAAAACCTTTTACCCTTGGTCGGAATCACTTTGACATTAATTATAAAGTAATCGACGTCTGCGATCGTCCGACTTCCCGACAATAGAGCTCGAGAAGTGAGACAGAGATTGCTCATATTAATTCGATGTAATCCTTATTCTTCAGCCGCTGATGCGATCTGGTATTTCTAGCTGGATTTAGTTATTGACTTCTGATTAACAACTCCTTTTAGGCCATTTTTAACTTGGTAAAAAGTTTTCGCTAGTTTATTTTCTGTTATGCTTGTTTATTTACCGGATTGAAGTTCATGTCATCGTGTTTGAATTGGCCTAAAAAAATAACAGAATTTTTTGGCTTCGAAAACCCTTCAAAACTTTGAGATATGATCTATTGTATTAGTTTTTTATTACAAGCAATAAATTGTTCGGTAAATTTTTAAGTTCGCAATTTTTGAAAGACAAGTTGTTGATTTCGTGTTGTTATGTATAAGGTTAAAGGGTCACGATATTTACGAAAGTAGGGTAAACGTTCGACGCTCTTAAAAATTCCAATTTCAAGTGCCCAAGAATTTTATTTCACAAATTTGTAGCCGAAATATCAGTCTATCTGTCGAGTATACAACCAACCGGCTAGTCCATGTACCAATTGGGTTTTTTGGGGTTTGAATTATGTGGATTTTTGACTACGGCAAAGTTGGTCGAAAGAGGGGTAAGTAAAAAAAAACCCGAAAAAATTCCAGTTTTCGAAATACTTGATAAAGCGACTGGAATACCTCGAAGACATAATTCTTTATTGAGAAAACAAGCATTGACTAAGTTTCGTATTTGTTTAGTTGTCGTATAGAGCTGTTTAAAATCGGCCTTCTCGAGCCGTTAAAATCGGTCGATGAACGTCAAATCATAAAATGCTCGATAACTCGCCAAAAAAAGATCGGATGAAACTAAAAGTTATATTTTTGTGATAAGGGCTTTGAGGGTATTCTTCGAATGAGTTTTGAAAATTTTCGATTTTTCTATCCTTCATGGCCCAGCCGACGCTTACAGACAATTGCTCTTAAGTAACCAACTATTTTCATGGTTTCTTGCGTCATCACAAGGAAGTCACTTAGCTCTTGGAGCTCCATCCCCGATTTGCAGGTTGGCCAACTGAACAGCTTCTTTCTGTATTCTTCGTAGATTCTATATGGATTGCCATAGCGTTCTTTCAACATCTTCCTGGCACGAGTATAGGCATCTTCCGTGCGAAGTCCGAGCAGCCCATTGATGGTTCTTTGGGCTGCTCCCCCTGTATACTGCCCGAGGTAGTAAAGCTTACGACTTGGGTCGCCGTCTTCTTCTATCAGAGCCTCGAAAGCACTCTCCCACTTTGGATATTCTAGTATGTCGCCTTGGAAGATTGGTGGTTTTGGCGCTGGTAGCATGAGACGCTTCAGGAGATGGACTTGCTGTCTCTGGATTTCGGTGCTTTCTCTTTGGATGGACTGAAGCTGCCAGGAGATGTCCATTGGTGGCGAGGTGTAAGACGTCGCTGGAGTGGAGCTGGCTCTAAATTGGGGTGTGGCCGGATCGATAATTCCACTCATACGAGGGTTCCTTATGGGTTGGAGTCTCGCTTGTATTCCTGTCGATCCGTTTTTCTCCAGAATTGCTCCTAGGTCTATTTCATCCGTTTCGCGTTGACTTGGACGCCCTATGTGTAATGGTTCCTTTACTTTGGCTTCCTCAGTTGGGTTTCCTGTGTACAGCGTTTTGACTTCAGCTGCTGGGTTTCCTGTGTACGACTTCTTAACTTCGGCAGCTGGGTTTCCTGTGTACTGCCCTTTAACTCCAGCTGCTGGGTTTCCTGTGTGTTCATATTCTGTTTTCTTGGTGGGTGGCGTGACTTCTTTGGTAACAGGATTAATGACGTCGGATACGTCACGTTTGTTGGTGGTGTATTGACTAAGCTGGGAGATATCCCACGGGTCTTGTATCGCTGTGGGGATGGCTATCTCTCCCTTCCCAGCTTCAGTTTTCTCGTCCTCGGCGTCTTTACTGAGTAATCCTTTGATGGCTTCTGCGGCGTTTAACTCTCCTCGGAGCTCCTCCTCTTCTTCAAGGCGTTGTAGTTCTCTTTGTTGTCGTTTTAATTCGTCTTTTTGCCTGTCAATTTCCTGTCGTCTCTGCAAGCTTCTCATTTTCTCTTTTAGCGTCGTGGCTTCGATTATAGCTTGTTTTGCGATCGATAGGGCGTTAGATCTCGACGTTCTCGATGAACAACTGCTCCTCTTAGAAGATCTCTGTGATAGCATCTCCGATCTCTCGAACTCTAACTCCTTTTTCTTTGTTTTTAAGTCGGCCATACACTCCAGGGAGGACTCCCACAGCGTTGTAAATTGACCGTCGTCTTTGTTATCTTTATCATCACCCATCTTTATCAAGAGGTCAAGCACTTGGTCGTTAATAGCTCTGAATCTATTCATTTCCATTTCTAGACCGTCAATACTGGCGGTAAGCTTTACAAGATCAGAAGGAATTCTCAGTAATTCATAAGAATCCTGTATTCGTTTATTAAGATCCTTTCCTGCCTTGGTTCTCTTCTTTTTTGCGTTTTGTAAGTCCATTTCAAGACCCTTTTCGGTACGTGTTCGCAAGCGACATTCCGATCGTGCTTCGCATATTTCTGTGGTCGTGCTTTCCTTCGTAGTTTCTTTCTCTGGTTCCAACATTATGCAATGTTTACTTTAAAACGGCAGTTATTTCACATTAACTATAGATCGTATTCAGTCACGTGACCTATTCATTAATCGGCCGCCATATTGGTGCACATGTAATACAAATAAATTACAAAGCGAAGAGGTTAAGAAAATGGTTTTATGCGGGATAGTCGGTTGTGGGACCCGAAGTGGGCGAGATAAAGGTATTCATATGGCAAGGATACCTTCCATTATCACAAACCAAGGCGAAGAAGTGAAAAAATTGTCTGAGGAACGTCGAAATTCGTGGATTTCGGCGATTAGTAGAGAAGACCTTACCGACGCCATTTTGGAAAGTGGTCGCGTTTGTGGAAAGCATTTTGTTTCGGGACAACCAGCTCCTCTAATGCAAAGAAATCACCCAGACTGGATACCGTCATTGAATTTGGGCCATAATAAACGTGCTTCGGGGGAAAAGTATCTCTCAAATTTAGAAACAGCCGATAAACGTGAGAAGAGAGCAAGGGGCTTAGAAGCGAAGAGAGAACTTGCAAAAGAAAAAGAACTCCAACGTGAGGCTGAGAGAGAAGCTAAAAGACAGAAGAAGATAAAAGATATGTCATTTGAAACTGATTCACAATCGAGAACCATCGAGGCTGAGACACAAACTGAGGAGTTTGATTTTTTATTTCATAACTCAAACAACAAAGCCGCACGTTATGATCAGAGCGAATTTGTTAATGACGATGGAAAGGTGAGATTCTACACTGGATTGCCGACTTTTGGTATATTAAAAGTCGTTTATCAGCATGTTTCACCACATGTTCCGAGGCGATCACCTACTTTGTCTTCATTTCAAGAGTTAGTACTTACTCTCATGAAGCTAAAATGGAACATGCCAATGCAAGATTTAGCTTACCAATTTGACATATCTCAAGCTACGGTATCCAGAATATTTTTAGCGTGGATGACAGCCTTAGACATAAGACTTGCTCCATTAATAAAGTGGCCTGAGCGTGAAGAATTGTGGCGTACTATGCCTCAGTGTTTTCACTTTGCATTTGGAAACAGAACCACATTAATTATTGATTGTTTTGAGGTTTTTATAAATAGACCTTCTAATCTAATGGCAAGAGCACAGACATACTCTAACTATAAAAGCCACAACACAGTGAAAATACTAATTGGTGTAAGCCCCCAAGGAAGCATCTCCTTTGTTTCAGAGGCATGGGGTGGCAGGACATCTGACAAGTACATTACTGAACACTGTGGCATCTTTAAAAAATTGTTACCTGGTGACCTTGTTCTGGCAGACAGGGGGTTCACTATCCAAGAATCCTTAATGTGCCAAAGGGCAGAACTTGCAATGCCTGCCTTTACAAAGGGTAAAGACCAGTTGGACCCTGAGGATGTCGAGAGAACACGGGGCATAGCTAATGTCCGAATCCACGTTGAAAGAGTGATAGAGCTTTCGAGGCGAAAATACTTGATTCTTTCTGGAATACTACCTATAGACTTTTTGAAATCTGACCCAAACAGATCTGAAGAGGGTAAGAAACCAATGATCGACAGAATAATAACAGTCTGTTCTGCATTGACAAACCTTTGTCCAGGAATTGTACCATTCGATTGATTGTAGTTTATACACTTCTAGGAACTGTACCATACGATTGTCTCTTTCAAAATTACAACAAAGAAGATAGTCAAATTCCTGTATAAAGGTTTTTAAATGCTGCACTTTATCTAAAAATTAGTGTTTCCTATATTATTCCTTTGAGAAAAATATGAAATTTAGTAGAGTACAAACACTAACAGTGTGCAACATAAATAGCAGTAAATAGTGCTGAATTATGCTAATCCTTTTGTTTTTATATTATTAATTGGTGCTATTTAGCACTGAATAGTACGAAGTATTGCACACGTTTAGTGTCTGTACTCTATAACAAATGGACTTTCGCATGAAATATATAAGGTGAAATATGTAATATATTTATTTATAGCTCCTAGAGTCATTATTTTATTATCTTTCCCTCAATCAAGCAACATCTGTTTACTTATTTTTATTAATTATTATATGTATGTATCAATATTTACATTTTTGAATTCAAGATTCAAAATAAGTTTTTTTAGAATGAATCAGTTCAAATTAATAATTGAAAGCTAATAACAAAATTATTTAGTAAGAGTGATAAAAAAAGAGATATTGGTGAAATTAAGTTTTTCCTTCATTTATCAACATGCAAAGAAGTTCAAGTGGTAGGAAAAGGGGACATCTGTCCACTTTTTAGGCAGTGTAATAAGTGCAGGCGCATCTTAGGAATATCATAATTTACATGTTCTGGATTTTGTCCATGAACTAGACTTGTTGCATAGGCAATTGAGAAGACACCGCAATCACTGCCATTCTGTTGTTGTTGAACGGGTACCTGGGTTACACCTCTGAACATTGGTCCTGTTAAATTTTCAGCCAGATCTAGTATTTCTTGTGTTATAGGAGACGATAAACTGTTTAAAAGATTAACATAACCAGGAAAACTGCCTATGGATGTCATGCACACCCAATGATTATTGTTAATGTGAACTATCTGAATAAAAGGTCCAGACATTATATCAAATTGTCTTACTGGTCCAAGAGTTGGTCTTTGAAATCCTTCAATTCCATTGCTTATTTTTCTTAATAATATATGAGTCTCATGTATAATAACACAGTCTAACCATCCACTTGGAGAAGCGATTAGTCCATATTCATAATTACCAAGTTTTCCAACAGGTGCATGCTTGTCACGGGGTTGCTTGTTAACATGGTGGACAGTTTTTACATACTGAACTCCTGAAGGACTGTAGCTTCCAGTACATGTAACATTTGATGTAGCATTAGGATTAACAGATGCTCTAGAATTAGGGTTAACAGAGGCTCTAGCATTAGGATTAACAGAGGCGCTAGAATTAGGGTTAACAGAGGCTGTAGCATTAGGATTAACAGAGGCACTAGAATTAGGGTTAACAGAGGCTGTAGCATTAGGATTAACAGAGGCGCTAGAATTAGGGTTAACAGAGGCTGTAGCATTAGGATTAACAGAGGCGCTAGAATTAGGGTTAACAGAGGCTGTAGCATTAGTGTTAACAGAGGCGCTAGAATTAGGGTTAACAGAGGATCTAGCATTCGCATTACTTACAGAACACACTGGGCACAGCCAACTGTTACTGTTATTTGGCATTCGCTTTCGCCCAAGGCATGTCAGATGAAAAAATCTGCCATTGCTACAGCTTTCATTTGCACATTTCACAAGCTTGTCTTGGCTGTTTGGAGTAGCCTTGCATACGCAAATGCACTTGAGCTTCAAAGCCTCATTATTTAATGATTGTTTTTTACCTCCTCTCTTGAACTGTGGTAATGTTCTGCAATTAGGGCAGTACCAAGTTTTTGGAATGCCACTGACTCCCAGACATGACAGATGGAATTGACGGATTACACAGTCAGGGTTTGAACAATGAACAACTTCTTCCTCAGTCATCTGTCTGCAGTAACAAACAGCAACCTTCTGTGCCAAGTTGTGAACATTCCTCCGCCTTGTGTACCATCTACCCAGTACTTCTGGTAGCACACCAACCCTCCAGAATGTTTCAAGTTTTGGCAGAACTTCATTCCAATGTTCTATGTCTGGAGTAATTCTTTGACCTACAAGTGCCATCTCATTATTGTGTCCAACAGCACAGACAACAAAATCACAGTACTTCAACTTTGTTGTGAATAACTGTTGCTGTACCTGGTAATAGTATTGGTGTTTTTTTATTAATTCAAATTAATTGTTTTTGTTCTTCTTTAGACATGAGGATGGCTGTTTAACATAAGTATCAAGATCAAAGTTCTCAATGCAGAGGGGGCACTTAACTTCACCACACCCTTCTCCGCAGCAATCACATGAGCATAAGAAGTCAGGGGTTGCATGCAACCAGGGATAATCCTCATTTATGAATGTACCACAACTTAAGACTTTGTAGTTCACGTGCTTAGTTTTCATGAGCTGTTCATATGCATGTATCGCCCCTGCTTCATGTTTACATCCATGAACTACTGCTTCTTTTGTTAATTTGTTAAGCTCTGGATAACAAATTCCTTGTATCAATGGCTGTGCAGGAAGTGAAGGGTCAGTAGAGGCAGCAGCTTTATTTTGGGAAGCCCCGATTCTCCCTGCTCTGTGTTTAAAGAAGTTGTTGCCTTTAGCTTGTTTTAGTGTGTCTTGTTGGACTCGGTCGATTTGTTCCTTCGTAATTTCAATCTTGATGTCTTGGCATACTTTAACTAACTCATTATAAGGCAACTTTAAATATTTTACATCAAAGAGATCCATCACTGTGGGTATTTTGCGGCTTGAAAGAACGTAGCTTTCAGCATAAGGAGAAACTAGGGAGAGTATGACTGGCTTCGACTGACATTCACTAAGTTCTTGATACAACTTCGCTATTTCCGGTTCACTCGGCGCAGGCACTTCAACATTACAGTCAGGTTTTTCTCTCGAGTTTGTTTTGGTTTCAGATAGTTCAGGTAATCTGTCTATACTTTCATCTAGGTAGGCTTTCATTTTTTTGGCTGATTTAAAGTTGATATCGCTGACTCTAGCATACTCGACATCGTTCGCGAAGGTTGGTATGATCCACGAACACTTCATTTGAGTGCACGAAAGCTTTCCGTTTACCTTGGTCCAAGCCTCAAGGTAAAATAAAACACTTGCAACATGGGAACAAGATTCGGCTAATCCTGCCTTACATCCCAAACAGTGAGCACAGTTTATTGTTCCATCGTTTTCTGTAATAATCCATACTGAAATCAATGTGTCATTCATTCGTTGAGAATGTCGCACCTTGGCCAACACAACAAACTTGTCTGCAATTTTGTGCCCTTTTACGTCGCTTATAAAGCCTGAAACCATTTGGTTATATGCCCCAAGACTCCTGAAAGCTTTAAATTGCTTTTGAGTATAGAAACTAGTTTCTAAAACTAGATAGCAAAGTAAATCAGTTGATTCGACTGGTGGTAGGCAGTCCGGCTCGACACGTTTCCCCTCCATCAAGACAGGATCGATTCCAATCTTCGCAATTTTCTCCATGTAGCGCTGTTTTACCTTTCCTTCTAATTTTTTAGCATATTGTGAAAGAGGAACAGATAATTCTTCATCATTATTAGCTGAAGAAATTGAGGAATCTCGAAAAGAAGTCATTTTAAATTTAGCTGTGAGAGTTTTGTTTACATAATTTACATATGATACACGTGGGTAGATGTGCTCCAAAATGGCGGCCGATTATGCCGTGACGTCACATGAATACGATCTATAAGAGTTTCACATTTAGAGTTTCACAGTTTCACAAAGGAATCGTTGGTGAATATAGAATCACTTATTGACTTATCTCTCGGTGGATTCCCTCGTTGTTGACTGTACGGGATTTCTCAATAATATCGTATCAAAAAGAAACCACTGCCATAGTTGAGTACGCAAATCCTTTTTGTTCTTGCACTATTGAATCTGGTAATGATCTGGTCAACTAAAATAAGGATTATCTATAGTTAGCCTATTGCTCTGTTTACAATTGTTGTTACTTATGGGAAAATGATTCACAACGTGAAATACACAACAAAGTAATCAGTTGTGCTACAGATTAAAAGAAATACAATAAGGTTGAGGACTTACCAACGTTGGCGGGTCAGTCAAAACAATTACATAAAGATATTAATCCCGAAAGTTCGTCTTACTTCAAACGAGTGTTACACTATACTGAATTAAAAGGGTAGAACGCTAAGAGATTAAGTTAATCTCTTGTCAATCAAATAATTGCTGAATACGCTGATTACTATGGAAACAGCTACATGTGCCCTTCTAAAACAATCAAACACTCCGAGGACAGCAAAACCAAAACAGTCGGTAATATGACTTATGACAAAAGTGGTACAAAAATTGTTCATGAGCTACTCTGGATAGGATATTTTGCTTTATTCCTAGTCTACCATGTTATTGTTATTGAGCGTCAACTTAGTCAAATTTCAATTGATGAACAGGCTGAAAATAATTTCTAGATAAACGAAGGTTAATCTTACTTGAGAGAGGCATATTCTTCCACCTCACCTCTGATTACTTAGTGATTCTTTGTTGTTACTTTTTCTTTTGTTTCTCTCTCTCTCTCTCTCTCTTTTGGCTCAAGCTATTAAAAGCTTTGCATTTTATGCAAAACAAGTTCACTCACGAGATTGAAAGTTTGAATATTAATCATCATTGCATTAAAGCCGTTTGTATTAATTAAAATTACGTAAAATAAACAGCAGTTTATATTGAAAATAACGCCGACTGTCGAGTTATAGGCAGGGTGAAAATTCTTTTTCTGGTTGGAACAAGCGCAGTTTGTTTTGAAAGGTAACTTATCTTAAACAAAACGAGAGCCAACGCTTTGGTACTTTTAATCCCGCTTTGAATCCCGCGAGGCCATTACCCATAATGCACCCTGTGGGGATAACCAGAGGGTAAAAAACCCTCTTATTTTGCTGAAGGCTGATCAGACAATGTTGAAAATACCTTGTTTGATATCCAAAGACAAAATGAAGAAATAAAAACCAGAAAAAGATAGAAGCTTAAATACATTTAAGGCAAATTTTAAACATTTTTTCATAAGTTGATACATTTTCTGTAAGACCAAAACTCTTCATGATCTGTACATGCAAAAATGACTTGAATAAACTGAATAATGAAAAAATGAATAAACTGATAATCAGTATTGTACAGATAAAAGCAGGTATAGTATAAATTCAATTAAGAAACCTTCCAATTTGGGACAGTTTTTTGATTGGTTACCCCCCAAAAACACAAGGCATTATGGGGATGTGAAAGTCGAGGATTGTTTAAACACAAAGGATCTTGGTCATCGGAGGGGGTCAAATCAACACAAAATTCACTGAAAATAATAATTGTTCTAAAACCCGTATCAATCCACGAAGAGAAGTACAATAGCCAGCAAACGCTCAGAATATTTTAAGTACATATCATATCTCCAAACCAGGCCATTTTAGATTAAACTGTTTCGCTAGGAGCAAATTTTGTTGAATTTTCTATTGGATTTGGTGATTGTATCACCCACATAAAAGAGCAGTGACATCCTAGTGAAATAGGCCAATTGGAAAACCATTGTCAGGTTGGAAAGGTTGAGTGAAGCTAAGACTGAAGGGTGTTCTGGGTAGTCTATATCCTAGTTATTTGGAGCATGTTTGCATATACAGACATGTACACAAAGAGTAACAAAATTCTTTATTTGCTAACTTCAATTAGACTGTGTTCAAGAGCTGCAAACTTCAATATGCATAATATTAGCATCATTGATTGGTTACCCAGGACACCTTTCAGTCTTAGCTTAGATAATTTGACCGTTTCTGAACATGACAATTTTTTCAATTTGGTGTACCAGTATGTAAGGTCAATAAATGTATGTATGTGAATATGCATAAACATGTAAAAATTTAAATTGCCTTTAACACTATATTCTCAGTATTGATTCTGCATAAGGTGGGCTCTTTACTCCCCTACTTGATGTGCCAAATGAACATTTGCCCTTAGAAGTGAGTGGTTGTGCTCTTCCTAGTTCCGTTATCCTCTCCTGCATCTCTTTTTATCTCTCTTTTCCTGTGTCTGATTTGTTTCCTTTATTTTGCTAATCAATTTCCAAATTAATTATTTTCAGTTATATAACAATGTTCATTGCAGGTTCTATAAAAACTGTTTGAGATTAAAAGTCTTTAGGTCAATATATCATAGAAATGGTTTTACTGTAAATAAGAAAAAGCTGTCTTACTTGAGAACTTCAATAAAAGTATAGCCCTTCAGTTTGTGTCTGTCTTTCTATTTTCTTATGTAATGGTGGTCAGGAACACATTGTCTAGACATGTTGCTGTTTTTTTTACATAATTATAATAAGAAAGAAATATTAATGCTTTTCCCCATACCTTTCTCGTATTTCGTGGACAATACGAATCCATAGACGTGATGTGACTATTTTTATCGGCGTCACTCAGATGCCCAGAACATGTTTGTACCCCTTTTGGTTGGGCTTATCTCGTCAAACACTAATAGGCGCTGAGGGCAGGGACAAGTGAATCATTGCAGGTCTTTTCATGGACAAGATAACAACAGGTTTTGTTGTTTTTTTTACGCTTCAAATGGTAAAAGAAATAGAGTACTCGAAAGGACTATTAAAGGGCTTGAAAAAAGGCGGGAATTTTAATGTCTTCAAGATAAATGAGGACGAATGGTCCAAGAAAATTGATGTTTATCATTAATAAAAGAACATTTCACGCTCATCAAACTCAAAATACAGTAATTTAATATTATTGAAGGGCAATAAAACAAGTTTTCCAATGGCAATGCTTGGCAAAGCAGTGTAGGTAAACTTACGTTTATTCGGCCCACGTGTCGTGAGTTCAAATGCCTCGTTTGAAAAATGGTATCAAAATGTTTAGGATGCTTTTTGATATGTTTAAGCTCATTAACGTATTGTTCTTTTGCCGAAGTATGAAGCTTATATATCCATGTCCGTCCTTATATTTGAAGATTTTCCACTTGTCATCGAACACTAGGAGATGCGATCGAAGTCCTTCTGAATCAAGTCGTAGAATTCCTTATTTTGGCGTCAAGTCGACAAAAAGCTTCAAAAAAACTACCAAGATCAAGGGCTCTGACGAATTATGAGTTGTTTTCTAAAGTTTTGAGTGTCATTGCTGCGTTTTTGTCCGTTTTCAGAGCAATTTTCCAAGAGACAGATTTTTACCGCCTCTCGTCCGCCATATTGGATTGCTCATGAAAATAGTCTCTAATGCGCATGCGTCCGGTTTTTCCGCTCTGTCCCTTGTATACGACTATTCTTGACGCCACAGCCCTAAAAAAGAATGCTCGACAATGTTCTAGGTGCAAAGACTTCTCCATCCTCCATCCACGACAATCATTATTCTAGGACAACCAATCCAGCAGTTATCATTTCTGAACTAACACGAGAACTAACACTTGGTCGTAAGGCCGGACCTTTTTATCTCCCCCGTTCGTAAACTTCGTCGGATCGCCGATGGGCGCCGTTCCTATATAGCACTCGTTTCCTCAAGAATGGCGCATAATTAACGATTTGTCATGACCCGTGGGTCATGCAATTAGCGATCATATTTCTAAGGATAATTTTACCTGTCAGTACGATACTCCCGATCGTGCGCATGCCATTGTCATATTCTTCGCGACAAGGGTCCTGGAGCTCTGATGACCAAATTAGACTTGTTTGATGCTTTTCGACACGTACTGGTACGCAAAGATGACTGGGAACTCCTTGGGTCAACATGGCCAGTTGAACACAACAGGATCAAAACAGCATACTACATCGACATGTTTCTCTCTGTAAGCCCTCCCTTTCATTATGCAGGATCGGGGAGTATCCGCAGTCTGGCGTTATCTCGATTATTTCTGGTCCTGTGGTCCACCATTACCTGATGACACCTGCCAAAGAAACTACGAGTTGATGCAACAAACATGTCTAGATCTCAATTTCAAGTCGAACAAACAAAAAACCGTAGCGCCTACTACTTGCCCTAGCCTTTTAGGCATTGAACTTGATTCAGAAGCACAGGAAACCCGCATAGACTCAACACGCCTCATTGACACCATGTCTTTACTATCAAAGTGGACTAACCGCCGAACGTGTACCAAACGAGAACTCCAATCACTCATAGGTTGCTTAAACTTTATTTGCTCTGTATGCCGACCACGACGAACATTTCTTCGCCGAATGATTGCCTTACTTAGTTACGCTCGACGTATTCACCATCACATCCGACTAAATGCAGGATTCCGCGCAGATTTCGCTTGGTGGTCAACATTCCTACCCCAGTGGAATGGAAAATGCTTCTTCTCTGACAGTACATGGCAATCCAACACAGTTATTAATCTTTACACGGATGCTTCAAAGGACGGCTTTGGGGCATATCATAATGGCCATTGGTTCTTTGGTGCCTTCAAATAGATCAACATTACCCTTAGGCGTTCCATTGCATTCAAGGAGCTGTACGCCATCGCAATGGCGATTTCTATATGATGCCTTGCTCTGGCTCATAAGCGTCTTTTATTTCACTGCGACAAGTTATATGTGGTTCATATCCTCAACTATGGTGTCAGCAAATGTTCACACAAAATGTCCTTCATGCGAGCACTGCTCTTCATTTGTGCTAATCACAATATCAAACTGAGGGCAGTTCACCCCGCTGGTGTAAAATAACAATATTGCTGATTCTCCCCCTCGATTCCAGATACTCCGATTCCTACAACTGGCGCCTCAAGCAGACCTCCAGCCAACGCCCTACCGCCTTATTCCTCATCACAGTTAAGAGATAAGGCTCTGTTCTATCTTGAAAGCGGGCTAGCAAAAAACATAAGACAATCCTACTCCTCTGCTCAACGACAATTTCTTCACTTCTGTTCCAATAATAACCTTCTTCCCACCCCAGCCTCAGAAGACACCCTGTATATTTCTCGCAGAAAGACTCAAACAATAGTCCATGCCAGTATACCTGTCAAGTGTCAGGAGCCTTCACATCGAACAAGGATTTCCAAATCCATTGGAGAACACACCGCGACTCAAGCAGGCTCTACGTGGCATTTCTCGTGTGCACCATTCACCACCAAAACAAAAATTACCAGTCACATTCGACATTCTGTCTGTCATGAAACCGTTCTTGATTCAATCTAGACCTGATGATTGCGTGTTCTGGGCCGTCATGGCTACAGGACATTTTTTCTTACTTCGTTCTGGAGAATTTGTTATTGACAATTCACATTCACCTAACTTTCAGTGACACCCAGTTCCACAATACACAACAAGGTGAGGAATACATGACGTTAAGTCTCAAAAAATCGACCGACCAAGTTGGGACAGACACCACACTCTACTCCGGCCACTCAAAACACCCGGTGTGCGCAGTGTGTGCAATGAAAACAAACCTTAAAATCCAGCAGACGAGAAAACATCACAGCATTGACTGTTCATTGTTTGTGCTGTCTACGGGATTACCTGTGACTCGAAACAACCTTCTCCATTTCACGTCCCACCTGCTACTGCTTCTTGGAATCAACCCATCCCTTTACGGTGGTCACAGCTACGGCATCGGTGCTGCCTTAGCTGGTCTTTCTGATTATGAAATCAGGATGTTTGGCCGCTGGTCTTGGGATTGTTATCGTAGATACATTAGAACACCACTTAACACCATTTTGAGCATTCCTTCTAGATTAGCTAGCACCTCCTCTATAAAGTACAATATGCCAATCCCTGTATTCCTAAGAACACTGAACATTAATTCCTTATCTCTTTATACGCTTGGCCAATCTTATTTGGGCAGTTGTATTATGTATCAAGTGTATAGTACATTAAAGCTGCCCGAATTTAGTCCATACAGTGGTCAAGTGTATTCATTAGAAGTTATATTAATTGGTCTTAATGGTGTTTCTCCATACAGTTGAGTAGAGTCGAACATCTTTGTGAAAACAAAGGAGTTGATCACTGTTAATAAAGTCTTTGTGTCCAGTAAATGTCTAATTCTGTTAATTCTGTTTAGTTTGAAGAGACAGATTGATGCTATTTTGTTGACGTGGTCTTAAGTACCTCAAACATTCGTCAATGATTACACCGAGATCCTTTGCAGTTGAAACGGGGGTGATTTCTTTGCCAAGTAGTTCAACAGAAACATGTCGTGTAATGATTTTAAAAGTTGTGGTACGGCAAGTACGAGGAGTTTTGTTTTATCCGGGTTGATCAAAAGCGAGTTGATCGAGGAGCACTATGAAGCTATTGCTCGGAAATCATCGTTCAGAACAGGGATATCGTCATTTATTTCTTTAGATGGTAGAGCTAGGAATAGTTTAGTGTCATCGACGGATCACATGGCGTGACAAGCTTTTGGAACGGTAAGTCATTGACATACAGTGAAAACAGGACGGGTGAGAGAATTGAACCCTGCACTGTTATTTTTTAGGAGTTGATATAACTCCAAAAGTGGAGTAGAAAAAAAAGGTACAATTCACCACCCATAGCCTACGAGAGGACAAAAAAAGCTATTATAACATATCATACTCAGCAATATACAAGGATGCTTAAGCTTAATTAAAGTGCAAATGAACCCTTCGACAAAACTTTCAGAACTGATTCTACTTGAAGTAAATTCGAATTCAAATAATTGAATGGCAAAATATTTCTTGATTTGAGATATGCGTTTCTAAGTATGAAGGTTTATACTTCCAATATGCTAATGAGTGTGACGACTATTAAGGCTTAATTAAATATAAAGATATAACTAGCTAAAAACTAGTGTGAGCTGCGTCGGTGTTTCTAATGAAACAGTAATGATGAAAAGGTAAATTATACACCGTGAAAAGATGAAAAAACTTACTGACGTTTCGGACGCTAGTCCTTCGTCGGAGTAAAAGAGCGTCTTTTACTCCGGCGAAGGACTAGCGTCCGAAACGTCAGTAAGTTTTTTCATCTTTTCACGGTGTATAATTTACCTTTTCATCATTACTGCTTAATTAAATATACAAAATCGAACTGGTTCATAGAAACAGTATTTAAAAAGCATCATTATTTTACTCATGGTTTACATGAAAGCTATTTAAATTTTTTATTTTCAAAATGGCCAGCATTTAGTATTACTAGTTACAACAAAAACACTCAAATACCTTACCTGACGTCATCATCATTAACATATTGGAAGTATAAACCTTCATAACTTAGAGACCTATCTCTCAAATGAAGAAATATTTTACCAATCAACTATTTACTTTTATGCAGAACCAGTACTGAATGTATTGTCAAAGGGTTTATGTGCACTTTAAGAGCATCGCTTTAGAGTCATTACAGAACAAAGCTTTCAATTTCTATCATTATTAACGCAACAAACTCGTTAACTTTAAATTTTAATATGTGGACCGCATAGCACTATAACTTATCTATATTCAAACTTTAAATTTTCTGATCTAAATAATACGAACAAAATAGTAATTTACCTGCACAATATATTGAATCCTTTGAAAGTAAGTCCATCGCGTACAATTGCCCTCAAAAATAGGTCATGACCGTGTGGAAGAATGAGTACGAGCTCCAAACAATGTAATTGTTTTAATCGCGACATGATTGGTTGAAATCCCAAAACTTCCGGTTATATCTAGTGTGTCTCAAAATTCATGATGGCGGCTAAGTTGGCTAAACGTGAAGAAGGATTTTATAAACGACTCCATTCGTTTTCAACGGCGGACGAATGGAGCGAAAAACAGTTAAAGGCTAGAAAAAAGCTTAAAACGCAGGGGGTTTATAAGGTGGAGGAAATATTGGCCGTCAGGCAGAAAAAGGTGAGTTTTACAGCGATTACATTTTCTACATCTACGTTTATTTTGTCCAGCAAAGGGAAGGCCCATCATTTCTAGACTATAACAAAATAAACAATTTTTTTACTTCCTTATATATATAATTTATGAGCTAATTTAGTAAGCCGTAAGTCGTTTCCTCTATCGGGATTTTCCACGTTTCCTCCTAGCTATGAGCCGTTTAATAATGCGCGTATGTTCTTTGATACAGGATAGCGAGAGAGAATTTCTAATTAAATGGGACTCGTGGGGTTCCGAGTACAATTCGTGGGAAATAGAATCACACATATTAGACAAGTCTGTCATTGAGTAAGTTCTGACTAACATCTTCATTGGCTTATATTCTTATATTCCTAACGATTTTGTACAAATGTCATGTAATTACTGGTTGTATACATGATGAACAAAGAGTACCTATAAATATGCTAAGATAATTTTTCTTAATTGCAGAACATTTGAAAAACCAAACCCTGAACCTAAAACTGTGCTAGCCCATGTCGAGTTGATAAGAAATGCAATTGATGGTGGCTTGACAGACTCTCTTCAGTCCGATACCACCATCATTTTCAACCATGCTGTTTTCAGGCACATTTTTGGTGGAAGGGGGAAAGTCTGTTCAAAAGAGACATATGCACTAAGTGCTCAAGACTTTCCAAGGAGATACTTTCCCCTAGGATGGGATATGACTTATAGAAGACGTGGGACAGTTCGAAAAATTACTTATCCTATTCAACTTCATCCTTTCCTTTCACGATCACGCCAAATGTACAACAAGGATGGTTCAAAAAAAGAAAGAAGATGGATACAGAAGATAACAATAAGTTTTAGAAAACATAACATGTAGATGTTATAAACTCTGCAGGACAGAGTAATAAATATGTAGTGTTTGTACTCAATTTCAACATAATTTGTTTATAAAATGTTCAGTTACTGTTGGGATTGTTTTGTTAAAATTGTGTCAATAAGAATATTTCTGCGTGTTCTCTTGTTCAGTCTCTCCCCAGTTAGCTGACACACTACATCTCTAAGCTGTGAGTTTAGCATTTTTTTTAAAGAATCTTCAGTATGTACTTCTGCAGTTGTGGAAATGGTTGGAGTTATATTCTCTGTTTCAACTTCTGCCAGCACTGGTTGAGAAATTCTTTTGTATTTTCCTGCTACTAACAGTTTGCCACCTTGATCCCAAAACTTGTTATCGAGCTTTTGGTAAGGCCTCTTTTGTCTTGTGCTTGTTTGCAGACTTTCTTGTCTCTTATCAATAAGCAAAAGGGACTTGCAAGCATCCCATCTGTTGATAGACCTATGGAATGCTTTCCTCATTACATCATTTTTTTTCTCTACACCTTAAATTTATAAAGAGATGATAACTTGGGTTAAACTAGTGTGGGCTGCATTGTTGTTTCTATGGAAGCAGGAGTAATAAAATAAAATGTGTACATCTTTTGCACACATTACTTTTTGTTATTTCACACAAATTTACAGTATATAAAATGTAGAAATCCAATATGAATAATTGTAATTAAATAATTTTAAATAATTAATTATTCATTTGTTTACCATACCTTGCCCTGTAAAAATTTTAAGACTACAATACTCCTCAAGTAGTTTCGGCATGTGGTACACCATGATATGTATATAAGGTGTGATGGGGTTCATCCAGTTATAGCCTTCACTTTTCATGCTAAGGAGAAGCTTGGCCCATTCATTTGCCTGACAATGAAAATTTTATATAATATACTGTAAGATTGCTTGTAGCAATACATGTAGGTCTAATAGAGATACAACCATTGAGAAAACTGATATACAGTGGTTGACAGTACTTTCAAGTATTGTGGCCATTTTAAAAAATGAGAATAATATAACTAAATATTCTTTTACCTTTGTGTGAAAGGTATTGATGTCTTCTGTAGTGGGAGATAGGTTAGTCATCACATCATAAAGTGCGGCAAAATCCTGTAACAAAATGTGGTAGATTTAAGCTCAAAATCATTAATATGGCTATTTAATGTATCCACATACTTCACACTCATGTTTTTTAATATACATGCTTTACCTTATTTTTTCTTAAAAGAAAGACCTATTACAACTAAATGATAAGTACCTTCCAAAGCTTTGTGACTGATGTTAATATTTTTGGGTGCACAAATGAAGAAAACTTTGAGGGCAGATTCCTCAACAATTTCTTTTTGTCATCACCCATTAGCGAAGTCCAATCCAGCTTATTGTCTTTGTCATACCATATCTAAAGTAAAGTAGCAATACATTTTACATTGTGTTATGTGTTTTTTGGGGGGAATTGTGGTAGTTAGCTTATTAAATCATTTCGGAGTTTAATATTAATGGAGATTAATATCATTGAAAGCTTAAAAAGAATACCTACCTGAAATCCTACTCCACAGGTATGTATAGCATGCAAAAGGTTGTTGAGGTGTGATTTTTTTTGGTCTTTTTGGGTACCCCAAAGTTGTCTTCCTGTGAATTTGAGAGGTAAAATGTGAAATCTTTAAACTTACTTAATATAAATCCTAGTTACAGTTTGTTTGGATCTAACCTCATCCCAGTCAACTGCATCATGTATTAATGCATGCTCCAGTCTGTCGGTTATTCGCAATAAGGCATGTAGCTCGTCAACCATGCAGTGGTCCAGAGGGATATTAAACAAAGGTGATTTCTGGCAACCAGGGTCTGTGCCATTTGTCATGAAGTTTTCTTTTGACATTCATGGAATGGTAATAATTCTCTGGCTTTGACATGTCCTGCCTGTCAATCATATATTAGTAATCTTGATTTTAGTTTTTAGATGCATGCATATCTACAATATCAATACTTTTATACATGTAGTATGTTCTAAGTACTAGAAGCAGCTGTACTACCTTTCTTCTGTACTGACTTTGCAATAAATACAGGCATGTGAGGAATTGGCCGCCTTCATTCCAAGACACAATAAGAGAAACTATGGAGTTAAAGAGAAGGTTTTGTATATTTAGATTATACAGTCAATGTGAATATGATAATGTAATTACATTTACCTTGTAGTCACCTCCAAGAAATAATTCTATTTTGACTTTATGGTTATCAACCTCTATATACCCTTGTTCCAGTGTCTTATTCACATCTCTAATGACATTTGACAGGGAAACTTGAAGGTTGTCATAGCTCTCAGCAGTTTGAACCACTGCAATAGTGTGATTCCCTACAAATGAGAAACATTTGCACATAAGGATTCATATTGATATTAACAGCTAGTGCACTGATTATAGACAAAAAAAACAGAAGTCAAATATTACCTGAGCTTGACATCATGTTTTTATTGTCATCGATGATGGAAAATGAACACACCATGAGGTTACTTTTCCTAGTAAGTGCGGCACCATCTCCACTTATCTTTACCTTGGAGGACAAAAATGTACTTCATTGGCAATATATATTGATCTACAAATTAGTCTACATCACATGCAGTGAAGTCATCTTTTTAACATAATACCCCTATTTAAAAATGGAATGAAAAATTTTAGACAATACCTTGAAAGTCATTTCTTCTTTATCATTTGGTTTTCCTTCAAGCTGAAATTCAAATTTGTAAGCAATTAATCACGTGCATGGGCATGGTTAGATTTACATTTCAAGACTTACATGCTGTCTAAGTTGCTCTTGCAATAGCTCATGGAAGTTGAGCTCAGCCCCTGCAGTATTTCCTGGTGTCTTAGTAATGTTCCATTTGGAGTCAAGTTGGCCCTGGCATCCCTCAAGAAGGTAAGATCTTGTCATGGAACTGTTTCCTGGTATTTGGGTGATTTCATGATATGCCTCGAAGGACACCCCAAATTTATTGAGAATGGAGGTAAGCTCCATCACTTTTTCTCTCTCCTCTTCTTCTAGAGCAAGAAATTTCTCTATCCTGTACTTTCTTGTTGGTGAGATGTTGTCTGTTGGTTGTGTTTGTTGAGGTGGGATCTGAGTTGGAGTCTGAGTTGGAGTCTGAGTTGGAGTCTGAGGTGGAGTTTGAGGTGGAGTCTGAGGTGTAGCACCTTGATCTGTTACCACAGAGGGTTGCTCTGGTTGATTATTTGGCAAAGGTGTTGTTCCTAAATAAATATATTGGAGCATGTATGAGTTTAAATAAATATATCTTTTTCACTTTGAGTTCAATTTTACAAAGCCTGACAACCTACCACTACAAAGAGTAATTTTATGTTCTGTGCCAGTACATTGCTCCTTAACAGTCAAACTCTTAGGTGTCAACCCAAATGTTTCTGCAAACCACAACACTGAACTTGCTTGGTCCCTATAATAAAATAAAGAAATAAATAAGTGCAATGAATAGTAAATTAACACTGTAGCAGTAAATAATTTACATCTGTGTGTATGATTTGCAACTCACCTAATTTGTTTGATCTTCCTATTCTTCTGACGACACTGCACGTCTTGTATTTGTTTCCCTTTGTTTATTAATTCTTTCTTATATTTCTTTAAACTGTCATTTCCTTCGTTGAAACTCAAAGATTCCTTCAACAGTTCTAGCACTTTTGCACTTTGATGTGTCAAATGCCTATTCACCTCCACTAGCTCCTCTTGTAATTTTTTCATTTCCTCCTCTTTTTCTTTGATAACATTTTCAGGTACAGTTTTGATCTCATCCTCTTGAATAACCATTTGGAACCAAGATGATGATATTGTCATTTTTCTTGACTTTGAATTCATTTTTCCAACTCTTTTGTTGAATCGATATGTTGTGGTTTTTAATTGAGTCCCCACTCTGTGTGCCTTAGAAGAAATTGTATATCCCAGGGGTCTCAGGCTTTCATTCATGGCATTTAGGTATATAGCTGGATAAGACGGCTGTAATTTTCTCCATTGCCAAGGTGCTTCTCCGTTGTACTCCAAAATATAATGACGGCTTGTTGTGTTAACACATGGTCTTATTACATTGATGTATTGTGGCGCTATGACTGCCCACGGTGGCACGCTATCCTCGCCATCACTCAAATTGAAACAGGCTTTTTCTGCCATACCTTGTTAACCTTTTGTTCGTCTTTTTACAAGTCCGGAATCGTTACTCTGTAAGCTTTTACAAACGTTTTCATCATTCTTTGTCCCCTTATTGAATATGCCATGATTACCCGCGCTGACAATAAATTTCAAGATTTCCCGCGAACAATTTTGGACCCAGGCTTTGCGCGGTTTGATTCCTTGACTCCAAACCTCGAAATCTCTGTTCTCTCGGTAAAAAAAAGATGAGTCTTGAATAGAAACTGGTGACTAAGAACATTGTTTCCAAAGCAACGAGGGACCTGGCTAGTCAATTTTTTCAATATGGCGGACGAAGAAGGAGAAAAACGATTGTAAATTTAACGCGATTCTCGAGCGATTCTGGACTCTCATCGTAGAACTAGCCTCCCAGATGACTAAACAAATACTTCAAGAAATCGTATATCACATTAAAAGGAGAAAGGAACAAATGCAGAATTTATTTAAGGCAGTGAATGTACATCAAATTTCCGATGTTACATTTGTTATGAAAGGTACTACTAAGACACAGCATTACGTTTCTTCATTCAATGTCCTACTTTCCATACAAGAGGACGCCATTTCGGGACTGAATTCACTCAAAGAAAATCGTTAGATCGATCAGTAGCTAAGAGGTAAGAATAAAGCAAAGCAAACTATCGTTGTATTACTTTTATTTTTCGATGTTACATTTTTTATTGATGCTTCTTCCTTATTGCCAACGAGAGTTGAAAGTACGAATTTAACATTGTTCTCTGTAATCCCTCGATGTAAATACGCATGAAATGTGATAGCCGCTCCGACAAAAATATGCAAATGAGTAAAAGTCGCCGGAAGTGACCCCGAATTGTACGCGATGTCATCAATTACCACAAAAGTTACTTTTGAAATAACAATTCAATGGGTTTTAGGCTGTTTTTTAACCTCGAAACCCCGAGACAAGCACTTTCCAACTACGAGCTTCAGGACGTTGTTGCAGGAAATAGTGATACTCTATACCAGGTCATAGTCCAAAAACATTCCTGGCATTGCCGATGTAAGATCCACCAATCACGATCAAGAAAATTTGATAGACTTGTCATGTAATGTGCACGTGATCTAACGAGTCCAACCTTCATGTCCTGTGTGGTATATAGATCTTGTGCGAAGACCTACAAAAATGTTCTCTTTTACAGAAACATCTGATTCGCAAGCACTTCATCACGAAAGATACACAACACGATTCAGAAAATGACGATCGACTCTGAAAGTGTTTGAGTGCTCTAGAACAAGTGAAGCTGATGTGACGACCGATCGGGCAAAGAATGAACAATTTGACCCACAAAAAAAGCCGAAAACTGAATGAAAACGGCATATGCTTTTTCCCTGGTGAAACTTAAAGGAAGGGGTCGAGTGCTACAGGCAAATATAGATTTGTGTACGATACGTCAGAGTGAAAATTACTCTAGGGTCGTATCAACGAAAGGAGTTGAAACAACTCCCGTCAATTTTACTCCAAAAATAGAGTCAAACTTACTCTGGTTGTTTCCGTCAAACATGAATTAAAAACAGCATGGTTTATCTTTTTTATCTAAAAATAGACTTAAATCTACTCCAGCATTGATAATGTACTCTTTATAGTAATGTTCAAATGTTCATCATTCCCAAAGAGTTAAATTTACTCTTGGAGGAATACAAATTACTCTTGGAAGCGTTAAAATTACTCTCATTGTAGAGTAGATTTAACTCTCTTTCAAGTTACTCCACTCTGTAGAGTAACTTTAACTCTTTTGGTAGAGTTATATCAACTCCTGAAAAATAACGGTGTGTGGAAGTCCATCAGTAATGTGTTGGATTTTGGACAGGCAGTTTTCTACTCGGACGACTTGTTTTCTGCAGGACAAGTAGCTTTTGAACCAAGAAATTGCAGAGGCTGATACACCGATGTTATTTAGCTTGGTGAGGAGGATGTCGTATCTGATACTATCGAACGCTTTGGCCATGTCGAGTAAGATGATGATAGATATCTTCTTATTGTCCATGTTGTTTAAAAGTTCGTCATTCTGTAGAATGTAGCTTTCTGTTACCACTTTGGAATTTTTCCAGGACGTCGTTCGTCCAGTAAATCTGTGAGCTGAAAAAGGACGGCTCTTTCACAGACTTTGGAAATTATTGGTAACAGCGAGATAGGTCGAAAGTCGCATATGGCTCATCAGAATGATCTGTTTTTGGACATGCAGGGAATAACTTCGGCCGTTTTCCAGCAAGATGGAAAGGTTTCGGTTAGAAACGAGTGATTAATTAGATTTGTGAGGGTCGGTAGGATTATAGGTAGATTGTCTTTCAGGACTTTTGGCAAGACTTTGCGGCCTATCCCAGGTGCTATCCCGAAAAACTACGATGTTTCAAAGCTAGAACCACTAAAATCTTCAAATATCTTAATTACGATGTGTTTTGTCCAAGAGAATTTTATAACAAATGTTTCCATCGAAATTTTTGTAAGACTTTGCAGCGTGGAAGCGTACCGTGAGAATTTCTGAACTCTCTAATTGTTGGTAAAATATTGTCTCGCCTTAGCAACATTAGACATTCCCCCTAACAACGGCACGTGTTATAAGGGGAAATACTACCTCCCAAAAACCATCAAGACCAAAATTATTTTCAGCAATGCCACACAATATTTCATAAGGGGCCGAACATCATCGCTTTTGAAGCGATATAGGCTTGTTAAGGTTATGACAAGCTGAAGCCTTAAGGCTTTCCCATTCATGGGTGCATTTGTGGGTACAGCCACAGAGTACTATGGTTGGAACTAGTAGCTTAAAATAATGATCCAAATTTTGCAGCAAGAATTGTATTTAGATTATGTTCAGGAATCGAAAGCTTGCCCAAACGTGGTAAGATCGATCTGATTGTGGAACAGAAAACTGTCTCATAGCAGCAATGCAGTCTTTTTTAGAGCACATGATAATGATGAATTTTCAGGGGCTAAGTCTCACCAATATGGTTCTTCACCTTCTAACCAGAGAATAGAGGGTTGGAGGTCTTGTTACGTTTTAGAAGAAGTAGATCAAATTGGTGGATAGACTTTTTTTTAAATATGGGGCAGTCAGGAGAGCTTGGGCTTGGTAACATTTTTCAAATGAAATGTTTGTGGTTTTGCTTTTCAAAGCTTATCCAAGAGGAGCTTGATAAAGTCAGAGATCACTGGAATAGCCACTACATAAGGCACTCAAGACATGATACAGTGCCTGGTGTCCCAGATATTTTGTATTACCTACCAGAACATTCAGGTGCTGTGGACTGCATTGTACCAATATCTCAAAGTAAAATAAATGAAATAGAACAACATTGTGAATTAAATATTGGAGAGGACATTTACCATGAATATTTTGAAAACTCACAACAATATTGGAGCAATCTGTTTAATCATATATAAATATCCATCATCTCTTTAATGAAAATGATGCATGAATACTCAATTTTATAAAAGATATATTTGGTTGATAAAATTCTTTTCGTGGATTACCAAAATGATTTAAGTCATTTTTTTCTAAATTTTGCATCTCCAGTTAACTTGGACGGTAACGAGATTATCATTACTACTGTACAATCGTGTGCAAAATTTATTAAGACACTGCCTCTCTTCTTGCAGTTATTTTTTCTTCCCCTCAATTTTTGTGTACCCAAGAGGGTTCTGGAAAAGTGAAACACCCTCACCAATCAACACTGAGGAATAAATGATTTCTTGGAGCCAGTGTTTTTTGAACTGCATGGTTTTGTTCGATTCTATTTCAAGAAGAAAAAATCCAAAGAATTCACTTATGAGGATAGGGAAAAGGTTAAGTTCAAAATGATGTATAAGAAGCAATCACGAAAGTGATAACAAAGAAAACCATTTCTCTGTCCAAAATCTTTCGTGGTTGACACTCTTGCTCGCATTTTCTTAAAATTTGTTAGCTTAAAGAAAATAATTCGCCCCTCTATACTTACGTGTCTCCATCATTATCCTGATAAAATAAGTTCAGCATTGTAGGACTTTGATGCTCACTGAGTATCAATTCCTGTATTTCTTGACTTACCAAAACCTCCTCTGTTGCCCCCCCAGGGGAACTCCTATATCTGTCACTGATGTCATCCTTATAGGATCCTGCAACATCTGTTGTCTTTTGTTGTTCAATATTAATGCTATCAACTCTTTGAGTGCGATGAATATGTGGACCTGTTTTTACAGATTCTGTATCACTCTCTTCGTTGCTTTGTTTACACTCAGCAGAGGTCTCAGACGTTAGGCCTACCCCGGGTCCTTAAGTCGCCGTAATTTAAAGCAACTTAAGGTGACTTACGGCAATTTAAGAAAATATGATGGAATTTTGGGTAATTCTTTAGGGCAACTTAAAGCGACTTAAGGCGATTTAAGAAGAAAATATGATGACATTTTGGGTATTTTAAGGGCGATTTAAAGCAACTAAGGTGATTTAAGAGAGCAAAATTAGTTTCTTGTAAATAAATACATAAAATGACTTATCTAATTAAAGGTAAACAAAGGACTGTCTTATTTATACCACTTACGGTATCTAACAGGTGCCAGTATAAAAGCAGAAATGCTAATGCAAACTGTGATTGATTAATAGAAAGAGCTGTCTCAGTAGCCTTGGTTCCCTAGTTTGCATTGGCATTTCTGATCTTATACTGGCACCTGTTAGATACCATAAATGGTATGAATAAGGGTGTTAAAACATCCTAGCATGCTCGCACTAAACCTATGAACATAAATTAATACAAAATATTGCTAAGTTACGCTGTTTTGTTTTTGTTTTGTCTGCGTAGATATTAGTGCTGTTAGACCTAATTAGCAACAATTAATTCTCTCATGAGTTTAGTGCAAGTACTCAAGCAGCTAACATTTCTCACTATGATAACCAGTATTTATTATAGCAAAAACAATATGTGGCTTAACCTGTAGAAGCAGTCATATGATAGTTGTAAAAATGGTCCATCATTTCTGTTTCTAACTCTTAATAGACTCTTTGCCCTGATTCCCAAAACAATAAGCTGTATTTTCTCATGTGAAAAAAAACTCATTATTTTGTCCTTCAGTTCAATTCCTCTTGGGAATCAGTGCAAATGGTCTATACCAACATAACAACACTGGAGTAAGCAGACTTTGTAACCCACAACTTTAATATCTAACACTACTAGTTTCATTCCATTGTTTTATATTGATTTGTGTTCAGGTCAAATGACATCATTATGACAACAGAGGCAAAATCTGATTTCTTTCATAAAAACTAGCTTATAGATTTATATATATTAAGCCTTAATTGCCTACAAAATATTCTAAAAACAGTACCATATAAGCTTAAGCTTATATACCTAATGCAAATCTAATGTTTTACATACCAAAGATGAAGTTTAAGAAAATATAAGCTTAGACAATAGAAATCTTCAAAAAGGTTTCAGAAACTGTTTTTGTTGTTTCCTTGATGATCCTCACGCGAAAACTTGGTTGTTGACACATAAGCTCAATCTTTTCATATCAGCTTAACTTTCCTTCTCAGGAACCCATCCTATTTGATGCTTTCACGTCAGACCTTAACCAGCAAAATACTCCCAATCCATATCAGCTTCCATAAGCAAGCTTTTTTCTTTATTCAAACCCTTCTTCTGACAATCATCGAGACTCAAAAGCATTTGTTACTACTTTTTTGGTTGATAAAAAAACTTGGAAGGTGTCTTTGACACAGCGTACGTGCGTCTTTCTCGTCCTCTTGTTGACTTTTTCAACATCCACAAGAAATCCGCCATTTTGTTCGTTACCAGTCCTTTCAAGCTTTCAAGTACACTTCCCGTAAAGTCGCAAGACGTCCCGAATCCCGCGAGTATGACTATGGCGGAAAGTGTGTTAAAAGAGGTTTCAAAGGACCTTTTGATTTCTTGAATCGTACGAAACCGTAGGGAGAATCTTCCTATCGGCAATGCAGCTAGTAATCCACTCCATCGAAACTGATACAGTTTGATCTGGAAGTCCGGGCAATTTCATGCTCTGCAAGCCCTCTTTAAAGGTCACGTCACCCCATTTGTCGGCTACGGCTACTCCTCCAAACTTGAGAAATGTTTCTCGTTGTAACTTACTGTCCTTACCGACGAAGAACATCCTATCTTTTATATTACCCAAACTCACCCCTCCCTCTTTGCCAATATTTGGAAGACCTACAACAGAGAGAATCTGGGGCGAGAAGTTGTAATTACAACCACAGTTCCTTGCGCGCCAAAATATTTCCAAATGGCGAATGTTATGCTGTTTTGTGAATGGCTTTTCGGATGGTTTGTTTTCTTTGAATTTGACGTGGTATGCGATAAAAACTTTCTAAGAACCTCAGTAATCTCAGTCAAAGAAGTATTGGTTGGAAAATCAAATATTCTTATTTACCAAAAACTACATATTTTAGCAAGGTTGAATTCAAAATACATTAAGACTTACAGAATTTTAAAACATTATCCATTTTAAAATTATCTAACATTTAAAAAAAAAAAATTATTTGATTTATCAACAAACATAAATCATGAGTACACATAACAAATAATACAAATAATTACAAATAGTGGTTACAGATGGTGCTACGGGCTTACTTGTCTTAATTCAGATGATAGTTCTTGAAGATTTTGATATTTATTTACATGAGAGTGCAACTTGCCTTTTTTTCTAGCAATTGTTCTTTCTATTTTTTCATATTCTAAAAGTTTCATTTGAAATACAATAATATTGGGCCTAGAGCCTCTAATTCTAGCATTATATAATACATATTTATATAATAGAAGGAGAAATTTCTCCATTACATTTTTACTTCCTCCTAATATTACGTTTTTTAAATTCAATTCAGCTAATATTATATACGCTTGTTTTAACCAATCTTTTATCTTAGAAAACAGTGTGTTTGAATATTTGCATTCCACAAAGAAATGCTCTAATGTCTCTATAGGCGTGTGACAAAAGGAACAATTTGGCGATTCTAATATTCTAAACTTATAGAAGTCTTTATTAAGAAAAAGACAGTTATTTAAAATTTTATACTGGAATGCTCGTAACCTGATTTTATTGGTAATCATAAACACACTCTGATAAACCTTTAACCACTCAATGTCCGGTATGCTCAACTTATTGGATATGTACCTCTGTGCCGTTGGTATTTTAAACTTATTTCTAATTATTTCCCAATAGATCATCTTTGTTGTAAGTTTGGAAAGAGGTGTGTGAGTATTACACATTTTTATTCCTTTATTGCTCTCCTGTAAACAGTAAGGAAGCGATGTACTCTTTAGTTTTAATTTCCAGATATCTGGCAATGCCATAACTATACTTCTCCACGCAAAATATTCCGAATCACACCACTTTCCTTTTGCATTAACAGATTCCCATTGAAAACCATTTTGAAAGTCCCAAACATCACTAATATCTACTATACTTTTCTTTACAAATTTTCTGACATTAAAATAACTTGAATCTAAATGTACATATTTGTTTAGCCAGATTGGTTGATGAAGAATTTCTTCAACAGTTTCAACCTTAAATTCGCTAACTTGACTCCAACTGTCTAAGATGTCCCAATAGAATTCAGGAAAGTTATGGACTTTTACCCGAGATGAGTCAAAATTTTCTCTTAGGACTTGCAGTCCTCCAATGGATTCAAAATATTTTTCCGCAAAACACTTCCAATATATGTTTTTTTTATCATGCAACAGTTTTAATACCCATCCTACACGGTTCGTTTTAATCATAGTTTCTAAATCGGGCAATCTAAGTCCTCCTTCAAGAAAATCTCCAATTAGAGTTGTGTATTTGATTTTTGGTTTCCTACCGTTCCAAATAAAGTTGGTTATTTCCTTATCTACACTAGCTATAAATGTGCGAGGTACAGCGATCTTTGAGGAAACGTATAACAGTTGTGAAATGGCTAGCGATTGGATTACTTGAACTTTTCCAAACAATGTGAGGTTTCTCATTTTCCATATTGACAAAACGGATTTAAATTTTCCAAATACCCTATCAAAGTTATTATTACGCATAAGCGCCTTATTATGAGAGAAATATATTCCGAGAATTTTAACTCCACTAGCGTGAAAATCTTTTTTTTTTGTAATTCTCGTTTCATTTAATTCTTTATTTCTAGCACCAGCCCAGCCAACTTAAGACTTTTCATAGTTAAGTTGTAAGGACGAATAAGTTTGAAATAGTTCTAGACATTCTAAGACTTTTTCTAATGAACTTTTGTCTTTTAGACAGAACGTTGTATCGTCCGCAAACAAAACCAGCTTAGTCTCTTCCTCGTTTTCATCAATCCGTAGACCTTTTATATCTTCGTTATTATGAATTATCTGGGCCAGAATTTCAATTGTCAAAATAAACAAATAAAATTATCTAACATATCAAATGACCTAACAGAGATAAATAAAACTTAGCATGGCAGCTTATATTGGTGAGGTATTCTGGCTGCTCATATATAGCATATGTCTTAATATTATTTACATATTATATCTGTTTATTTTCATATTATGAGTATATATCAGTTTGTTATGAAATGAGTATAGAGTACAAACACTAAAAGTGTGCAACACTTGATGATGATTATGATGATGATGATTTAGCTTTATTACCATAATTTTTCA
Organism: Actinia equina; assembly: GCA_011057435.1. Lineage (NCBI taxonomy): Eukaryota > Metazoa > Cnidaria > Anthozoa > Actiniaria > Actiniidae > Actinia > Actinia equina. Next base: position 122,025 of record WHPX01000010.1, read on the forward strand.
AAGTTATTTACAATATAATATTGAAACAGGTATTGGTAATAGCTACTCAGTAGTAAATAGTGCTAATTAAACAATAGAAAACAATAGGATTAGCATAATTTAGTATTTAGTGGTATTTATGTTAGCTCCCAGGTTGAACATCTTGCTAAGATCTTGTTAAGATCTTACAAGAATCTTACAAGATCTTAAATAGGATCTTACAAGATCTTGTCCAAGATCATGCCAAGTTAATGAATAAACTTGCCAAGTTCATGCATAATTTTGCCAAGATCATGCAAGATCAGGCCTGATCTTACATGATCTTGGCAAGTTTATGCATGAACTTGGCAAGCTTATGCATGAACTTGGCATGATCTTTCAAGCTTTTGATAAGATCTTACATGATCTTGGTAATATCTTACATGATCTTTCATAGTCCTAGTAAGATCTGTCATGATCATGGCAAGATCTTACAGGAAGTTGGACAAGATCTTTCATGGTTATGGCAAGATCTTATTTAGTCATGGCAAGATCTTATAAGATCTTGAACAAGTTCTTTTATGGCCATGGCAAGATCTTACAGGATCTTGAACAAAGTCTTTTTTCATGGCCAAGCCTAGATGTTACAGGCTCTTTTCAGGATTTACAGGTTATTTTAAAGATCTTTCAGGGTCTTCTGCAGGAGGTTATAACAAGTTCTAATGGCTTGCAAACATGATTTCTGATTTCAGATAATGATGAAACTTGTAAGGCTTTATTATGATTATGTAAACTTTATTGAGAACATATGTATCAAATACTGATAAAGTACATGAAAATTTAAAAGCTATCTTAGATTAAACTTAAATTTCATGCAAATCTCTACTGACAATATTCTATGTTCAACAATATTTCATACACATTGCTTAAATGTTTTAAACACAAGAAGAAATACCAACACCTCGAAGTAATGTGTGAGTCATTGAGCTAAACCAACCAGAAATGAAAAATCGAAAATGCAAAAGCATGCTAGAGTACAGACACTTATAGTGTCTGTACTCTAAGTGACATGTTTTAAATATTTACATAATATTATATGTCGAGTTTATGCCAGTTTTTTATTATTAATATGACTATGAGTGCTCCGCTATAATAGCTAGGACATTTGCATTGTGGTGTCATGAACCTCTGCTACCAGAATTCCTTTGTTTTGTTCATTTCATCAATTTTCATACTTTTCTCACGAGGGAATTAGCAAAGCATTCTGGTAATGGTGGTCAAATAATGCATTAATGCATGAATGATAGAAGTAATGAAAACAAAAATGCAAAAAATAAGTCTGAAAAGATCAAACTTAAGGCATTTTAAGGTGACTTTAGGCGATTTAAGGCGACTTAAGGACCCGGGGTAGGCCTGAAGTTTGTGTGCCGGATCGTCCAGTAGATCTTGAACTATTATTCTTCGTTTTAGCAATCTTAGTCGTTCCTTTTGAAGCTTTATGTGTTTTCAGTAGACGTTTACTTCGCCTCATCGTATGAGTCGCTGTAGATCCCAAACACGTGTAATAAAGAGTCAATTCACTACAGAGCGTCGTCTCTACATCGTCGTCAGTCAACCATAAATAAGCTTGTACTAAACACTCATCGGTCAAATACAGGTAAAGTTTACATCGAAATCAAAAGAATTTCTCCCGAGGTAGATTCTTTGAAATACGAAATATGGACAACTTAGGCCTTGAAAACTTCCATAAGCCATGAAAAACGGTTTAATTCACGATGAAGTCTGATGAATTCGCCATCAAATAACTCGATACTCGAAGAGCTTGACACCGTTTTCTTTGCTTTAATCTGCAAATCGTTCCTCGAAAATGGTTCTTTTTCATCGGTTTTTGAAGTACATGAACATATATTGCAGCTACATAAAGAATTTAAGTGTTTCTTTGGTAGCAAAGCTAAATAAATCGTGAAATAATAATAGAAATACGACAAAATGGAGGTCAGTTCGTATAATCTGCATTCTTGCAGGAGTCTTTAGGGTATGGTATTCGTAACCTGATTGGCTGGTTTATACTTGTTTATTGTTTCCCAGCCAATCAGCTCACTGTATTCCTAATCATGTATTGTTGTTGTGTCGTGCCAGCGAGAAGGGGGTTTCCCCGATTCTACAGTCAGACCATTACATAAACAACAGACGTTGAACTATGTATATTATCAGCTTTTCTTGACCCTAAATCACTCAAAAATACGTTAAAACACGTTCAAAGTTTTATTACATATTCGATATACCTTAATACAAATATTTTTAAAAACGTGGTGGCAAAGTAATTGATATGATCTGGATTGATTGATGCAGGAATTTTGGTTGCATGATATTTATTTTTTTGGGTCAACCCTTACACGTTATTTTTTAGTGTACAGTTAGATATTTTTCTTCTAGAAAAAGAGGTTGCACGATATTATTTTTGAGGTTTAAGTGCTTGCTCTATATTTTTTTTGGAATTTACTCCATCTACTATCTAATGGACAGTCGCTTATATGCATGTGCACCAATGTTTACACCAATGTTTAAATGGTTGGCTGTGGCTTGCTGTTGATTTCAAAAGTTTTGCTGGCTGTTGAAAAAAGAAAGATAATTATAAATAGCTGCCTTATAAACTTTATAGGTCTTGCTGGATTTGTTTTACTTATTCAAACTTCAAAAAGTTCACATTGCTAAAATTCGATTTAAATAGATCTAAAGTAAAAATATAATAAAAATATGAGTAACATTATTGTAAGATATTAAACTACTTTGGAAAAAAATAGCGAAAATTAATTCTAGAATGCGTGAACTGTACATTTCCCAGATGTAGTTAAATATCTCTTTTCTGGCCAAAACGTTTCCCCAAAAATATATATATTGATCGATGGTTTTTGAAATTTACAGAAGAATCGTTCGCACAAAGATTATGATATTTGGAAATAAAAGGCGCTTTTTAAGCGCATGTGAATACTAATAGTAAGCTGTTTTTAATAAGTTTCTTTAGATGCGGTACAGCAGTATATTAGTGAACACTAGTTTGAACTATGAAAAGAGCAAAATAAAGGTATCGACGATCGACAATTATTTTGTAGTGCAAAATATTACACATCAGGTAAGGAAACTAATGTGCTATGCAGTGTTTAGTACATCAAAGCTTCAGTTTCTTTCAGTTTTTGTTATCAATTTATAACCACTCTTTTTATAACAAAATATACCTGTTTAAGTAAGTAATTTTATTGAAAGAATCAAACATGTTCCATTTTCATTTCATTATTGCTGGTTATTGCCCAGAACTTTAAGTGTTTTGATGGAATGTAGTGAACAATAGTGGACTATCTTAATCCAAATGTCCAGAGGTAGATGAAACTTATTTTGGGCCATCATCAGATTTATCATCTTACTGAAGTTTAGATAAAGTAAGGTAATATATCCGATCATTGATGGTGGAGACCTTCCGAAATATAATCTATTTCAGCATTCTCTTGTCATTTTATTTATTAACATATCAAGGCACCAAAAAAGATATTTTTAAATATTAAATTTAAAAATCTTATGTATTCATTTCATTGAATCTTACAAATCCACGAAAAGAAAACCCTGGTCCCAGAGGGTTCCTTTTGCCTTTTTGCAACGTTTGATAGTCCGTACATATCATCTAACTCCATACCTTTATTCAAGAATTTTGCTTGTAAAGAAGACAGAAGAAAGTCTTGGGGAAAAGAGTAGAAAGCAAGGGGTTTGATGAAGCATTTTTGACTGATGTCTTTCCAATAATTTATACAACTGCAACATCTTCAACACTCACAGGATTAACTTTTGCTACCTCATGAAAAAATAATATTCCCATAACTGTCAATAACTGAGGTTATATAGACAAAAATTGAAAATGTATAAATCATATATCATATTGAAAATGTGTAAATCATATATCATACTAAAATATATTGCAATCTTGAAAGATTCATTTGCATTAAAGAAATTAGTAAGTAAATTCAGAGCATACAATTGCAGCTATTTGTTTTGAGCTGTATTTTTACTCATTCCAGTTTCCAAAACTCACGACCACCTGAGTTTTATCAAGATCGGAATTTTCATTGATCTTATTTTGATATGGTGCCCTTTTTGCTTCTTTCTTTTAATTTGTTGCAATAAAAATTTACTTTGAAAATTGAATTTGAACGGTAGATTTGATGAGTTTTAGAAGCTACTGTATAATCAGTTTGAAAGATCGCCGACAACCGTTGGAAAGTTGTGAGCTTGCGAACGAACTTTAGACACGGAGTGGCCGAAGTTTTATGAAATCAACTGTAACAAGTGATTTCAAAGATATAAAGAACCAACAAGAAATCGTTCTACCTGGGAAGAATGCTGACCAGTTTGAAGACTTCTTTGTTCGCCTACATGTTCGCAGTCTTATATTAAAAATGCAGTCTCCCGTATTTGAAGCTCTGTTAACAGGTGGTTGTAAAGGAAAGAACCAACGAGTAATCACTCCACTTGGTAAGAAAGCTGACCAGTTTCTTCGTAAAACCTCTTCGTGCGCCTTGTTTGTGCTCGCCTCAAAGCGAATAATTTTCTTTACTTTTTGTGCTTTACAGTGTTTTCTAAGTGTGAACTTTGCCAAGAAACAGCAATTTCATAGTAGATGCTGCTGCGGATATATCTTAACTGTCGATTTCTTTGTGTCCATGTTTTAATTTTTGTAGATAATGCATCGTAGAGTCGAAGAGTGAGAAGTGCAGTTTCCAAAGCACATTTTCCGAGTCTCACAGAACTCGGAATATGGGCTTTTCCTACGATGTCCAGAAGCTTTTGTGACCAAAGGATTGCAGAGAATATTACAATAGTATTTTCCAGATGTGTTTCTACTTTGTTTTCGTCAATTTATTTAGTTCTTTAGAAATTTTAGAGCGAGGTAAAGTGCTTTCGCTTTGCCGCCATATTGGAATTTTAAGTTGTTTATAACGAGGTTGAAAATACATCATTGAGGGAGGGGTGGGTCGATTGATCACGTTTGGTCTCATTTGCATTCCAATTACAAAGTTCAACTAAGATCTTGACGCAAAATGATAATTAACGGGTTCCCATAAATTTGAAAAACGCACGACTAACAGTATTAGTAATAATAATAATAATAACAATAATAATAATATTAACCTTGTTTTTGGATCGGTGATCTTTCATCGTGTTCTTGTGGTTTCTTCATTCTCTTTGCTCTTTTGCGATGATTTTTTCTTCTCTCATCTCAACCCCGACCGCCTCTCCTATCTTTTCAGCCACGAAGTTCGGCAACGTATATACTCCAATGATAATTAGCAATACCGCAAGAAATATCACACCAACAATTAGGGTCCGTGTAACACTCCACAAAGAGCTTTTCAATTTAGTTAGCGTGAATTGGACATATGAAATTTGCCTGATTTTTGAACTTTTCATTTTTTACGATCATGTCACGATCAACGTGACCATGTTTTCATCGTTTTCCTGTATTTTACTTTACCTTTTACAAACCTTCACACCAAAGACAAATATTCTTTTGTTTTTCTACTACTTGGACTTTTTTACGATACTTTTTAAGCTATTTAATTCCTACGAACAAAAAAAAACTTAAAAATTTCGCGGACGATTCGTTATTATTTTCGGAAGCTGCTAATAAGGATTATATTAACAAACTCCGTTCGAAATATATGAGAAAACAATAGGTAGAATCCTGCCATTTGTGCTTCGGACCACATTTTAACGCACTCCACTCCCCTAGAGTTTAAATATTGATGACGTAATCCCAGAATCCCGTGCTGCACTAAGTGCGAAGTCACATAGTACTTTTCATCTTTTTCTGCTGTGCTTCGGACGTACGATAAGGTAAGTGGTTACTAACCGTGTTTTTATCCTCTATTTTATACCTTTTAGCCTACTCCTATACCCAGAATCATAAATAATCCCATTCGGGATACAGTTGCTTGTAATATTTTTGAATTTTTAGCTCTAGTTGCTACAATGTCTTCTCGTAAACGATCTAAACATTCTTCCCGCCACACGGACAGTTCGTCCGAATCAACAAGCTCTAGGCATAGCAAACGACAAAAAACATCCCAAGTGGACCAAAAGGATATAAATTCAGTCTTCTCAACACTGAAGGAAATCCAAGAAGCGATTTCAAAGACGAATAAGCGTATCTCAACTCTCGAAGTTAACATGGAATATTTCCCGCCAAAACACACCGAGATAGATTACAATGATCTGCTCTCAGTCCAAGCAGAAGACACAGACCTGGACTACGATCTCCCAGAAGATCAAGAAGGGACACAGTCCCCATCAGACTCGGCTGAAAAGCCACCCAACTCGGCTGTTAAGCCACCAAACTCGGCTATTAAGCCACCAAACTCGGCTAATAAGCCACCAAGCTCGGCTGTCAAGCCACCAAACTCGGAGGATAGACCACCAAGCTCGACTGATAAGCTACTCAATCCAGGCTCCGAGTCTCCAAGAACTGAAACTGCTTCAACAAAAGGCGAGAATACGCTAATAGATGATGAAATGTATGACCCTGGGGCCACACCATCCTCCTGGGAACCAACCAAGGGGCTATCAACCTTCCTAGATAAGCACTTTAGGAAGAAATTAAGCCATGACCAGGTGTCAGACATTCTTGAAAACTTCAGTGTTCCCTCACTTGATTGCCTAAGGGCACCCACTCTAGATACCTCAGTTGTAAACCAAATAAACAATCCACAAATAAAAAGATTTGTCCAGAATCGTGATAAAGACCTATGTTTGGCTCAAAGAGCTTTGCTAAACACCACAGGTCCACTTTGTTGCTTACACGATGCCCTCTCATCGGGGAAAGCAGTGTCACCTGACGAGGTTAAGAGTATTTTAGAACAAGCCTTATGCTTACTAGGCTCTTCAAATTATCTCCTTTCAACTGTTCGCAGGAAAAGGGTCCTAGCGACTATTAACAAGGAAAAAATTAACCTGGCAGATGAACCTTTGCCTAATGCCAAAACTATGCTTTTCGGTGAAGATTTTCCCACCTTAGCCTCTAAACAGGCAGAACTTAGTAGGGGTCTAGCCAAAAATCTCTCAGTCCCCACTAAAAACCAACAACCAAATCGTAAATCTAATTACAATCAAAGGTCCAAGCAGTCCAACCAGTCGCGCGGTTTTTCCAAATACCAAAGTAGCCGCTCAAAAAACTACCGGTCCTTTCGCCCCTCAAAGGGGACAAATCGGGAATCAACAGATTCCTAAACAAATGGAGGGAAATAACCTCAGACCAAGAAATCCTAGACATTGTTACAGGGTATCAAATTCCCTTTCGTTGTGTTCCAGTTCAAAGAATTCCAGTTGTGACAAAATCAACAGAACAAACAAAACCGTTATTAGACGCAGAGATTCAAAGACTCCTGAATATGGGAGCAATCTATGTGGACCCCTCCCCAAACGAACCAGGCTTTTACAGCCGCTTGTTCTTGGTGCCCAAAAAAGGAGGATCCTTCAGACCAGTCATAGATCTGAGTCATCTCAATCATTTCATACAGAACTCCCACTTTCAAATGGAAAACATATCGTGCTTAAAAACAATCCTAAGGAAGGGGGACTTTATGACGTCTATAGATCTGAAGGACGCGTACCTATCAATACAAGTTCACAAATCTTCTCAAAAATACCTGAGATTTTTGTGGGACAACAAATGCTACGCATTCGAAGGTCTCCCCTTTGGTCTAAATACAGCACCAAGAATATTTACAAAACTGACCAAACCGGTCGTCTCGTTTCTTCGAAAAAGAGGTGTACGCATGTTAGCTTATCTAGACGATTTTCTTCTGTTGGGGTCCACGATGACAGAGTCCGAGACCAACACATCAATGGCATTGAAACTGCTGCAAGACCTAGGTTTCACTATCAATTGGGGAAAGTCCCAGCTGAAACCAAGCCAATCCATTACCTTCCTAGGGTTTATAGTAAATTCAGAGACACTAACTCTGAGCCTACCAGAGGAAAAAGTCCAGAAGGTTCTGGACAAATGCCAGAACGCCCTGACCAACCCAACTATGATGGCACAGGACGTAGCAAGCCTACTCGGCTCTCTGGAATCAACTCGCCTGGCAATACATCAGGCCCCCTTACACTTCCGACGTTTACAGATTCAACTTATAAAGCACCTTCGAATCAACGAACACAACTACGAGACACAAATCACCCTAAACCACCATGCCCAAGAGGAGCTCAGGTGGTGGATAGCAAATATAAGAAAGGTAAACGGAAGTCCAATCAATCCTCCGACCTCAGACCTAGTCATAACAACAGACGCCTCCAAGAAGGGCTGGGGGGCAGTTTGCGAGGGCACCACCACAAACGGTCGGTGGTCCAGCGAGGAGAAAAAGCTGCACATCAATTATCTAGAACTGAATGCAGCATTCCTTGCCTTAAAAGCGTTTATGAAGAACCAACATCACAAGGCTATTTGCTTGAGAATGGACAATTCTACAGCAGTTGCCCACATAAACAACAAGGGAGGAACCCGGTCGAGCATACTTGTCTCCCTGACGCTGGAAATATGGGAGTGGTGCCTACAAAGGAAAATCCTGATAAGCGCACAACATCTCCCTGGGAAAGACAATCACATTGCAGACAAGGAATCAAGAGAGTTTCACGATTCCAGCGAATGGAAAATAAGCTCCCAAGTCATTCAGCCTTTCCTCAAAGATTGCAACGTCGACCTATTTGCCACACGACTGACAACCCAACTGCCACAGTTTGTGAGCTGGAGGCCCGACCCAGAAGCCCTTCACACGGACTCCATGACATTAGACTGGGGACCCCTAAAGGGATATGCATTTCCACCATTCAACATGATCCCTGCAGTCCTTCGCAAGGTATCTCTAGACAGAGCAGACCTCACACTTGTAGCCCCAATCTGGCAAGCCCAGACTTGGTGGCCGATACTGCTCCGACTTCTCGTCAAGAATCCAATAATGCTTCCCAATACGAGGAACTTACTGAAAGACCCAGCCTCAATCGAAAGGGTCCACCCATTGTTTCCGAGACTACACCTAGCCGTCTTTCACATATCAGGGAAAACTTACAAACAGAAGGCCTTCCTGAAAACGTTACCAAGATACTATTGTCAGCCACTCGACCCTCCACACATAAGGCGTATGAGTCCGCATGGCGGCATTGGAGCAGCTGGTGTCATAAATCAAAGATTAATCCTGTTTCAGCAAAATTAAACCAAATTCTGGTGTTTCTGTCAGAGTATTTTAACACTGGAGTTGCTTACAGAACCGTTAATGTTGTTCGTTCAGCTATATCGTCTAGCCACAATAAGATTGACGGTTACCCAGTTGGGCAGCACCCACTGGTAACACAACTGTTAAAGGGTATGGTGAATATCCGACCCCCCAAACCAAGATACAATCACACATGGGATGTCACAAGAGTAACAAAATACTTGTCATCCATGGGAAGTTCCAGAAAATTGTCATTAAAGCTATTATCACTCAAACTTGCCATGTTATTTGCACTCTCATGCCCAGAACGAGTCTCTTCCCTGTCTAAACTCGACTTGCGATACTGCCAGGTACTTCCAGAAGGCATCTCGTTCACCTTGACTTCTCCGAGAAAGCGAGGATCTCCTGAGGACATGGCCAAAGCCTTCTTTGCAAAATTTCATTCAGACAGCAAGCTCTGCCCAGTTAACACTTTTCAATGTTACTTGAAAGCCACTAGAAAGGTTAGACCACTGATTCCCTCTTCAAAACCAGATATTGTGTTCATCTCATTCATCAAGCCCCATAAACCTGTTACTTCGACCACTTTAGCCCGCTGGCTACGTGAAGTAATAAAAGCCGCTGGTATTAACACAGATATATTCAAGGCACATTCTGTACGAGGTGCTTCAACAACAGCTGCAGCAAACAACAATGTCCCAATAGGTGACATTATGAACATGACAGACTGGACATCACCCAGTACCTTCCAACGCTTCTACTACAAGCCAGTACATAACAGCAGCTATGCTAACGCTGTCTTGAACACAAACAAAGCTTAGTTCTTCTAACCCAAAGTCATTTATATTGTTGAATACGTTCAAGTTACGAATAAATGTATTAATTTCACAAACTCACTGTGTTAATGTCTGCATTTATTCAGACATATTGTTGAGGGCGTTAAAATCTACCTATTGTTTTCTCATATATTTCGAACGGAGTTTGTGAAATATAATCCCAATTATACAAGGGCCGCGAAGCGGCCTGAAAGTATAATTGAAATTATATTAACAAACGAAGTGAGAAATATATGAGATACCCTCCCGCCCTCGTACTTGTCAAATATTAACAAATGACTAGTCATTCCCATCATATATTTCTCATCGTGGAGTCTCTTCACACAGGCGTTAAAAAGATGAAAAGTACTATGTGACTTCGCACTTAGTGCAGCACGGGATTCTGGGATTACGTCATCAATATTTAAACTCTAGGGGAGTGGAGTGCGTTAAAATGTGGTCCGAAGCACAAATGGCAGGATTCTACCTATTGTTTTCTCATATATTTCGAACGGAGTTTGTTAATATAATTTCAATTATACTTTCAGACCGCTTCGCGGCCCTTGTATAATTGGGATTATTTATGACCAATGAATCAACCAATCACCCTTCTATAAAAGGCCGTCAAAGGCTTTCAAGGGAAAGATTGGACCAATCAGCACACGTTTCGCCTGTTACCTGGTCAACATGTACGAAAGATCATGTGTAATAAAACAAGAACTTCAGTGACAGAAAGCATCGTTCCTCGACATCGTTTAGGAATATAGTACTAGTGGTCTTAGATACGGCTTTGGAGGAGAATAAAAGCATTTAATTCGTTCAACTCAACTGCGTCTAATCATGTTAAAGGGGTTGCAAGAGAACCAACCAATTAGCTCAGGTGCGCTAATCGTTGTTGTGGTCGTTGTTCTTGTGGGATTTCTAATTCTCAGTGGAGCATATGCTTTGATGAACTTCGTGGCAGAGAAGCGAGTTGGTCAGGCCGTAGCTCGAGATGATACAAGAAGAAAAAGAAGGAAAAATCCAACAGTGAAAAAACCACAAGAACACGATGAAAGACCGATACAAGAAACCAGGTTAATATTATCATTATTATTATTATTATTATTATTATTATTATTATTACTGTTATAAACGTGTGTTTTTCTGAACTTTATTGGATCCGCTAAGCATAAATACTTTCAATGATAGCGTAGATCAAGATGATGGTCAAGCTAGATCGATTTTGATTTTACGCGCTAAATATAAATTGTTATTTTTATCATCCTTATTTTTCTATTTTTTTACAAAATATCTTGATCTTTTCTGAAAGTTTCAAAATTAAAATAAAATAAATGGGATCCGACAATCAATGTACCTTCAAAGCTGATTGGCGCATGCTAGTAGCTATCAGGGAAGAAGCCATAATGAGGGCCATAATGGAAACTACTGGGTCACCAGTAATGTATGTCACCCTCGTTAAATAAAGTCAATTTATTTATTTATTTATTTATTTAAGAGTTGCGTGACGCTACTGAAAGCGGCTGTGGGGGAGACTAGCAATTTATTTTACTTTACCTTTTACAAACCTTCTCACCAAGCGCAAATACTCTTTCGTTTTTCTACTACTTGGACTTTTTTGCGATTCTTTTTCAGTAATTTAAAATAATTTTTTACTGGTCAACTGACGTTTCACGTTTGCCGTGAACGTATATCTAAAACTCTCTATTGTTGTTTTCCTTTCTCCAACACAGCCGTGGAATTTGAAAGCGTGAACCTGATGAACCGTACCGGAACCGAACAAGCCAAACATCACATGGAATTAGAGAATTATACTCTTCATTTAGCAAAATTATAGGCCATTCAAATGATAAAAGTTGAGCTAGATCGATTTTGATTTTATGCGCTAAACAATTTACTATTTTTATCATCCTTATTTTTCTTTTTTACCAAAAAATGTTAATCTTTTCTGAAAATGTCTAAAGAATTCGAGCAACCAAGAAAAAGTCTTTTGAAAGTGTCAACGTAAGTAAACAAAAAGATCTTGTACTAGTTGGGCTCAGATAGCATCCCCCACTCTTCCACCGAATCAAAAATTTGCTCTTTACTGCTTTAGAAGATTTTAAGAAATGCTTGAATGTATTTTTGTACTTTTATAGTTCTCAATGTTGTGATTATAGTATTAGTAATGTAGTAAAACGAAGGAAAAGATGATATCAATAATACTTCTCCACTTTTTTAAAAATATTTGTAATACTGTATGCAGAATATATAATAAAACTTTAAACGTATTTTTGAATGATTTAGGGTCAAGAAAGGCTGATATATAGCTCACCGTTTGTTGTTTATGTAATGGTCTGACTGTAGAATCGGGGAAACCCCCTTCTCGCTGGCACGACACAACAACAATACATGATTAGGAATACAGTGAGCTGATTGGCTGGGAAACAATAAACAAGTATAAACCAGCCAATCAGGTTACGGATATCAAAGTCTAAAGACTCATGCAAGAATGCAGATTATACGAACTGACCTCCATTTTGTCGTATTTCTATTATTATTTCACGATTTATTTAGCTTTGCTACCAAAGAAACGCTTAAATTCTTTATGTAGCTGCAATATATGCTCATGTACTTCAAAAACCGATGAAAAAAGACCATTTTCGAGGAACGATTTGACGGATTAAAGCAAAGAAAACGGTGCCAAGCTCTTCGAGTATCGGGTTATTTGATGGCGAATTCATCAGACTTCATCGTGAATTAAACCGTTTTTCATGGCTTATGGAAGTTTTCAAGGCCTAAGTTGTCCATATTTCGTATTTCAAAGAATCTACTTCAAGAGAAATTCCTTTGATTTCGATGTAAACTTTACCTGTATTTGACCGATGAGTGTTTAGTACAAGCTTATTTATGGTTGACTGACGACGATGTAGAGACGACGCTCTGTAGTGAATTGACTCTTTCTTTATTACACGTATTTGGGATCTACAGCGACTCGTACGATGAAGCGAAGTAAACGTCTACTGAAAACACATAAAGCTTCAAAAGGAACGACTAAGATTGCTAAAACGAAGAATAATTGTTCAAGATCTACTGGACGATCTGGCACACAAACTTCTGAGACCTCTGCTGAGTGTAAACAAAGCAACGAAGAGAGTGATACAGAATCTGTAAAAACAGGTCCCCATATTCATCGCACTCAAAGAGTTGATAGCATTAATATTGAACAACAAAAGAAAACAGACGTTGCAGGATCGTCTAACGATGACATCAGTGACAGATATAGGAGTTCCCCTGGGGGGATAACAGAGGAGGTTTTTGTAAGTCAAGGAACACAGGAATTAAAACGCAATGAGCGTCAAAGTCCTACAATGCCGAACTTATTTTATCAGGATAATGATGGAGACACGTAAGTATAGAGGGACGAATTATTTTCTTTAAACTAACAAATTTTAAGAAAATGCGAGCAAGAGCGTCAACCACGAAAGATTTTGGACAGAGAAATGGTTTTCTTTGTTATCACTTTCCTGATTGCTTCTTATACATCATTTTTGAACCTAACCTTTTCCCTTTCCTCATAAGTAAATTCTTTGGATTATTTTTTCTTGAAATAGAATCGAACAAAACCATGCAGTTCAAAAAATTAAACTTTAAAGTAATGTTAGGAAATTTAAGCATGAAGAGTCAAGATTTGCTTTCATTCAGGTGACAATAAACGTGACAAGGTAAATTGAATCATCGACATAAAAGGCATCATTTTATCATAATTAATTTTTGCTGAGGTCATTAAAATTGCTATATATCCAACTTCTGCATGAATTAACTAGTAAACGTTTTGAACTTTAATTCCTACGAAAAAGAAAAAAAACTTAAAAATTTCTTGAAATTTTTTTATGTGCGATTCATTATAATTTTCGCGGAATTCGAAATCCTAATGATAATTTTAAATATTTACATTGAAGTTTTAGGGGTTATGTTTCCATGCTAGCAGAGTGTGCTTCATTGGCGATTCAGGGCTAAGAAAATAGGAGACTGCCGTTTAGGCCGTTTTCTTTGATATACCGCCATCCAAGATCATGGACGAACCAAACAAGTTTTGAAACCGGCAGTCTCCCATTTTCTCTCCCACAAATCGCCAGCAAAGAAGAGTCTGCTGGCAGGGAAGGGTTATATTTAATGATAATATTAAATCTTTGTCATAATTGATTTTGTTATCTTACGTACGACTCTCTGAAAAAGTGCGTTTTTATAATCAATCGATCATTATCATTTCCGCTTCGAGACGAAATTTTAAGAATTCAAAGCTCGAAACTTTAAATATCATTTAACTATAAACTGGTACGGTTTGTATACGGAACTCTTAATCTTATAGTCAAGCCCTTAATTTTTTTGATATGATAACACGTTAAGCAGTCAAAATCCTTCTATACCATAACTTCTGTTACTAAGAACTTGCTTTGATAAGTAATATAAAGAGGCAAAAATCGAAAAAAATATATATAAATGGCGAAGTCGGAATACAGAAAACATTCGAGTGTTCAACGGTACACTTATTTGGCTTTCACAGATAAAAATGTTTAAAATAAAGATATAAGGAAATAATAATAATATATATATAAGGAAATAATAGAATATGAGGAAAATCTCTAATACTTGGCGGAGTGGTAAATATATAGTAGTCTGGTGAAAAAGTTGTTTCAAATGTCAAAGTGAAAGTATTTAGATTGACCTCTTCCGCTCTGCTGAGGCTACCTTGAAGGAGTGCTGGGGAGGGGGTAGCCTGCGTGCAGACCGAATTTAAAAGAGTAGAATTCGGTCCGCTGGACTGGCTGAGATTCGTATGGTGTTTTGAATCTCAAATGCTTTTCACTCTGAAACAATCAGATTACATAAAAACGCCATTTCTTCATATATAATCATTACTCTTGCATAGTATTTCTATCGCTTGGCATGCCTTAGTCCACAGGCTCTAAAGGCAATGTAAATAAATTCACGCGGAATAATTGAACGAAAAAAATTATTTAGAGTGAATAGTTCAGCTCGCACAATGATATTAGTGCACAAAACAGAAGACTAAACAGCCAAGAAACATCAATCGGTGATGTAATCTTTTCAAATTCAGTGAATTTTGCACAGGCTTATGGCACTTCTAGCCTATTTTATTTCATCCTGTCAGACCGATGTATAGTTTTTCACTTGAACCCATAATATACTTCAACACCATGAACACAGGATAATAAACAGGTGTAATAAAAAAACATAAATGTTAACGTATTACGCTTTTCAAAGTGTTTATTGTGGGATCTTAATCTGAAAACAGAAGCAAAGTATAGTGAAAGGTAAAGTATGCAGAATTAATTAAAGAAAGACAAAAACCGACAAGCTATATATAAAACATATAAAAACGTTCACTTTATTGCATCAATTACAGTTCGGGGAGTGAAATGTCAAATCTCTTATATGCAAACCTACAAATGATAGGATTAATTAATTGATTGTGAAGTAGATTAATCACAGAAGATAGTTTAAAACTTTGCAGTTTAATACAAGGATACCATCGGGACTATAGGAACGGTATGCACGATAACTCGGCACAAAAGAGAGGGGAAAAAATGGCGCGATAGAGGCGGTAATTTTCGGCAACTTTGGGACGATAGTGAAAAAACATTGGGTTCATAGGGACGATGCGCACGATTTTTTTTGGAACTAAACGGGCGATAACTTTGGAACGATATGGATGAAACTCACGGTAGTTTTGAATGCAATTTACTCTTGAGATGACACTAAAGTTACGCTACATTTTGGAGTAAGGTCGTGACAGAGACTCTTCGGTTTTTATTTTTTGCTTATTACACTGTTTTTATAAGAATCTTTTAGAGCAGCAAATAATCTTTGACTGTCAAATATTTACGATGTCGAATCTCATTCGGATTTATTTAGCGGAGATAAAATTAGGAGCAAAATAAAACAATGTTAAAGCTTCAAATTTCGAATCTTTAGATTGTACACCAATAGCGTGCGCATGGCCACCTTTGTTTTACTGCTAAATGATAATTCGCGGACTCGGTGTCAACAAACCGCCTGCGATCGTCTGCGTTAAGCTACAATTTTCTAACCATGCCGAACAAGTTCCAAGAGGAGCAACGATACTCAGGGGTGCTAATTGTTGGTGTGATGTTTCTTGCGGTATTTCTAATTTTCCTTGGGGTATATACGTTGTCGAGCTTCGTGGCTGAAAAGATGGGACAGGCGCCCGGAGCTCGAGATGAGAAAATCAAGAAACCACGCAAAAGAGCAAAGAGAAGGAAAAACCCAAGACTGAAAATACCACAAGAACACGATGAAAGATCACCGATCCAAGAAACAAGGTTAATATTATTATTATTGCTATTTTTATTATTATTACTACTACCGTTAGTCGTGTGTTTTTCAACTTTATTGGATTCGCGATAATTTAGACTTTCGCGCTTCAGAAAGTTCTTCGTCGCAAATTAGTTTTCAAACGTGATCAATCGACCCACCCCTCCCTCAATGATGCATTTTCACATTATAAGGAACTTAGAAATTCCAATATGGCGGCAAAGTGTAAGCACTTTACCTCGCTCTAAAATTTCTAAAGAACTAAATAAATTGACGAAAACAAAGTAGAAAACATCTGGAAAATACTATTCTAATATTTTCTGCAATTATTTGGTCACAAAGCTTCTGGACATCGTAGGAAAAGCCCATATTCCGAGTTCTGTGAGACTCGGAAAATGTGCTTTGGAAACTGCACTTCTCACTCTTCGACTCTACGATGCATTATCTACAAAAATTAAAACATGGACACAAAGAAATCGACAGTTAAGATATATCCGCAGCAGCATCTACTATGAAATTGCTGTTTCTTGGCAAAGTTCACACTTAGAAAACACTGTAAAGTACAAAAAGTAAAGAAAATTATTCGCTTCGAGGGAGCACAAACAAGGCGTACGAATAGAGGTTGTACGAAGAAACTAGTCAGCTTTCTTACCAAGTGGAGCGATTACTTGTTGGTTCTTTCCTTTACAACCACCTGTTAACAGAGCTTCAAATACGGGAGACTGCATTTTTAGTATAAGACTGCGAACATGTAGGCGAACAAAGAAGTCTTCAAACTGGTCAGCATTCTTCCCAGGTAGAACGATTTCTTGTTGGTTCTTTATATCTTTGAAATCACTTGTTACAGTTGATTTCATAAAACTTCGGCCACTCCGTGTCTAAAGTTCGTTCGCAAGCTCACAACTTTCCAACGGTTGTCGGCGATCTTTCAAACTGATTATACAGTAGCTTCTAAAACTCATCAAATCTACCGTTCAAATTCAATTTTCAAAGTAAATTTTTATTGCAACAAAAGGAAGAAGCAAAAAGGGCACCATATCAAAATAAGATCAATGAAAATTCCGATCTTGATAAAACTCAGGTGTTCGTGAGTTTTGGAAACTGGAATGAGCGTCCTTAAGCTGTGGGTTTTCTCTCTATATAATGTTCAATTTTTCTGGAAATTTTATAACTCAAGTAATGCTGAGCTTCTTTGATATCAATTTAAATCCAGGTTTGTTGCCTTCTGCTTAGTGAACAAGAATAACCTGGGAGGATTCTAAATGAGTAAAAATACAGCTCAAAACAAATAGTTCCAATTGTATGCTCTGAATTTACCTACTCATTTCTTTAATGCAAATGAATCTTTCAAGATTGCAATATATTTTAGTATGATATATGATTTACACATTTTCAATATGATATATGATTTATACATTTTCAATTTTTGTCTATATAACCTCAGTTATTGACAGTTATGGGAATATTATTTTTTCATGAGGTAGCAAAAGTTAATCCTGTGAGTGTTGAAGATGTTGCAGTTGTATAAATTATTGGAAAGACATCAGTCAAAAATGCTTCATCAAACCCCTTGCTTTCTACCCTTTTCCCCAAGACTTTCTTCTGTCTTCTTTACAAGCAAAATTCTTGAATAAAGGTATGGAGTTAGATGATATGTACGGAATATCAAACGTTGCAAAAAGGAAAAAGGAACCCTCTGGGACCAGGGTTTTCTTTTCATGGATGTGTAAGATTCAATGAAATGAATACATAAGATTTTTAAATTTAATGTTTAAAAATATGTTTTTGGCGCCTTGATGATATGTTAATAAATAAAATGACAAGAGAATGCTGAAATAGATTATATTTCAGAAGGCCTCCACCATCAATGATCAAATATATTACCTTACTTTATCTAAACTTCAGTAAGATGATAAATCTGATGATGGCCCAAAATAAGTTTCATCTACCTCTGGACATTTGGATTAAGATAGTCCACTATTGTTCACTACATTCCATTAAAACACTTAAAGTTCTGGGCAATAACCAGCAATAATGAAATGAAAATGGAACATGTTTGATTCTTTCAATAAAATTATTTCCTTAAACAGGTATATTTTGTTATAGAAAGAGTGGTTATAAATTGATAACAAAAACTGAAAGAAACTGAAGCTTTGATGTACTAAACACTGCATAGCACATTAGTTTCCTTACCTAATGTGTAATATTTTGCACTACAAAATAATTGTCGATCGTCAATACCTTTATTTTGCTCTTTTCATAGTTCAAACTAGTGTTCACTAATATACTGCTGTACCGCATCTTAAGAAACTTATTAAAAACAGCTTACTATTAGTATTCACATGCGCTTAAAAAGCGCCTTTTATTTCCAAATATCATAATCTTTGTGCGAACGATTCTTCTGTAAATTTCAAAAACCATCGATCAATATATATATTTTTGGGGAAACGTTTTGGCCAGAAAAGAGATATTTAACTACATCTGGGAAATGTACAGTTCACGCATTTTAGAATTAATTTTCGCTATTTTTTTCCAAAGTAGTTTAATATCTTACAATAATGTTACTCATATTTTTATTATATTTTTACTTTAGATCTATTTAAATCGAATTTTAGCAATGTGAACTTTTTGAATTTTGAATAAGTAAAACAAATCCAGCAAGACCTATAAAGTTTATAAGGCAGCTATTTATAATTATCTTTCTTTTTTCAACAGCCAGCAAAACTTTTGAAATCAACAGCAAGCCACAGCCAACCATTTAAACATTGGTGTAAACATTGGTGCACATGCATATAAGCGACTGTCCATTAGATAGTAGATGGAGTAAATTCCAAAAAAAATATAGAGCAAGCACTTAAACCTCAAAAATAATATCGTGCAACCTCTTTTTCTAGAAGAAAAATATCTAACTGTACACTAAAAAATAACGTGTAAGGGTTGACCCAAAAAAATAAATATCATGCAACCAAAATTCCTGCATCAATCAATCCAGATCATATCAATTACTTTGCCACCACGTTTTTAAAAATATTTGTATTAATGTATATCGAATATATGATAAAACTTTGAACGTGTTTTAACGTATTTTTGAGTGATTTAGGGTCAAGAAAAGCTGATAATATACATAGTTCAACGTCTGTTGTTTATGTAATGGTCTGACTGTAGAATCGGGGAAACCCCCTTCTCGCTGGCACGACACAACAACAATACATGATTAGGAATACAATGAGCTGATTGGCTGGGTAACAATAAACAAGTATAAACCAGCCAATCAGGTTACGAATACCATACCCTAAAGACTCCTGCAAGAATGCAGATTATATGAAATGACCTCCATTTTGTCGTATTTCTATTATTATTTCACGATTTATTTAGCTTTGCTACCAAAGAAACACTTAAATTCTTTACGTAGCTGCAATATATGTTCATGTAATTCAAAAACCGATGAAAAAGGACCATTTTCGAGGAACGATTTGACGGATTAAAGCAAAGAAAACGGTGTCAAGCTTTTCGAGTATCGAGTTATTTGATGGCGAATTCATCAGACTTCATCGTGAATTAAACTGTTTTTCATGGCTTATGGAAGTTTTCAAGGCCTAAGTTGTCCATATTTCGTATTTCAAAGAATCTACCTCGAGAGAAATTCTTTTGATTTCAATGTAAACTTTACCTGTATTTGACCGATGAGTGTTTAGTACAGCTTATTTATGGTTGACTGACGACGATGTAGAGACGACGCTCTGTAGTGAATTGACTCTTTCTTTATTACACGTGTTTGGGATCTACAGCGACTCATACGATGAAGCGAAGTAAACGTCTACTAAAAACACATAAAGCTTCAAAAGGAACGACTAAGACTGCTAAAACGAAGAATAATAGTTCAAGATCTACTTGACGATCCGGCACACAAACTTCAGGCCTACCCCGGGTCCTTAAGTCACCTTAAATCACCTTAAATCACCTTAAATCGCCTAAAGTCGCCTTAAAATGCCTTAAGTTTGATCTTTTCAGACTTATTTTTTGCATTTTTGTTTTCATTACTTCTATCATTCATGCATTATTTGACCACCATTACCAGAATGCTTTGCTAATTCCCTAGTGAGAAAAGTAAGAAAATTGATGAAATGAACGAAACAAAGGAATTCTGGTAGCAGAGGTTCATGACACCACAATGCAAATGTCCCAGCTGTTATAAGCGGAGCACTCATAGTCATATGAATAATAAAAAACTGGCATAAACTCGACATATAATATTATGTAAATATTTAAGACATGTCACTTAGAGTACAGACACTATAAGTGTCTGTACTCTAACATAAATACCACTAAATACTAAATTATGCTAATCCTATTGTTTTCTATTGTTTAATTAGCACTATTTACTACTGAGTAGCTATTACCAATACCTGTTTCAATATTATATTGTAAATAACTTTGAAAAATTATGGTAATAAAGCTAAATCATCATCATCATAATCATCATCAAGTGTTGCACACTTTTAGTGTTTGTACTCTATACTCATTTCATAACAAACTGATATATACTCATAATATGAAAATAAACAGATATAATATTTAAATAATATTAAGACATATGCTATATATGAGCAGCCAGAATACCTAGCTGATATAAGCTGCCATACTAAGTTTTATTTATCTCTGACAGGTCATTTGATATGTTAGATAATTTTTAAATGGATAATGTTTTAAAATTCTATAAGTCTTAATGTATCTTGAATTCAATCTTGCTAAAATATGTGGCTTTTGGTAAATAAGAATATTTGATTTTCCAACCAATACTTTTTTGACTGAGATAACAGAGGTTCTTAGAAAGTTTTTATCGCACAACACGTCATCACTACTCCAAAATTATACAAACTACATAAAGCACTGATTCCTCTTTACGTGCATTTGATTTAAGCTTATATTATTTGCAACTCATCTTTAAATTTGGCTCGGAAAATTTAGCTAAGTAAGCATATGTACATGAATAATGCTGGAACTTTAAGGCCTAGAAATACACATACACTTGTATACCTAGACACATTTGACTCTATTAATGAAAGCTTTTACTATGTTTGATAAATAAGACGTACTTTACAGGCAGATCGAGAACATTCTAGAATATTATCTACTCACTTGCGAGTTAACGCCATGCAGCCATAGCAATTAAAGTCCCTTCATTCCGATCACTTTCACATTCGCATGCAGCTCACCCTAGTTTATAGCTAGTCATCTCCTCCATTTTAGTGGTGCTTTCACACTGACTATTGTAATGTGCTGTGAAATTCAAAGAAAACAAACCATCCGAAAAGCCATTCACAAAACAGTATAACATTCGCCATTTTACGGAAGCCCACAACTGTCACGGCGAAAGCCAAAAGCTCACGGCAAGAGCCAAAACCTCACGGCAAGAGCCAAAAGCTCACGGCAAGAGCCAAAAGCTCACGGCAAGAGCCAAAAGTTCACGGCAAGAGCCAAAAGTTCACGGCAAGAGCCAAAAGCTCACGGCAAGAGCCAAAAGCTCACGGCAAGAGCCAAAAGTTCACGGCAAGAGCCAGCAGCCTGGAGGTCTGGGTCGACGACTTTAATGATTGCAATGCATCATGGGATCATTTCAAAATGGCGGACACACACGTGTAGACTTTGTTGTGCTTGATTGCTGTTTAAATTATAGAGATGTTTTGCTCTAGCTGTGGAAAACCAGTTAACGATGGCGACCGATATTGTGCTCAATGCGGACAAGGTGAGGTTTTCTTTTGCTTTACCACGTTGTCATACAAAGACCTCTACTAGTTTTTTAACTAGTTTCGAAAGTTTTCACGAAAGGATATAAGCTAAACTTAACTCATCTTCATACCAAAGGTGTTGCTTCATCTTCAAATTTATCCCAGCCTGGAAGTTCAAATGCACAGGTATTTGTCCATTTTACTAGTAATTCATGTTTGAAATGCACTAGCCCAGTAAAAACAAGGCTTTTAAACATGATTATATGTGCTTATAATGTTTATAATTATTTATTATAGGTGATTATATGTTTGTAGTTAAATATTCAATAATCATATTCCCTAGTCGTTAATGCTTCCATGTTTTTTCTTCTTCTTTTATTTAAGAGAAAAGCTTTCACACCACTTGTCCATCATCAGGGATAAAAAAAATATTCCCCCTCCATTAAGTAATAAATCTGTAAAGGAGTGCACTAAAACAGTGAAGGGGTTTCATATGTGTACTATATAAGTTCAAGATTCTCAAAGTGTTCCATTACACTTGAAATTTAACACATTCTTATCTACCTTTTTCAAGGTAATCAGCAATCAGATGACTCAGATAGTAGCTTAGGTGGACTAGAAGAAGAGAATGATGAGGAAGAGGCAATAAAGTACTACTTCAATTGTGGATTTAATTACCAGGAAATCCTTGCCTTTCTTGCTAAACGTCATGGGATTTCACTTAGCTATAGTACACTGCTTCGACGTCTCAAGAAACATGGTTTAAATAGAAGAGGGATTGCCAATAGTACAGAATTTAATGATACGTTATTGAAAGTGCAAAAGCGTATAAGTGAAATTATTACTGGTCCTGGATCATCCTTAGGCTATTGAAGTA
Organism: Actinia equina; assembly: GCA_011057435.1. Taxonomy (NCBI): domain Eukaryota; kingdom Metazoa; phylum Cnidaria; class Anthozoa; order Actiniaria; family Actiniidae; genus Actinia; species Actinia equina. Next base: position 144,997 of record WHPX01000010.1, read on the forward strand.
TATGGCACGCACTAGAAATGGAAGGTCTAAGGGTTCCAAGGAAGATAGTTCAAGACCTTCTAAAAGAAATGGATCCAGAAGGTACAGAATTGAGAAAAAAACATAGATTAAGAAGAAGATGCTATCGTAATCCAGGGCCTAACTATGCCTGGCATATGGATGGCTATGACAAACTTAAGCATTGGGGATTTCCCATACATGGTGCAATTGACGGTTTTAGTAGGAAGATTTTGTGGCTTAAAGTTACTCGTTCAAATAACTCACCAATCAGAATTGCTGATTATTTTGTACAGACGGTTATTAAGCATGAAGGATGTCCAGTGGAATTGGTTACTGACCTGGGTACTGAAAATGGTCTTGCGGCATCAATACAAGCATTTTTTCGTGACAATCCTGATGCTCACCGTTATGTTTCATCACCTAGGAACCAGCGAATAGAGGGATGGTGGTCATTTTTTTCAAAAAATCATTCAATATGGTGGAGAAATTTTTTTCGAGATTTAGAATCACAGGGAATCATTGATACTTCTTCTGATTTGAGTATGGAGCTACTTTGGTTTTGTTTCAACAATATCCTACAAGAAGAGCTAGACATGATAAAAGAACACTGGAACACTCACTCAATTCAAAGGTCCAGACATGAAACAGTTCCTGGAAGGCCAGACTCTATTTACTTTTTACCTGAACTTAACGGTGGTGCAAGTAACCTGAAGTTGGATGTTCCTATAGCAGAAATAAATTATGCTTTGCAACATGTTGTTGAAGATGAAAACCCTGATGAAAGTGAGTACCAAGACTATTTTGATTATGTCAAGAGTAACCTTTTATTTAGCATGCCTAAAAACTGGAAGGAAGCACTTAATCTTTACAACCTATTGCTACATGTTTCTGAGAATGGCTGCTGAACAGTTCTGTATGTAACAGAACATATGGATATATTTATGTAAACTAAAAGGAGGAATTTGGAAATTATAAATTGTATTTTCAGTGTGTATGCTACTGATTCAATGAGCAACAATTATTGTTAAACATTTGATGGAAATTTAAAAAAATAGTAGTGAGAAATTGCTATGAAATAAACTTCAGATAGAGACTGTGCAAACATTATACCCATGAAATAGTTTGTGAGACTAATTAGTGACAAAATTGTTGACTAAATATTATTGTTGTTTAACAATTTAGTCTAATTAGTCTAGTCTATTTTTGTTTCCATGGCTCACTAAATTGTTGTCATGGCTCACCAAAGTAAACAAATTAGGCACTTACACCCCTGTGAAAGAGAAAACTGACTACTTTAGTTGTTTAATACAACAATGGATTTAGAATCTATTCCTAACCTTTTTGTAAAGTCTCCTCTTCAATGGGTGAAGGAAAGTCACTGTGATCAGCATATGAAACAGTCATTAAATCAGTCACTGTGACCGATTTAAAAAAAGTGAATTTCAAATATAATAGATCAAAACCACATTAATAGTAGAGTGCTCGCCTAAACCCATGAAACAAATACTAATTTTTAGTACTAAATAGTGATAATGAAACAATAGAAAACAAAGAATTTTGTATGAAATAGTACTAATTAGTAATAATTATTGTTCATGGGTTTAGTGGATGCACCCTATGATTATCCTACAAAGGAATGAACGAAAAAGACCAACAATTGTTAACTTGGCTTGCATTACAAAAAACGTAAAGTGAAAATGCAATACACCTTTGTGGCAATGCTTTGTCACTCCACTCAATAAGACCAATGAAGATGCCAACATCTTCTTCTTTATCTTTGTCTTTTGGTTTGGCAGTTGTTTTTGATACAAGAGATTTCCAATTTTTCCCTTTCAATGCTTTATAGTCACTGAAGGACTTCACTGTGCTGGCAGATTTTGAGTTTCCTGTTTGTGAAAAATAGAAACCATTTTTGCAATATGAGAGCTAATATTCAAACCATCTGTGGATCAAAAGATAAGGAATTCTTTTGAAAAGGAACATTACTAAACACTGATCCCCTTCTTTTTATTTTGAAAATATTAACAGCTTTGTATCCAGAATAATTTCAAGGGGTAGGGGGTGACTTACTTTATGCTTTATTTATAATTATCTTCATAGGTGACTAGACTGATTAAATTCAAAAGGCATGACTTAAAAAAACAACATCTAGATATTCATTGTGACATATTGCATGTGCACAGGGTATTTAAAAAGTAGTCATTGAATTAGATAATCCATTTGCATAGACCATGGACTGGGGGTCCGTGTTTTGTAGTCCAAGTTTTGATAAAGAATGTATTATGAATTTTATTTCTGCACCTGCTTCTTTTCTTTCTTCCTCTTTTTCAGTGTTTGGCAATCCTATTGAAAAGATATTAGAGATGTTAATAGGAAATCCAACATTGATTCATAATAAGTTCATGCAATTAGGGACATACAATTTGAAGCCTAGCTCTGTTGTGGGCTCCTCACCCCTACTTTTATCAATATTAGTATGTTTTTCCTTCTCATTTTTATCATCACAATCATCATCATCATTATTAGTAGTATTATTAGTATTTTAATTAAGCCTTATAATCTAAAAACAATGTGTAGTAGCTTTTTTCGGAACCAAACCGAGTACTGAAGGTAAATTACTTTCTATTTGTCCTGGGCTAGCTCGTCTGAACTTTTATATCAATACCTTTGCCTTCATTTTTCTGTACGCAAAGACATGTTAACTCCTCGTCTTCTGAATAAACCCTTATGCAACCATTTTGTGAAACATGGACGCCCGACGAGCGAAGCTCTTTCTCGTACCCACATCTTGAACACTTTTCCGTAAAGAGAGCTCCACTCCCGTACTTCTCTTGCAATAGTTTTGGGACTATAATAGTAAAAATACCATGAATCCAATTTTTTACTTTTTTTCATAAAAAATTTAAACTAAAATGTTTATGCCATCTTTGAGCGGACCATCTTTGAGCGGACAGTAAGCGAGTAAGCCGGCTAAAGCATTTATTCAGCTTAATTTCGTGTACTACAAAATGGAGCCACATTTAACTGCAGAGTGCTTAGTACTCACCTTGTCCGCATTGAGCACAATATCGGTCGCCATCGTTAACTGGTTTTCCACAGCTAGAGCAAAACATCTCTATAATTTAAACAGCAATCAAGCACAACAAAGTCTACACGTGTGTGTCCGCCATTTTGAAATGATCCCATGATGCATTGCAATCATTAAAGTCGTCGACCCAGACCTCCAGGCTGCTGGCTCTTGCCGTGAACTTTTGGCTCTTGCCGTGAGCTTTTGGCTCTTGCCGTGAGCTTTTGGCTCTTGCCGTGAGCTTTTGGCTCTTGCCGTGAACTTTTGGCTCTTGCCGTGAGCTTTTGGCTCTTGCCGTGAGCTTTTGGCTCTTGCCGTGAGCTTTTGGCTCTTGCCGTGAGCTTTTGGCTTTCGCCGTGACAGTTGTGGGCTTCCGTACCATTTGGAAATATTTTAGCGGGCAAGGAACTGTGGTTGTAATTACAACTTCTCGCCCCAGATTCTCTCTGTTGTAGGTCTTCCAAATATTGGCAAAGAGGGAGGGGTGAGTTTGGGTAATATAAAAGATAGGATGTTCTTCGTCGGTAAGGACAGTAAGTTACAACGAGAAACATTTCTCAAGTTTGGAGGAGTAGCCGTAGCCGACAAATGGGGTGACGTGACCTTTAAAGAGGGCTTGCAGAGCATGAAATTGCCCGGACTTCCAGATCAAACTGTATCAGTTTCGATGGAGTGGATTACTAGCTGCATTGCCGATAGGAAGATTCTCCCTACGGTTTCGTACGATTCAAGAAATCAAAAGGTCCTTTGAAACCTCTTTTAACACACTTTCCGCCATAGTCATACTCGCGGGATTCGGGACGTCTTGAGACTTTACGGGAAGTGTACTTGAAAGCTTGAAAGGACTGGTAACGAACAAAATGGCGGATTTCTTGTGGATGTTGAAAAAGTCAACAAGAGGACGAGAAAGACGCACGTACGCTGTGTCAAAGACACCTTCCAAGTTTTTTTATCAACCAAAAAAGTAGTAACAAATGCTTTTGAGTCTCGATGATTGTCAGAAGAAGGGTTTGAATAAAGAAAAAAGCTTGCTTATGGAAGCTGATATGGATTGGGAGTATTTTGCTGGTTAAGGTCTGACGTGAAAGCATCAAATAGGATGGGTTCCTGAGAAGGAAAGTTAAGCTGATATGAAAAGATTGAGCTTATGTGTCAACAACCAAGTTTTCGCGTGAGGATCATCAAGGAAACAACAAAAACAGTTTCTGAAACCTTTTTGAAGATTTCTATTGTCTAAGCTTATATTTTCTTAAACTTCATCTTTGGTATGTAAAACATTAGATTTGCATTAGGTATATAAGCTTAAGCTTATATGGTACTGTTTTTAGAATATTTTGTAGGCAATTAAGGCTTAATATATATAAATTTATAAGCTAGTTTTTATGAAAGAAATCAGATTTTGCCTCTGTTGTCATAATGATGTCATTTGACCTGAACACAAATCAATATAAAACAATGGAATGAAACTAGTAGTGTTAGATATTAAAGTTGTGGGTTACAAAGTCTGCTTACTCCAGTGTTGTTATGTTGGTATATATACATAATCTGTCTGGTGGGTGCGCGTGCGGGGGTGGGGCTCAGGGTGGCGGAGAGCTTGTCTCTCCTTTATTTAGTACATATTCATATACTTATACTTCATTTATAGAGCATTTTTCGCTAATTACGCTGCTTAGGGTCTTTCTTTATAATGCATTTTTGTCATGTTTTGTTGTTTTTCTTGGGAGTTTTCACATAGGGATAACCTCATAAATTCCTTTGAAGTCGCCTATTATTGTGCTTTGTTGTCTTATTTGTATCGCTTTTTGCTAGCCTCTGCTCTTACTTGTATTTTACTATTTGTCAATAATTTATTTGCGATTTGAATAAACTATGTATGTATGTATGTATGTATGTATGTATGTATGTATGACCATTTGCACTGATTTCCAAGAGGAATTGAACTGAAGGACAAAATAATGAGTTTTTTTTCACATGAGAAAATACAGCTTATTGTTTTGGGAATCAGGGCAAAGAGTCTATTAAGAGTTAGAAACAGAAATGATGGACCATTTTCACAACTATCATATGACTGCTTCTACAGGTTAAGCCACTATATTGTTTTTGCTATAATAAATACTGGTTATCATAGTGAGAAATGTTAGCTGCTTGAGTACTTGCACTAAACTCATGAGAGAATTAATTGTTGCTAATTAGGTCTAACAGCACTAATATCTACGCAGACAAAACAAAAACAAAATAGCGTAACTTAGCAATATTATTTTGTATTAATTTATGTTCATAGGTTTAGTGCGAGCATGCTAGGATGTTTTAACACCCTTATTCATACCATTTATGGTATCTAACAGGTGCCAGTATAAGATCAGAAATGCCAATGCAAACTAGGGAACCAAGGCTACTGAGACAGCTCTTTCTATTAATCAATCACAGTTTGCATTGGCATTTCTGCTTTTATACTGGCACCTGTTAGATACCGTAAGTGGTATAAATAAGACAGTCCTTTGTTTACCTTTAATTAGATAAGTCATTTTATGTATTTATTTACAAGAAACTAATTTTGCTCTCTTAAATCACCTTAGTTGCTTTAAATCGCCCTTAAGAGCGTATGTCTGTAAGCGTCGAGAATCTTAAATCAGTTTCAAAAAATCGAATTTCTTTTTATTGTACCAAAACAACCCTTTGGCTAAGTTGTTTTAGGAAATAATATCAAAATGTCCCAGCGCGCTTTTATTTTTGAGAAAATTGCAAAAGTTTGAAAAATCGATTAAAATGGGTAATTTTCCTAATTAATATGCAAAAATCGATGGCCATCTTTAAAGAGCTCTCAATAGATCAAAAAGAATCCAAATGAATTCATATTTCCCAGGTAGTTAGATCAACTCTATATCTTTAAGAATGGTTCAAGAATTTGTAATAAATTGCTTTTTAAATACGAGAAATCGGCCTTCTAAAACATGTTGTGTTTTTATGATCGAGCGGCAGTCAAATTATAGGTGAAATTCAGCCTCCAATATCGCTGCTGGTACCTAATAAATCGAAAGAACACTTGCACAGCACGAAAGTACACATATTCTAGTTTACTTGTGCCAAGTTTTAGCTCCGACTATTAAAATGCCACCGCGTGAAGGAATTTCAACTTGTAGCGTTCAAACACGCTATACGGCTAATCAATTACACGGGTTGTTTATCAATATAACACTAAATCGACTCAATATTTCTCTTTTTTAAAATTTTTGTATTAAGATGGTTTGCCAAGAGTATAAAAAGCATAACTAGAGAGTAAATACTCTTCAATCAAGTGGTCCTCTGTGTTAATCCACGATAATCGAGCGCAGCTTGAGCTTAAAACCATGTCACACAATCTGGGGTCAGGACAAATGCACCCCGTCGTCGGTGGCTTTAGCTAGATTTCTTCTCCAATGCAAAAGATTTATCTCCTACTCTGAGATACCAAATGCTCTATGAATTTAGCCGGTTTTTAAACTATTGAAACGGTTTTTGATGAATTATTACCATGACTGTCTTGAGACTTGCATGTAAACATTTAACGTCCTAGCGAGCTGTCAATGGCACTCTAAATAATCACATCAGTGAATTCTACCAAATCCCCCGGGGGGGGGGGGGGGGTACTTTGCCAGAATTTGGGTAGGGGTGTTCCGCTGGGATTCTGAAAGGGGTACCCTGTTTATGACAAAAAAACTCAAATTTGTAGACCCTGTTTATGACAAAAGATATAATTTATTGCACTGAGTTCCTGTTTCAATTATCATGTCATCTCGCGTATCGTTTTTTTACGGCCATAATAACCAGTTTCGGTCAATACGAAAGTAGAAACCCTGAATATGACAGGAAGCTCAGGGAGAACTTGGAACTTAAATGAAATTGCATACCCTGCTTATGACAAGAAGATCGAAAAACCATACCCGGATCATTATCGTAACTTACCAGTTACCAAACCACCAAACTTTGATTTCTTGGTCTGAACAGATATTGCAAGTTTCTTTAACTCCATATATCATTAAGCATTTTCCCTGTTTTAACGGATGGCAAGACTGTGGAGTGACAATCGGAGCATGCTTTGTCACTACAAGTTGAATTAATTTTCCCAAAAAAGTTAATCGTTATCTATTTGAAAACTTTAGTCAAGCCCATCCATTATTTTCCTTAAAATGTTGAGACTTCGTTAATGATTTTTTACTATTCCAATTAGAATTGCAATACTAGCCTTTTTGTGATTGAGCAATTATTCAAGGACTCTTTTTTTATTTAAAACAACTCTCTTTTATCTAATAACTTGAAATACCACTCGAGAGCTGGAGGACACTACATGATGAATATGGCTCTTTTCGTATTCTTTAGCTTTAGGAGTGTTTTAAAAGAAATCTAAGCCTGTTATTTGATTTACATATTACATTTTGACGAGCAAAGTCTATGAAACCGCCTGAGAAAACAAATTTTCGTAGATGATTTAGCTGAAACGCAGCACGCGCTCAGCAACGAAGTATAATATTTTTGAATTATTTTGTACTAAAGTGGAAATTGACGTCATTTATTCATTCGTTCATTATTTTTTCTTTCATTCTTTCTTTCCAGTCTTTCCGGTTGTTTTTTCTTTCTTTATCTCTTTCTTTCTCTCTTTCTTTTTCTTTTTCTCTTCTCTTCTCTTCTCTTCTCTTCTCTTCTCTTCTTTTTATATTGAACAACGACAATTAGAGTGCTGGATCTAGAACATCTACAAACTTGGCTCCAAGTTGCTTAAGAGCCTTACAAGAATACATGGATGTGTTTGACTGTAAGCTACGATGAAACTCATTGTTGACAGGTACAATTATTAAACACGTCTTTCAGTAGTTCCAAATAAGGGGCTTTGCGACGAATCGGAGGTTTAGGGACTTGAAGGCCAAGATTTTCACATATGAGCTGCAACATTCCAACTTTTAGATTTTTTTAAGGTATTATCTTCAGTCATGGCACAAACGTTCTAATGATCGAAGACAATAGGATGCTGCAGATGGATGGATTCTATTGCTTTATCTGTGGCAGCTGCAAAACGCTCTTCCTCCTCGATAGCGTGAAGGTCAAGCTCTGATGGTGTTTGCTTTCGGATCTTGGCCACAAGGCGTGAAAAATAGGAGGCGATTTGCTGAGTACTCAAAAACTCTGGAACTTTGAAGAGTCTCTCTCCATCTTGACCACGCGCACGCCTCATCTCCACAGCAACAGCCTCAGCATTAGCTTTCCTCCCAGTCGACAGACCAATTTGGAATTTTGCGGAAAGATACGATTTTTGGTTTTTGTTAAAGCGGTACGCCTTTTTCGTTGCTCTGAGAGCCCAGGCTTGACTAACAGGGGTGACGCTTGTTTTCCCCCCTTGAACTGGAGCTGCTTGGAGAGTTGGTATTACTCTAACACCCTCTTCTAGCTCGCACTTGTATCCCATCTTTGCGAGATCCATAAGGGAGTGCTTCTCGAGGGCCCTAGTACATTTTTCGGAAGTCAGAACGTTTCTAAATTCCCGACCTTTTGAAAAACACGAATGCAACCATCATGTGGGCAAGAGAAGAGTGCTTGGGAAGTATGGTCTGTGCTCATATCTTCCGGCTCAACATTCTGCTCAGCGGGTTCGGTTAGCGTCTCCGATTGGGTCTTGAGAGTGGCTTGGGGAGTAAAATATTTGAATTCTCCTGGTGAGAAAGACGAGCTAAGCCATTTATGATTGGCCTCCGAAAGAAAAGGGTAAAAAATTTTTTGGCAGAAAATGGCAAGAAATCTAACTCAGTAATCCATTTACCTGTAGTCGAGGGCTTTTCAATTCTGAGGACTTTCCCAGTGCCTATGCCATAAGCACGCCATACTTTAATTTTCTCTCCAGACACAAACTCAAAATTGTTAAGCTTACTTATGCTTGGGATCTTTTGTGTGGTCTCTTGAGAGTTAGCAATGGATTGCAGTGAAACGACTCGAACACCCTTTACTCCCCCATTGGAAAGGATGGCACTCTCTAGTTGTTTGGCGGTAACAACATCATTTCCCTCATTAATATACACGCGATGTGTGATTTGCATGTTGCTGCCAACCTATCTGCCGCTCCTTTACCTCCCTGAGGATCACTGAAATCAAGACGGGCTATTTTTACTCCAGTAGATCGTGATATTTCTGGACATGAAAGCATCGTTGTGGCCGAATGATAACACCCAGCGTTGTCTTGACGGAGGTATGCCTTACTGATTTCAGGGTGTTCTTGTTCAAGGTTCGAAGCACATCCTGCATTATAGAAACAACAGCTGGGCTATCTTGGCTGCACGATTGAATCACATGAACGAATCCCTGCCACTGTAGCTTGTCATCAAGTCGCCGGTACACAACAGAGATGTGCCAAGAGATACCACGCTTACCGGTAAAAGGCAGGCAACGATGAAAAATTAATAAAACGCAGACTATATTACCTGCACGAGCCAACAATAACATCATTTCATTATGCAGGGACGAATCTTCACTAATGCCAAATATTTCCAGATACCTGGAAATGTCTTTTTGACAGCCAGATATAGCAACAGAGTGCACTTGATCTGGATAATCTGTACTGGTCCCGCAAGGACTATATCCAATAAGAGCCGAAAATCCACAGAGCGCCATCGTACCTAAACAACCCAAAAGCGGGCTTACCAAGCTAATATTAGCGCGTTGTATTAAACGCTTATAGATAACGATTATAGATAACGATTAACTTTTTTGGGAAAATTAATTCAACTTGTAGTGACAAAGCATGCTCCGATTGTCACTCCACAGTCTTGCCATCCGTTAAAACAGGGAAAATGCTTAATGATATATGGAGTTAAAGAAACTTGCAATATCTGTTCAGACCAAGAAATCAAAGTTTGGTGGTTTGGTAACTGGTAAGTTACGATAATGATCCGGGTATGGTTTTTCGATCTTCTTGTCATAAGCAGGGTATGCAATTTCATTTAAGTTCCAAGTTCTCCCTGAGCTTCCTGTCATATTCAGGGTTTCTACTTTCGTATTGACCGAAACTGGTTATTATGGCCGTAAAAAAACGATACGCGAGATGACATGATAATTGAAACAGGAACTCAGTGCAATAAATTATATCTTTTGTCATAAACAGGGTCTACAAATTTGAGTTTTTTTGTCATAAACAGGGTACCCCTTTCAGAATCCCAGCGGAACACCCCTACCCAAATTCTGGCAAAGTACCCCCCCCCCCCCCCCCCCGGGGGATTTGGTAGAATTCACTGATGTGATTATTTAGAGTGCCATTGACAGCTCGCTAGGACGTTAAATGTTTACATGCAAGTCTCAAGACAGTCATGGTAATAATTCATCAAAAACCGTTTCAATAGTTTAAAAACCGGCTAAATTCATAGAGCATTTGGTATCTCAGAGTAGGAGATAAATCTTTTGCATTGGAGAAGAAATCTAGCTAAAGCCACCGACGACGGGGTGCATTTGTCCTGACCCCAGATTGTGTGACATGGTTTTAAGCTCAAGCTGCGCTCGATTATCGTGGATTAACACAGAGGACCACTTGATTGAAGAGTATTTACTCTCTAGTTATGCTTTTTATACTCTTGGCAAACCATCTTAATACAAAAATTTTAAAAAAGAGAAATATTGAGTCGATTTAGTGTTATATTGATAAACAACCCGTGTAATTGATTAGCCGTATAGCGTGTTTGAACGCTACAAGTTGAAATTCCTTCACGCGGTGGCATTTTAATAGTCGGAGCTAAAACTTGGCACAAGTAAACTAGAATATGTGTACTTTCGTGCTGTGCAAGTGTTCTTTCGATTTATTAGGTACCAGCAGCGATATTGGAGGCTGAATTTCACCTATAATTTGACTGCCGCTCGATCATAAAAACACAACATGTTTTAGAAGGCCGATTTCTCGTATTTAAAAAGCAATTTATTACAAATTCTTGAACCATTCTTAAAGATATAGAGTTGATCTAACTACCTGGGAAATATGAATTCATTTGGATTCTTTTTGATCTATTGAGAGCTCTTTAAAGATGGCCATCGATTTTTGCATATTAATTAGGAAAATTACCCATTTTAATCGATTTTTCAAACTTTTGCAATTTTCTCAAAAATAAAAGCGCGCTGGGACATTTTGATATTATTTCCTAAAACAACTTAGCCAAAGGGTTGTTTTGGTACAATAAAAAGAAATTCGATTTTTTGAAACTGATTTAAGATTCTCGACGCTTACAGACATACGCTCTTAAAATACCCAAAATGTCATCATATTTTCTTCTTAAATCACCTTAAGTCGCTTTAAGTTGCCCTAAAGAATTACCCAAAATTCCATCATATTTTCTTAAATTGCCTTAAGTCACCTTAAGTTGCTTTAAATTACGGCGACTTAAGGACCCGGGGTAGGCCTAACGTCTGAGACCTCTGCTGAGTGTAAACAAAGCAACGAAGAGAGTGATACAGAATCTGTAAAAACAGGTCCACATATTCATCGCACTCAAAGAGTTGATAGCATTAATATTGAACAACAAAAGACAACAGATGTTGCAGGATCCTATAAGGATGACATCAGTGACAGATATAGGAGTTCCCCTGGGGGGGCAACAGAGGAGGTTTTGGTAAGTCAAGAAATACAGGAATTGATACTCAGTGAGCATCAAAGTCCTACAATGCTGAACTTATTTTATCAGGATAATGATGGAGACACGTAAGTATAGAGGGGCGAATTATTTTCTTTAAGCTAACAAATTTTAAGAAAATGCGAGCAAGAGCGTCAACCACGAAAGATTTTGGACAGAGAAATGGTTTTCTTTGTTATCACTTTCGTGATTGCTTCTTATACATCATTTTGAACTTAACCTTTTCCCTATCCTCATAAGTGAATTCTTTGGATTTTTTCTTCTTGAAATAGAATCGAACAAAACCATGCAGTTCAAAAAACACTGGCTCCAAGAAATCATTTATTCCTCAGTGTTGATTGGTGAGGGTGTTTCACTTTTCCAGAACCCTCTTGGGTACACAAAAATTGAGGGGAAGAAAAAATAACTGCAAGAAGAGAGGCAGTGTCTTAATAAATTTTGCACACGATTGTACAGTAGTAATGATAATCTCGTTACCGTCCAAGTTAACTGGAGATGCAAAATTTAGAAAAAAATGACTTAAATCATTTTGGTAATTTTATCAACCAAATATATCTTTTATAAAATTGAGTATTCATGCATCATTTTCATTAAAGAGATGATGGATATTTATATATGATTATCATATGATTAAACAGATTGTTCCAATATTGTTTTGAGTTTTCAAAATATTCATGGTAAATGTCCTCTCCAATATTTAATTCACAATGTTGTTCTATTTCATTTATTTTACTTTGAGATATTGGTACAATGCAGTCCACAGCACCTGAATGTTCTGGTAGGTAATACAAAATATCTGGGACACCAGGCACTGTATCATGTCTTGAGTGCCTTATGTAGTGGCTATTCCAGTGATCTCTGACTTTATCAAGCTCCTCTTGGATAAGCTTTGAAAAGCAAAACCACAAACATTTCATTTGAAAAATGTTACCAAGCCCAAGCTCTCCTGACTGCCCCATATTTTAAAAAAAGTCTATCCACCAATTTGATCTACTTCTAAAACGTAACAAGACCTCCAACCCTCTATTCTCTGGTTAGAAGGTGAAGAACCATATTGGTGAGACTTAGCCCCTGAAAATTCATCATTATCATGTGCTCTAAAAAAGACTGCATTGCTGCTATGAGACAGTTTTCTGTTCCACAATCAGATCGATCTTACCACCTTTGAGCAAACTTTCGATTCCTGAACATAATCTAAATACAATTCTTGCTGCAAAATTTGGATCATTATTTTAAGCTACTAGTTCCAACCATAGTACTCTGCGGCTGTACCCATGCACCCATGAATGGGAAAGCCTTAAGGCTTCAGCTTGTTATAACCTTAACAAGCCTATATCGCTTCAAAAGCGATGATGTTCGGCCCCTTATCTAAATATTGTGTGGCATTGCTGAAAATAATTTTGGTCTTGATGGTTTTTGGGAGGTAGTATTTCCCCTTATAACACGTGCCGTTGTTAGGGGGAATGTCTAATGTTGCTAAGGCGAGACAATATTTTACCAACAATTAGAGAGTTCAGAAATTCTCACGGTACGCTTCCACGCTGCAAAGTCTTACAAAAATTTCGATGGAAACATTTTTTATAAAATTCTCTTGGACAAAACACATCGTAATTAAGATATTTGAAGATTTTAGTGGTTCTAGCTTTGAAACATCGTAGTTTTTCGGGATAGCACTTGGGATAGGCCGCAAAGTCTTGCCAAAAGTCCTGAAAGACAATCTACCTATAATCCTACCGACCCTCACAAATCTAATTAATCACTCGTTTCTAACCGAAACCTTTCCATCTTGCTGGAAAACGGCCGAAATTATTCCCTGCATGTCCAAAAACAGATCATTCTGATGAGCCATATGCGACTTTCGACCTATCTCGCTGTTACCAATAATTTCCAAAGTCTGTGAAAGAGCCGTCCTTTTTCAGCTCACAGATTTACTGGACGAACGACGTCCTGGAAAAATTCCAAAGTGGTAACAGAAAGCTACATTCTACAGAAACAGCGATGCTCTATTTTACCGCTGACGAACTTTTAAACAACATGGACAATAAGAAGATATCTATCATTATCCTACTCGACATGGCCAAAGCGTTCGATAGTATCAGATACGACATCCTCCTCGCCAAGCTAAATAACATCGGTGTATCAGCCTCTGCAATTTCTTGGTTCAAAAGCTACTTGTCCTGCAGAAAACAAGTCGTCCGAGTAGAAAACTGCCTGTCCGAAATCCAACACATTACTGATGGACTTCCACACACCGTTATTTTTCAGGAGTTGATATAACTCTACCAAAAGAGTTAAAGTTACTCTACAGAGTGGAGTAACTTGAAAGAGAGTTAAATCTACTCTACAATGAGAGTAATTTTAACGCTTCCAAGAGTAATTTGTATTCCTCCAAGAGTAAATTTAACTCTTTGGGAATGATGAACATTTGAACATTACTATAAAGAGTACATTATCAATGCTGGAGTAGATTTAAGTCTATTTTTAGATAAAAAAGATAAACCATGCTGTTTTTAATTCATGTTTGACGGAAACAACCAGAGTAAGTTTGACTCTATTTTTGGAGTAAAATTGACGGGAGTTGTTTCAACTCCTTTCGTTGATACGACCCTAGAGTAATTTTCACTCTGACGTATCGTACACAAATCTATATTTGCCTGTAGCACTCGACCCCTTCCTTTAAGTTTCACCAGGGAAAAAGCATATGCCGTTTTCATTCAGTTTTCGGCTTTTTTTGTGGGTCAAATTGTTCATTCTTTGCCCGATCGGTCGTCACATCAGCTTCACTTGTTCTAGAGCACTCAAACACTTTCAGAGTCGATCGTCATTTTCTGAATCGTGTTGTGTATCTTTCGTGATGAAGTGCTTGCGAATCAGATGTTTCTGTAAAAGAGAACATTTTTGTAGGTCTTCGCACAAGATCTATATACCACACAGGACATGAAGGTTGGACTCGTTAGACCACGTGCACATTACATGACAAGTCTATCAAATTTTCTTGATCGTGATTGGTGGATCTTACATCGGCAATGCCAGGAATGTTTTTGGACTATGACCTGGTATAGAGTATCACTATTTCCTGCAACAACGTCCTGAAGCTCGTAGTTGGAAAGTGCTTGTCTCGGGGTTTCGAGGTTAAAAAACAGCCTAAAACCCATTGAATTGTTATTTCAAAAGTAACTTTTGTGGTAATTGATGACTTACTTTCAAAGGATTCAATATATTGTGCAGGTAAATTACTATTTTGTTCGTATTATTTAGATCAGAAAATTTAAAGTTTGAATATAGATAAGTTATAGTGCTATGCGGTCCACATATTAAAATTTAAAGTTAACGAGTTTGTTGCGTTAATAATGATAGAAATTGAAAGCTTTGTTCTGTAATGACTCTAAAGCGATGCTCTTAAAGTGCACATAAACCCTTTGACAATACATTCAGTACTGGTTCTGCATAAAAGTAAATAGTTGATTGGTAAAATATTTCTTCATTTGAGAGATAAGTCTCTAAGTTATGAAGGTTTATACTTCCAATATGTTAATGATGATGACGTCAGGTAAGGTATTTGAGTGTTTTTGTTGTAACTAGTAATACTAAATGCTGGCCATTTTGAAAATAAAAAATTTAAATAGCTTTCATGTAAACCATGAGTAAAATAATGATGCTTTTTAAATACTGTTTCTATGAACCAGTTCGATTTTGTATATTTAATTAAGCAGTAATGATGAAAAGGTAAATTATACACCGTGAAAAGATGAAAAAACTTACTGACGTTTCGGACGCTAGTCCTTCGCCGGAGTAAAAGACGCTCTTTTACTCCGACGAAGGACTAGCGTCCGAAACGTCAGTAAGTTTTTTCATCTTTTCACGGTGTATAATTTACCTTTTCATCATTACTGTTTCATTAGAAACACCGACGCAGCTCACACTAGTTTTTAGCTAGTTATATCTTTATATTTAATTAAGCCTTAATAGTCGTCACACTCATTAGCATATTGGAAGTATAAACCTTCATACTTAGAAACGCATATCTCAAATCAAGAAATATTTTGCCATTCAATTATTTGAATTCGAATTTACTTCAAGTAGAATCAGTTCTGAAAGTTTTGTCGAAGGGTTCATTTGCACTTTAATTAAGCTTAAGCATCCTTGTATATTGCTGAGTATGATATGTTATAATAGCTTTTTTTGTCCTCTCGTAGGCTATGGGTGGTGAATTGTACCTTTTTTTTCTACTCCACTTTTGGAGTTATATCAACTCCTAAAAAATAACAGTGCAGGGTTCAATTCTCTCACCCGTCCTGTTTTCACTGTATGTCAATGACTTACCGTTCCAAAAGCTTGTCACGCCATGTGATCCGTCGATGACACTAAACTATTCCTAGCTCTACCATCTAAAGAAATAAATGACGATATCCCTGTTCTGAACGATGATTTCCGAGCAATAGCTTCATAGTGCTCCTCGATCAACTCGCTTTTGATCAACCCGGATAAAACAAAACTCCTCGTACTTGCCGTACCACAACTTTTAAAATCATTACACGACATGTTTCTGTTGAACTACTTGACAAAGAAATCACCCCCGTTTCAACTGCAAAGGATCTCGATGTAATCATTGACGAATGTTTGAGGTACTTAAGACCACGTCAACAAAATAGCATCAATCTGTCTCTTCAAACTAAACAGAATTAACAGAATTAGACATTTACTGGACACAAAGACTTTATTAACAGTGATCAACTCCTTTGTTTTCACAAAGATGTTCGACTCTACTCAACTGTATGGGGAAACACCATTAAGACCAATTAATATAACTTCTAATGAATACACTTGACCACTGTATGGACTAAATTCGGGCAGCTTTAATGTACTATACACTTGATACATAATACAACTGCCCAAATAAGATTGGCCAAGCGTATAAAGAGATAAGGAATTAATGTTCAGTGTTCTTAGGAATACAGGGATTGGCATATTGTACTTTATAGAGGAGGTGCTAGCTAATCTAGAAGGAATGCTCAAAATGGTGTTAAGTGGTGTTCTAATGTATCTACGATAACAATCCCAAGACCAGCGGCCAAACATCCTGATTTCATAATCAGAAAGACCAGCTAAGGCAGCACCGATGCCGTAGCTGTGACCACCGTAAAGGGATGGGTTGATTCCAAGAAGCAGTAGCAGGTGGGACGTGAAGTGGAGAAGGTTGTTTCGAGTCACAGGTAATCCCGTAGACAGCACAAACAATGGATAGTCAATGCTGTGATGTTTTCTCGTCTGCTGGATTTTAAGGTTTGTTTCATAGCACACACTGCGCACACCGGGTGTTTTGAGTGGCCGGAGTAGAGTGTGGTGTCTGTCCCAACTTGGTCGGTCGATTTTTTGAGACTTAACGTCATGTATTCCTCACCTTGTTGTGTATTGTGGAACTGGGTGTCACTGAAAGTTAGGTGAATGTGAATTGTTAATAACAAATTCTCCAGAACGAAGTAAGAAAAAATGTCCTGTAGCCATGACGGCCCAGAACACGCAATCATCAGGTCTAGATTGAATCAAGAACGATTTCATGACAGACAGAATGTCGAATGTGACTGGTAATTTTTGTTTTGGTGGTGAATGGTGCACACGAGAAATGCCACGTAGAGCCTGCTTGAGTCGCGGTGTGTTCTCCAATGGATTTGGAAATCCTTGTTCGATGTGAAGGCTCCTGACACTTGACAGGTATACTGGCATGGACTATTGTTTGAGTCTTTCTGCGAGAAATATACAGGGTGTCTTCTGAGGCTGGGGTGGTGGGTGGAGGTTATTATTGGAACAGAAGTGAAGAAACTGTCGTTGAGCAGAGGAGTAGGATTGTCTTATGTTTTTTGCTAGCCCGCTTTCAAGATAGAACAGAGCCTTATCTCTTAACTGTGATGAGGAATAAGGCGGTAGGGCGTTGGCTGGAGGTCTGCTTGAGGCGCCAGTTGTAGGAATCGGAGTATCTGGAATCGAGGGGGAGAATCAGCAATATTGTTATTTTACACCAGCGGGGTGAACTGCCCTCAGTTCGATATTGTGATTAGCACAAATGAAGAGCAGTGCTCGCATGAAGGACATTTTGTGTGAACATTTGCTGACACCATAGTTGAGGATATAAACCACATATAACTTGTCGCAGTGAAATAAAAGACGCTTATGAGCCAGAGCAAGGCATCATATAGAAATCGCCATTGCGATGGCGTACAGCTCCTTGAATGCAATGGAACGCCTAAGGGTAATGTTGATCTATTTGAAGGCACCAAAGAACCAATGGCCATTATGATATGCCCCAAAGCCGTCCTTTGAAGCATCCGTGTAAAGATTAATAACTGTGTTGGATTGCCATGTACTGTCAGAGAAGAAGCATTTTCCATTCCACTGGGGTAGGAATGTTGACCACCAAGCGAAATCTGCGCGGAATCCTGCATTTAGTCGGATGTGATGGTAAATACGTCGAGTGTAACTAAGTAAGGCAATCATTCGGCGAAGAAATGTTCGTCGTGGTCGGCATACAGAGCAAATAAAGTTTAAGCAACCTATGAGTGATTGGAGTTCTCGTTTGGTACACGTTCGGCGGTTAGTCCACTTTGATAGTAAAGACATGGTGTCAATGAGGCGTGTTGAGTCTATGCGGGTTTCCTGTGCTTCTGAATCAAGTTCAATGCCTAAAAGGCTAGGGCAAGTAGTAGGCGCTACGGTTTTTTGTTTGTTCGACTTGAAATTGAGATCTAGACATGTTTGTTGCATCAACTCGTAGTTTCTTTGGCAGGTGTCATCAGGTAATGGTGGACCACAGGACCAGAAATAATCAAGATAACGCCAGACTGTGGATACTCCCCGATCCTGCATAATGAAAGGGAGGGCTTACAGAGAGAAACATGTCGATGTAGTATGCTGTTTTGATCCTGTTGTGTTCAACTGGCCATGTTGACCCAAGGAGTTCCCAGTCATCTTTGCGTACCAGTAAGTGTCGAAAAGCATCAAACAAGTCTAATTTGGTCATCAGAGCTCCAGGTCCCTTGTCGCGAAGAATATGACAATGGCATGCGCACGATCGGGAGTATCGTACTGACAGGTAAAATTATCCTTAGAAATGTGATCGCTAATTGCATGACCGACACGGGTCATGATAAATCGTTAATTATGCGCCATTCTTGAGGAAACGAGTGCTATATAGAAACGGCGCCCATCGGCGAACCGACGAAGTTTACGAACGGGGGAGATAAAAAGGTCCGGCCTTACGACCAAGTGTTAGTTCTCGTGTTAGTTCAGAAATGATAACTGCTGGATTGGTTGTCCTAGATAAATGATTGTCGTGGATGGAGGATGGAGAAGTCTTTGCACCTAGCACATTGTCGAGCATTCTTTTTTAGGGCTGTGGCGTCAAGAATAGTCGTATACAAGGTGGTATCCAGTGTGGCGAACTGGATATATTGGGTTTTGCCCAGCTGAGTACGAAATCGAACATCATACATGTAAACCGCTGACCAAGAAAACTTCCAATTGGTAATTTGGATATTTTCTCTATATTGCGCTAGTTGGTCGCACAAATGGGGAAACAGACGAACCACCTGGCGTTCATATTTGTTCCAGACGAACAACCATTCGTTTAAATTATCGACAGCATTGCGGCGCCGTGGTTGGCTAAAGCTGAAGCCAATGTTCCCACTATCCGGCTGAGCTTAAAGTTATAGAGTCGTTGGAGCCTGTCCCGTGAGTGAAAAGAGAGGCAGATAACTCACCAAAGTCGACGTACTCACCGCGACAAAATGGCCTTCACTGCGTTCTCCAAGAGTATGCGATCCGGCTTTGTGTTGTCGTGGCCGAGCTTCTCGGCGTGTGTGTACTTGGTATGGTAAGTGCTGCTGCACCGCAAGGATCGTCATGTTCTTTCGTTGAGGTTGTCATTGACATTTTTATGCCCATAGACGCTTTCATACTCTCCTCAGTACTAACATCAAGAATGTGGAAAGCGATAGGTTACTTGGTATCACGATAAGCAACGATCTGAAATGGAATACTCATGTCCAAGAGATTGTTCGCAAAGTCTCGACAAGATTGTACTTCTTGCGACAACTAAAACGATCTAATCTGGACTGTAAAGATCATTTACTATTCTATATCACCTGTATCCGCCCAGTGACTGAATACGCATGACAAGTGTTCCACAATTCTCTACCAAAATACCTATGTGAAGACCTTGAAAGATTGCAAAAACGTGCCTTACGCATAATCTATCCTGGAACATCGTACTCACAAGCACTCGTAATCTCAGGCCTCCTTTCTCTATAACAAAGACGACAACAACTAACAGAAAACCTTTTTTAAAGAAATCATCAATGACAATGACCACAAACTTTTTATGGTTTTACCAAACAAAGTTTCTAACAATTATAATTAAAGTATGTTTGTTTCTCAGATTATAAATAATCTGAGAAACAAACATACTTTCCAGCTAAAGTACAAGACAAATCGTTGCAAAAACAGCTTATTAATGCTAATAGCGTGAACTTTTACTCCTAATGAACTTTTAAACATGTATATAATTAAATTTTCTAGATTTCATAATTTCCAAATTTTAATAATATATTTTATTGTCTTGTCTTGACATATAATTTTCAAAATAATTATTTTGTACATTTTTTGTAAATTTATACATATTACATATTTAATTATTTTTGTAAGCTATAACGTTTTTCAGCCCTTAGGCTGCAAGGTTTTATTGAGCAATAAAGTATTTATCTATCTAACTATTAACAGTCAGTGTGAATATTATGATGAATACCCTAGGGAATTGTAATATGCAAATAGTAATCTTATTTCCTCGTGTGACCAAGTTCTGGTCTAGTTAGATTCTTGTTGAAAGGCCATCTTGTTATTTCATTCTTCGGAGTTCAGAAGTTTCAAGAACTTGGTGTTTCCCCTATCGTTTAAAATTAGTTTTATTAATTTGCACAGTTAAAGTTCTGGGTTCGTTGAGCGTTCAAATGAATGGTTTTCAGCTCTGTCGTCTCCTGAAGCGTTTAAATCGAAGTGTTTTCAAGCTCTGCGGATTGTTTAGCGTTTCAACGAAGTGTAAATGTATTAGAGCTCTGTGGAATTGTTGGGTGTTTCAATGAAGTGTAAATTAGAGCTCTGTGGTTTGTTGTTGATGAAGGGTTTTCAAGGTCGGAGGTTTGTTGAGCGTTTCAGTGACATGTATTAAATCCTATTGGTTGGTTGAGCGTTTCAAGGAAATGTATTAAAGTTCTAGTTTGTTGAGCGTTTACCGGCGTTTGCATTGCTACGCGGCCACCCCAGACAAAAATCGCGACGTGCACTTTGCAATAGACTGCCGACAATCAAACAAGTAAACGTCATTAACACGCGCTTGGATCGGCCCGGATAGGCCCGGTGAGTGTGGCTCATGATACTTGTAAACAATCGACCGAAGTTTTGGCGCCTTTTGAATCACACACGCGTGTAAATGGCGTCAACGTGTTTGATTGACGGCAGTCTATTGCAAAGTGCACGTCGCGATTTTCGTCTGGGGTGGCCGCGTAGCAATGCAAACTCCGATAATTGAAATGCATTAAATAATCGACGTGGTAAAACTGACCGGTAGAGGGGCATTACAAAAGTCATTGTCCCGTAGCCAGATGGAATGCAGTTGATTTAGTTTTAATTTTGTATGTGATTACTTAGTGATAAATGATTTTGTTTGATCGTGGGTATCGTCTTTCTCATTAGCATTAAATTCTCTTTTAGGGTAAGTAGACTCCCTTTGGCTACCCTATTTTCTGGGGTGCCTTCGGACGACCTGTTTCCAGGCGTATGAGGTCTGCTTCCTCCTGATAGCGCAGCGCACTGATTCTAAAAATAGCTTAAAGATTCGGACAAACATTGCATTCTGTTTAACCGTTATGAGAATTATACGAACCGATTTTATTATTTTTACTTAAAGTTACAATAATAACCCATGTAAACTAAGATCAACTGCGATCGGCCGTGAAAATTATCTGCTGAAAGTAAACTTGTAAGTTTGTTTGTCCGCATTTCGCCTTTGTGTTCGTTTTTATGACGTCACGACTGCGCTGCGCTATTGGGGACCCCATCCAAATCGTGGTTGGGTAATTTATGTTTCAATCAGGATGCTTTGCGGCCAACCTGGTTATTGGAATCAGAAATCAGGAATTGTACAACAGTTATTTTAGATTCCTGTTTCAGAAATCAGAAAACTGACTTTTCGGCACTGCCTAGGTATATTGCATGGGCGAAAATACAAATTTGAACGAGAGAATGCAGGATTTTGAATTTCCGTTTCCCGAATCAGAAATCGCATTTCTGTTTTCTGAATCACGAATCAGAAATAACAATCTCGCTGACATACGACAAAACACCACGTGTAGGAGAGGGGTGACCACTCGAAAATGCTCTTACTTCCGGTAACATTATCTGATCTCTGTTCCACCAATACCTCCCCCCACCCCCAAGTCCAAAAGTTGTCGCTGTTGTTGTTGAACTTCCGCAAAGACAAACTTTGAACCGTGATCCCCTGGGTAGTATATTACTGTAATATTGTGCCAAACTGATAAATTCAAATTTAGCTAAAAAGATCTGTTGTTCTGTAAGTGATTACGAAAAAAATGAGCTTAATTGATTCCCTCAATGTCCAAGACGAACATAGAAAAATTCTCGATACTGGAGGATTCTTACGGGACGTGGAAAGGTATTTAAAAGAGAGTTATCCTAACAAAAAGTATATCTTTTTCACGTGGTTGGTAATCACGTGACATATATTCCAATATATGTCTGGGGAGAATCACGGTTTAATGTTTGTCTTTGCGGAAGTTCAACAACAGCGACAACTTTTGGACTTGGGGGGCGGGGGGGGGGGGGTATTGGTGGAATAGAGCGCAGATAATGTTACCGGAAGTAAGAGCATTTTCGAGTGGTCACCCTTCCCCTACACGTGGTGTTTTGTCGTATGTCAGCGAGATTGTTATTTCTGATTCGTGATTCAGAAAACAGAAATGCGATTTCTGATTCGGGAAACGGAAATTCAAAATCCTGTATTCTCTCGTTCAAATCTGTATTTTCGCCCATGCAATATACCTAGGCAGTGCCGAAAAGTCAGTTTTCTGATTTCTGAAACAGGAATCTAAAATAACTGTTGTACAATTCCTGATTTCTGATTCCAATAATCAGGTTGGCCGCAAAGCATCCTGATTGTTTCCCCTTCTCTTTCTTTAGAAAAGACGTAAGAGGGATCAATCATTAAGTTTGAATAATAAGATAGACTTTGATTCCAGTGTTTGCTATTCAAGTTATGAAAAAGTGTTCGTGGATTATCGTGGATGGGGTTTCCGTCCAGGGGGAGTAGACTTGCGCGATGAATGTTTTGAGTATATAGTATCTATTTGTGTATTTGTATAGGGGGATCGGATAAGGTTTGGGACGTGTTGGGGGATACGTAGTTAGATACAGTGTGAGTTTAAACTGGAAAGTAGTTGGGTGTACCACCTTTAATCTGGTGTTGATGAGTTATGTGGAATGCCAGAGTGGATGCCTCATACCTCATTAATAACAATACATAGGGTAGAATATTATACTATCTATCTTTAAAAAATCATCTATAATTAATGACCTTAGAACAATACAAAATCACTATCGTGAAGGCATCTGTAAACCCTGTAGCCAATCAGCGCTTCGCTTATATCAACGCATCGATTACGCTGTCTACCGGGGAGAGGAGAATTTGCGCTTCCGCTCCAAACAACGGAAACGGAATTGGCCGATTCAAACTAGGCTGCATATTTCGAATTCCTTCCGTCTCGAGTGAATCATTTTACCGTGGCGAAAAAGGTCGAAAATCCTGCCTTTTCTGATAGAAAGATTTTGTCTATGAGCGTGAAACTCTGCTGAGGCATAGCTTAGGATCTCTTCCATCGTGCCGTGGTATTTTTTTGGTGAGATTTTTCTTGAATTTGAATTCTGATGGGCTAGATCGAGCGGTGGTCGAGTTTTTTTGCCTGCCTTCCCTCTTTCTTCCCCTCTCACACACACAAACATAGTTCACGCCAAACGCCAAAAACTGGCCTTAAACAGCATCGGACGAAGAAATAACACTTAAATTTCATGAAGTGAATGACTAAGCTTTATTTTGACGGCATTTAATTTTTAGGAAGTTTTCAGAAAATGTATTTTTGAGAAGCTGAAAGCACTCGATAATTCAAAAAATTTTTTTACAAGAGACCACAGGGAGCCCACACATCCGAAGCCACAGATACTTCGGATGGAAAGCCTGTACTGTTACAAATACGGCGATGCAGCGAGGTGACATATAATATCAAATATAATGAATATTAAACTATATTAACAAACTTAATACCACTAAAAAGACACTCCAACTTATACAAAACTACGCCGCTAGAACTGTCCTCGGTCTTAAGAAATTTGATCAAATCTCAGAAGGTTTTAAAACTTTAAACTGGCTAACTGTAGAAGAAAAACTGTTTTTCAATGATTGTAATATGATGCATAAATGTACTCACGGAAGGGCACCACAATATCTAGTCAATAAAGTCACAAGATACACCATCCACAACCGTCAGACTAGACAAAAGATCTTAAACAAATTACGGACAATAAGATATTCAGGGAAAGACTGTCAATATTTATCCTATCAAATAGGCCCAATACCTAATTAACATTTAACGTATCATTTCCGTTTTCTATGCACAATTAAGTTTTAAATATAGCCTTAATTTTAATTTTTGTTCTGTTTTGTGCAGTTTATTCTTATCATTTATTTATTGTAGCTGAAAAGCCTTTTTCAAGGAGCTCAATAAAAAATTCTGTAGCTGTCTGCACGAGGCTCTTCTCGAACCCAACCCAAATCAGCAATGTACGCGCAGCGTTTTTCGCATCACATACAGGAACTGGTTTTATTTGCAGCAACTCATTGAAGCATTTCTTCTATGGGCTACCGAAGATACATGAACCATACTGCATGACGTCCCGGTCACCAAATGGAGTTTATGTCAGGAAGAAGGATTATTAATGAATCGACCAATCACCCTTCTTTATTTCCTTTCAAGGGGAAAAGATTGGACCAATCAGCACACGTTTCGCCTGTTACCTGGTCAACATGTACGAAAGATCATGTGTAATAAGCCAAGAACCTCAGTGACAGAAAGCATTGTTCCTCATCGTTTAGGAATATAGTACTAGCGGTCTTAGATACGGCTTTGGAGGAGAATAAAAGCATTTAGTAAAAACATTTCAATTCGTTCAACTCAACTGTGTCTAATCATGAAGGAGTTCCAAGAGAACCAACCTAGCTCAGGTGCGCTAATCGTTGGTGTGATCGTTTTTCTTGTGGGATTTCTAATTGTCAGTGGAGCATATGCTTTGTTGAACTTCGTGGCAGAGAAGCGAGTTGGTCAGGCCGTAGCTCGAGATGATACAAGAAATAATCATCGCAGAAGAAGAAAAAGAAGGAAAAATCCAACAGTGAAAAAACCACAAGAACACGATGAAAGACCGATACAAGAAACAAGGTTAATATTATCATTATTATTATTATTATTATTATTATTATCATTATTATTATTATTATTATTACTGTTATAAACGTGTGTTTTTCTGAACTTTATTGGATCCGCTAAGCATAAATATTTTCAGTGACAGCGTAGATCAAGATGATTGGTCAAGTTAGATCGATTTTGATTTCATGCGCTAAATATAAATTGCTATTTTTTATCATCCTTATTTTTCTATTTTTTACAAAACATCTTGATCTTTTCTGAAAGTTTCAAAATTAAAATAAGATAAATGGGATCCGATAATCAATGTACCTTCAAAGATGATTGGCGCATGCTAGTAGCTATCAGGGAAGAAGCCATAATGAGGGCCATAATGGAAACTACTGGGTCACCAGTAATGTATGTCACCCTCGTTAAATAAAGTCAATTTATTTATTTATTTATTTAAGCGTTGCGTGACGCTACTGAAAGCGGCTGTGGGGGAGACTAGCAATTTATTTTACTTTACCTTTTACAAACCTTCTCACCAAGCGCAAATACTCTTTCGTTTTTCTACTACTTGGACTTTTTTGCGATTCTTTTTCAGTAATTTAAAATAATTTTTTACTGGTCAACTGACGTTTCACGTTTGTCGTGAACATACATGATCTACAACTCTCTATTGTTGTTTTCCTTTCTTCAACACAGCCGTGGAATTTGAAAGCGTGAACCTGATGAACCGTATCAACCAGAACCGAACAAGCCAAGCACCACATCGAATTGGAGAATTATTTAATAGATAATTACTGAGGCACGCAGCATTCGTAGGTATAATGCAGGCAGCTTCGGGCGTGCCGAAGTGATTATCTAGTATAATTATTGTTCTTATCAAAATCCAATTGTTTTCTTTCTAGCTTGTTTATCATAGAAACAAAGCCAATAATGAATGAACTAAATATGTCTGATTTTCCTCTATGCATTCGTTGGGATAATGCAGACTGAAAACAATAGATTTTAATAAGATCAGTAATTATACTCTTCATTTAGCAAAAGTATAGGCCATTCAAATGATAAAAGTTGAGCTAGATCGATTTTGATTTTATGCGCTAAATAAATTGCTATTTTTATCATCCTTATTTCTCTTTTTTTACCAAATATCTTAATATTTTCTGAAAATGTCAAAAGAAATATTAAGCAGCCAGGAAAAACTTTTGAAAGTGTCAACGTACGACAAAAAGAGCTACAATGTACTAGTAGCTCAGATAGCATCCCCCACTCTTCCCCCGAATCAAATACTTTCTCTTCGCTGCTTAGAAGCTTTTTGAAAATGCTTGAATATATTTTTTGTACTTTTATAGTTCTCAATGTTGTGATTATAGTATTAGTAATGTAGTAAAACGAAGGAAAAGATGATATCAATAATACTTCTCCACTTTTTTAAAAATATTTGTAATACTGTATGCAGAATATATAATAAAACTTTGAACGTATTTTTGAATGATTTAGGGTCAAGAAAGGCTGATATATAGCTCACCGTTTGTTGTTTATGTAATGGTCTGACTGTAGAATCGGGGAAACCCCCTTCTCGCTGGCACGACACAACAACAATACATGATTAGGAATACAGTGAGCTGATTGGATGAGAAACAATAAACAAGTATAAACCAGCCAATCAGGTTACGGATATCAAAGTCTAAAGACTCATGCAAGAATGCAGATTATACGAACTGACCTCCATTTTGTCGCATTTCTATTATTATTTCACGATTTATTTAGCTTTGCTACCAAAGAAACGCTTAAATTCTTTATGTAGCTGCAATATATGCTCATGTACTTCAAAAACCGATGAAAAAGAACCATTTTCGAGGAACAATTTGACGGATTAAAGCAAAGAAAACGGTGCCAAGCTCTTCGAGTATCGGGTTATTTGATGGCGAATTCATCAGACTTCATCGTGAATTAAACCGTTTTTCATGGCTTATGGAAGTTTTCAAGGCCTAAGTTGTCCATATTTCGTATTTCAAAGAATCTACTTCAAGAGAAATTCCTTTGATTTCGATGTAAACTTTACCTGTATTTGACCGATGAGTGTTTAGTACAAGCTTATTTATGGTTGACTGACGACGATGTAGAGACGACGCTCTGTAGTGAATTGACTCTTTCTTTATTACACGTGTTTGGGATCTACAGCGACTCATACGATGAAGCGAAGTAAACGTCTACTGAAAACACATAAAGCTTCAAAAGGAACGACTAAGATTGCTAAAACGAAGAATAATTGTTCAAGATCTACTGGACGATCTGGCACACAAACTTCTGAGACTTCTGCGGAGTGTAAACAAAGCAACGAAGAGAGTGATACAGAATCTGTAAAAACAGGTCCACATATTCATCGCACTCAAAGAGTGGATAGCATTAATATTGAACAACAAAAGACAACAGACGTTGCAGGATCGTCTAACGATGACATCAGTGACAGATATAGGAGTTCCCCTGGGGGGACAACAGAGGAGGTTTTTGTAAGTCAAGGAACACAGGAATTAAAACGCAATGAGCGTCAAAGTCCTACAATGCCGAACTTATTTTATCAGGATAATGATGGAGACACGTAAGTATAGAGGGACGAATTATTTTCTTTAAACTAACAAATTTTAAGAAAATGCGAGCAAGAGCGTCAACCACGAAAGATTTTGGACAGAGAAATGGTTTTCTTTGTTATCACTTTCCTGATTGCTTCTTATTCATCATTTTTGAACCTAACCTTTTCCCTTTCCTCATAAGTAAATTCTTTGGATTATTTTTTCTTGAAATAGAATCGAACAAAAACATGCAGTTCAAAAAATTAAACTTTAAAGTAATGTTAGGAAATTTAAGCATGAAGAGTCAAGATTTGCTTTCATTCAGGGGACAATAAACGTGAGAAGATCAATGGAATCATCGACATAAAAGGCATCATTTTATCATAATTAATTTTTGCTGAGGTCATTAAAATTGCTATATATCCAACTTCTGTGTGAATTAACTAGTAAACTTTTTGAACTTTAATTCCTACGAACAAAAAAAAACTTAAAAATTTCTTGAAAATTTTTTACGGGCGATTCATTATAATTTTCGCGGAATTCGAAATCGTAATAATAATTTCAAATATTTACATTGAAGTTTTAGGGGTTATGATTCCCTGCTAGCAGAGTCTGCTTCATTGGCGATTCTGGGCAGAGAAAATAGGAGACTGCCGTTTAGGCCGTTTTCTTTGATATACCGCCATCCAAGATCATGGACGAACCAAACAAGTTTTGAAACCGGCAGTCTCCCATTTTCTCTGCCACAAATCGCCAGCAAAGGAGAGTCTGCTGGCAGGGAAGGGTTATATTTAATGATAACATTAAATCTTTGTCATAATCAATACATATTGATTTGATTTTGTTATCTTACGTACGACTCTCTGAAAAAGTGCGTTTTTATAATCAATCGATCATTATCATTTCCGCTTCGAGACGAAATTTTAAGAATTCAAAGCTTGAAACTTTAAATATCATTTAACTATAAACTGGTACGGTTTGTATACGTACGTAACTCTTAATTTTATAGTCAAGCCCTTAGTTTGTTCGATATGATAACACGTTAAGTAGTCAAAATCCTTCTATACCATAACTTCTGTTACTAAGAACTTGCTTTGATAAGTGATATAAAGAGGCAAAAATCGAAAAATATATATATAAATGGCAAAGTCGGAATACAGAAAACATTCGAGTGTTCAACGGTACACTTATTTGGCTTAATTTCACAGATAAAAATGTTTAAAATAAAAATGATATAGAATATAAGGAAAATCTCTAATACTTGGCAGAGTGGTAAATATATATAGTAGTCTGGTGAAAAATTTGTTTAAAATGCCAAAGTGAAAGTATTTAGATTGACCTCTTCCGCTCTGCTGAGGCTACCTTGAAGGAGTGCTTGGGAGGGAGTAGCCTGCGTGCAGACCGAATTTAAAAGAGTAGAATTCGGTCTGCTGGACTGGCTGAGATTTGTATGGTGTTTTGAATCTCAAATGGTTTTCACTCTGAAACAATCAGTTTACACAAAAAGGCGCCATTCGATCACGATCGTTGGATGTAAAAACCATAGTCAGTCCCTGTATAGTGCATTCAAATGGCTTCATCTCTGAACCAATAAGAATTTGTAAAACGCACGCCATTCAATCCCAATTCTTGGATCTAGAAACCATTTCGAACAGTGTCTGTATATTACACTCAAATGGCTTCCACTTTGAACCAATCAGAGTCACAAAAACGCACGCCATTTAATCACGATCATTTGATGTAAAAACAATTTCAGTGTCTGTATAATGCACTCATGTGACTGTAAAGCAATAAGCCGATTCACAAAAACGTACGCAGATGTTCACAGTGAAGCTGTATAGTTCCATAATCCTTGCATGTAGAAACCATTTCAAGCAGTGTCTATATGGACACTCAAATAGCTTCAACTCTTAACAACTCGTCAGTCTTAGCAATCTTATTGGGTCTCACCGGTGCGATTTAATTCCGAATCGCACCATTCGACCAATCACACCAGAGAAGAAAGCCAAAAATGAGCCAAAAATTTGAAGGGGATTTTCTAGGTAAAAGAATGTTTTTTGACGAAATTTTAATTTAAAAATAAGTGCTAAATTTAATACTATTGCAGGAGATTTCATAATGAGTATATTTAAGTGGTAATTGAAGTTTGTGTCGTGCAATTTCGTAATCACTCGTATGTGATTTCAGACCAAAATTGCACGACACGACGTATAATTACCATTTTAAACCAAGAATTCACACAGGCGCGAGTCAATGTTTACGTGGGCTAGCACCACAATATTTGTCTGATTTGGTTTCAGTAAGTAAGATTTCGAGATATAACCTCCGGAATCATAAGGGCACTCTGCTAAATCCAGCTAGTGGTGACAGGGCTTTTCAATCTGCGGCCCCTAAACTGTGGAACGCTCTTCCTGTTGAAATCAGGAATGAACTGTGTATCAGGAAATTTAAACCACTTGTTAAGACATACCTTTTTAAATTAGCTTTTACTTAGAATTGTATACATCTTTATTACTATTTACTATATATTTTATTTATTTTATATATTTATATTATTATATACTATATTATGTTATATTTATATTTCTTTTTATCCAATTTATTTAATTGAATGACATAGTTAATTTCTGCGCATATGAACATATCCACATGAAATATGCACGTTATAGATATTGTTATTATTATTATTATTATTATTATTATTATTATTATTATTATTATTATTATTATTATTATTATTAATGTTTTTCCCATTTCAGACCACGTGTCGTTCCTTCGAGAATGATATTCTTTGTTTGAGTTGTATCCATATTGATGTGTCTTTTCATGTGCAACCGAGCGCAAACCTTAAACAAAGAAAAGATACTCTAGGGAATGGCACGTGGTCTGAATTGGGAAAACATTGCGTCAGAGCCGAGGAGGTCTTTTGGACAGTCGCCGTTACTCACGCCTGAAATTTTTTTGGAGACTTCCTTATTCATAATTTTATCCATTTTCAAGGTATCTACACATCGCTATTGTTCAGTGTAATCAAAGTTTGGTTCGTTTTCTTGTTCAAGCGATGAAAGAAACTAAACTTGATGTCTACAACAACTTGAGACAGGTACACCATACTACTAACACTACCCCACAGGGGATTAATGTAACCCTCCTCACCCATGACCATCACCCGAAGTTGTCATGTGATTTCTCACTAGTATCAACGTAACTCTCACATGACGGGCCACTAGATCTAGCTTCTCCAATAAGGCCCCGTTTACATTTATACGTTACAATTAATTTGAACACGCATGCTTATGGATGCGGTTTGGTCTCGTGTCCACACTTTAAACAATCGCGCACACACTGAGCATGACGTCACACCGGCACGTCTGCTTTTCGCATGCGCAGATGACGATGTTGTATCAATGCATCATTTTGTAGTTGCGTTTTTGATAATGATGTGAACTAAAACGCTAGTGTGTATGCAAATAAAGCTTTCGATGCGTTTTCGATAAGACGGAGCGTTTCAAAAACGCATTAGTGTAGACGGACATGGTTTAAAGCTCTTCCATAATCTCAATATTTTGTTTTCGTCACCAGACTCCTCTTCATCTAGCGGTTATAACTGGTCAAGAGAACCTGGTTCGGGAGCTTATCCAATCTGGATCGGACATTAATGCATTGGATCGTAATGGTCAGACCCCCCTTCACTTGGCGTGTCAGGGGGGACACGTTAATATTGTAAAGGCAATTTATGAGTGTACGGCCGCTGACCGCAGTAGGCTCAATGTCAACGCTAAAAACTTCGAAGGTAGGATGACGTCATTTATCGTTTTGTAAAAAAAGAGGTTTGATGAGGTAAATTGCAACATAGATATAGATTGGTTTTGCTTTCCACTGCAGCA
This sequence comes from Actinia equina, assembly GCA_011057435.1. Classification (NCBI taxonomy): domain Eukaryota; kingdom Metazoa; phylum Cnidaria; class Anthozoa; order Actiniaria; family Actiniidae; genus Actinia; species Actinia equina. The sequence goes on from WHPX01000010.1 coordinate 176,680, forward strand.
GATAAACAATAATCTATTATGAAGATTTTTACTCCTCAATTGAAATGACGCGCAGAATCGTACAATAATAGTCTAAAACTCTATTTTGTCGCGAGGGCAAATTGTACGAATTCGCGTGTGCTAGAAAACGACTCAGTTACACGTACTTCATTTTAACAAATTTATCTGTGCACTCAGGTCTATCTCCACTTCACCTAGCAACGATCTGTGGTAATCGCGATTTAATAGGGATGGTCATCAGTATGGGAGCCGACATCAATATTAAGGTACGTCTTCAAATATCTGACGCTCAACTTGATTTGCAATCTGGGCGCACAACGCATTGCTTGTCACTGCGAAAGTTTCCAAGTATTTCCTATTATATCTCTTGTTAAAACGTTTTATTTCCACCAGCAATAACAAAGTATGCTATTTTTAAAAGATATTTGATAAATCTTTCCACAGATAAGTTTTATTAAGATCTGCCGTTGGAAATAGTGAGCAACAGACAAAACGTTTGCTGATTGGCTAGTTTGGGATGAAATAAGCGAAATCACCTTGTTATAGATAAATATCACGTGATATAGTAAACATCACGTCGTCACTCACTAATATTTGAAATCGTGTGTGTTCTAGGATGCAAGTAGCGGTCGCACAGCTCTTCATCACGCAGTCGAGTCAGGCAGATATCACGTGGTAGAGTACTTCCTGTCACGTGGTGCAAGTGCGAACGTCCCTACGTTTTCTGGTAACACACCTCTTCATACGGCAGCAGGGCGACAAATGCAGGAAATGATTAATTTATTAAGTAGATATGGCGCTGATGTTAACGTGGCTAACATGGAGGGCGATAAGCCAAAAGTCGTACATGAAAGTGAACAGGTGAGCCCGCGATTGCTACACTAGTAAGCCAGCGGCATCTTATGTATTGACATGCGATGACTCTATCATCAGTCGCCATCTTGATGTCTTTTCGCTAGTTACGTTTTTAATAGGACGTTTGCATGATGGAGGCATTTGACTCCCACTACCAAGATTCTTCGCGAATTTTCTTTCTTGTTTAGGCTGCGTTCACAATGTATGGCAGAGGGGGGGGGGGGGGGGGGGGGTGGGGGGGCAGGTGAAAATTTGAAATGTCCAGAATAATTCTCAACACCCCCCTATAAAGTCATGCAAAACAATACGATCCCTCCTAAGCAAGGCTTGTAGCTTCTTCCAAAAATTGTGCTTCCCCCCATTTTTATGATAAAAATTTGCCCATCCCCCCTTTTTCCTACCAAAATTCTCCCGATCCCTCCTCAATTTCACCTGCCCCCTTCTGCCATACATTATGAACGCAGCCTTAAATTTGTATTCCCTCATGAGAATAGTAAGGCAACTGATGCTAATTAACCGAGTCTGGTGGTAGAGGTCTGTGACGCCATCGTGCAAACGTCCTACGGGTATTGATAAACCTCTTTTCCTTGGGCGTAATGTTTTCTTATTTCATTCTCGTGAGAATAAAATTCTGTTGAGTTGTATCCATATTTATGTCTTCTCATACGCAAGCGTTAAACAAAGAAATGATACTCTAGGGAATGACATGTGGGCTGAAATAGAAAAACATTACACTCAAGGTAAAGAAATCATTAAAAAGTGTTTTTCTCGAACAAATTGTAATTTTGAACTTTTCATTTCTTTTTCGTGTTATCAGGGTAAAAGACAGCTTGAGTCATCCAGAAAAAGAGCGAAACGACCCAAGGCATCTTCGTCCGCGGAGACTTCCAAGAAAAAAATTAACCTAGGCGATCAAAAAGTGACATCATGACCACGTGATATTTAGTAACCAATCAACATCATGAAGCATCACGTGGAGTGTGGCAAGGTCCTTTCAACACTTCAATGAAATTAAATGAGTTATATGCATATTTTTTACCAAATAAGGAAAGGATATATGGTATCCAATCAGTGAGTGACACGTAAAGGATGAAAATGATGTCATTTGAGTGTTTTGTTTGAAAGCCAATCAGCGCCAAGTAGAATCAGATACCAAGCACAGTCAGATGACTTTGTAGTCACGTGCGTGATTTTAAACATCAAATCAGGAGTGGCATATTTAGTATCCAATCAGTGATTGACAAGTTATTCATGTTTTTGGTTTGAATATGGATATTTATAGAATTAGAGTGAAGCCATTAAACCCGTGAAATAGATATTAGACTCATACACATTAGTAGACCCTAATTCCATTGTTGTTTTTTTTTTTGTGTGTGTGTGTGAGTGTGTGTCTATTTGACTATTACACGTTGACTAGTATTTTTTATTTCACGGGTTAAATGCCTTCACTCTAATAGTCTACTCAATACCAGGACTGAACATCTTCACATAGGTCAAGAAAGACCGCTTAAGGACTGGGAACAGGTACATTTGATGAAGAAACGAATTTTAAAAAATCCACTTAAATTGTTTTCAATTAACGAGATTTATTTGTGCGTAAGGACAAAATGCGCCAAAAATATCTCTTTGTAATTACTAGAACTTTTAAATATGACATTTCATTAAAATAAATGTTAAACGTTTACTTTATACGAAAGAACAAATGTTTTATTCAACAATTGGATGTGACGTAAATTTTTAGCTTTACCAAAGTCAGTACCATGACGATCGATGATTGTTCGGTTAAACATCGCTTAGCTAGCATGAATGTTTAACAAAAAGTACCCATTCCATGCTCTGAAAAAGGCCTTGTACCCAGACGGGTAATCCACAACGGGCAGAACGAAGCCTGAGAGTGGATGAACGAACAATGAATGGTGAGATAAAACAAAAGATACTGCTCACATGTAGAACAATACACATTGTTCACCATAATCCATGCTTTCTTTGTTTTTGTTATTTTGTCCAATCCCAAGCTTCGTTCTACCAGTGGACACCGTCCCACCCAGACCTTTAAATTGCGCGATGGCATTGGTTTAGTATCCAAACCAAGTAACCAAGCCTTCGTGACGTGGAACCGGAGTGATACCCAGACCTTTATCGCATGCTCATGCTGCTCTCCTAAAATATATACAAATATCTACACGAGACTTGTATAGGTGCGTTGTTTCCATCATTCCGTGTGGGATCTGGTGGTTCAGTCTTTGTCCTGACAGTGTATAGGGTTTGGGCTGGATACTCCTCTTCTTACGAAAACCCCGCTTGAACTCGTGTCGATTCGTTTGGATTTCTTTTTCTTACGTCTGAGCATCGACTGCTGTGTCGGTTGGGTGCTCTTCTTGGTCTCCGACTGCAAGATAATAGCAACGGTTAATGGTTACTTAATGGTAATAGTAGTGAGTTAATATGATGATGATCGTGATGATATTGATGATGATATAATAGAGCGTTTTCACGTGACGTCACAGCGGCCATTTTATGGTGTACTAAAACAATACATTTTCTATCCTCCGGGAATTGCCCTATTTCACTATGACGTTACATAAAAACAATCTTCAACAATCTATTGTTTAAACGCAAAGGATTATGGTCGTCGGACGGGGTCAAATCAACGAAAATTGTTCTAAAACCCGTATCAATCCACGAAGAGAAGTAGAATAGCCGGCAAACGCTCAGAATATTTTTTAGTACATATTGACACATATTATATCTGAAAACCAGGCCATTTTAGATTAAACTGTTTTGCTAGGAGCAAATTTTGTTGAATTTTCTATTGGATTTGGCGATTCTATCCCCGACATAAACAAGCAGTGACGTCATAGTGAAATAGGGCAATTGAACTCTATTTTTATGCAAATAATGTGAAGAAAGTTTCTATTGTTTATGACTGCCTTCTCACGTGAGTGAAAACGCTCTATGATGATGATGTTGATAATAATAAATGAACATAATAATAGTCTTAAATTCAAGAGAGCCAGCTGAGTAGACTGCATTCCCCGAAAGGAATCACGGGTCAATTATTTTTGGTTAGCATTTTTTCCTAGCAGGGACTAAGTACAATGTAGATTTCTTTCGTCGATTGAATTGGCCTATTTCACTATGACGTCACTGCTTGTTTATGTTGGGAATAGAATCGCCAAATCCAATAGAAAATTCAACAAAATTTGCTCCTAGCGAAACAGTTTAATCTAAAATGGCTGAGCGATTGCTGGCTATTCTACTTCTCTTCGTAGATTGATACGGGTTTTAGAACAATTTTCGGTGAATTTGCGTTGATCTGACCCCCTCCGACGACCATGATCCTTTGCGTTTACACAATAGATTGTTTTGATGTGACGTCATAGTGAAATAGGGTAATTGGGATTCTGCCATGAATTCGACAAGTGTTTACGATCATTTGAAGAATGAACAATCCGGCATATTTCATAGTTTCTCTCGGCAGAACCATGAGAAATGCTAATCAAAATATAATGTTGAATCATCAATACTGAATAATTGACCTTGCGTTTGTTCTGAAGGTCAACTCAGCTGGAGGCTAGTAAACGTGTGGCCCTCACGAGTTCATTAGAAGAAATTGGTGATGACTGATGATGGTGTTGTAGATGATGTTGATGATGAATGCTGATGATGACTATTGAGGTTGATGATGACTGATGATGATGATGGGAACATTATGTTCAGGCGTGTTGTACTAACCACAGTACGATACAAGGATCTTTCATCCTCTAGCTGTAGTGTTAGGGTGTGTATCTGTGCCCTCAGTCTGTCCATCTGGGCTTCGAGTTTCTCTCGCTTTTCTCGTTCATATTCGAGCTGTGCTTCAAGTTCTCGGATAATCCTTAAAATTAGACAAAAATCTTTTCGAATCTTCAAGACTGTACCATCTTTTACTCTATATCTCTGGCTTCCTCTCTTCCCTTTTCATCCAACCATTCATTTGTCTGTCCGTCCTTTCATCCATCCACCCATCCATCCACCAAACCATCTACCCACCCAGCCACCGAACCAACAAGGATACCATCCATCAACCCATCCACTCACCATTCCATTCATCAACCCCTTTTTTCTCTCTATCCCTTCATGCAATCTCACCAACCCATCCAATCACTTACCGATCCACCAACTATTCCACCTTGCCACTTACCCACCCATCCATTCGCCCAATAAGCCACTTTCTCATTCACCTACCCAACCATACATCCATCCTTTTCTTGTCTCTATCCCTTCATTCAATCCTACCAACCTTGCGCTTTCTCGTTCTTCTTCTAGTTTCTTCTGGTCTTCATCCAACACCCCACCCAGCTGTTTGTAGTTCATCTTGGCAACATCCAGTAAATGTCGTAACTCCTCAATCTTACGCATGGCTCGACCTTGAACAAAACCATCACAAAAATAAAATCACACGAATATTAGACTGAGACCCGTTCGGCGGAGTTTGCTCGAGAGGCATTCGGAGTGTTTTCGGTGGATTAATGTTCGATACGATTGTACGGTGTATGCAAGTGTCTATAAAGAATTGATAGCCCAGTCCTAGCCCAATCCGTAACCTCTGCTACCTTCAACATCTTAAATACTTTGCACACATATTCAGAATGGAAAATAGAACACTTCAAAAGCAGATTATCTAGGACAATATGGAATAGGATAGAACTCCTACTGGGTATAGACAAACAACAGGCTAGAAGAATAATGATAAAGACATCGCACTGACATGTGACTGCTGGAGGCAAGATTTCCCAACACATTCACACAGAAGCGCCGTGCAGCGTGTTATAAGGAGAGGAAAATAGAAACTATATTGCTCCCTCATTTTTCGTATTAAAAGAAAAGAAAAAATAGAAAAGGCAAATATAAGTATAGCAAGAAGCATATAATAGCCACACGACAAAGCAAGAAGGAAGGACAGGATAATTTAACGTCAAACATACTCATTTGGTAGACCTCCATATAAATGGAACAAGTCAGAGTTGATTACACATTTCATATTAATTGTTTCAAAACGTCATTCATAACGTTGGTTGCAGTCTACCGAAAATAGACTCAAAATCGCACCCACTCCACCCACGATCAATTTATTTTCAGTCCTCCTTTGATCGTTTACTTGCTAATAATTCACGTTTGCAGTGCACCCAAATGGACCCAGGATGTAACCAGTCCTCGCGCGATTGATTCGTTTTCAGTCTTCACTCGTTTCTGTCAGGTGACATGAATACCTCGTGCTAATTCTCGTTGGTGTTGCTTGTAGCTGAGTTCATCGTTAGAAGAGTCGTTAGAGTCAGACTGAGGATCACGGTCAACCATTTGATTGACGTGTGACAAGACTGAAGACAAGCATCAGTAGAAATAGAAAATAAAAGGAAAGTAAAAAGTGAGAAAGAGAACAGAATATTTGAATGAAAGAGTAAAGTCATGTACACAAAATAATAGTAAAGCATGGTCCTTCCCTACTACTAATAGTGCGCACACTTACTGCGCACCTGACTTAAGGGATACCCGCTGGATTAAAAACAACTGGCAAATTCACAGCAAACAATTTTAAGGCCACGAGCAAAATAAAAAGCAAGCGAAAAAAAATTCAAAAAAAAAAAAAAAAAAACGAACAAAAAACATGAATGCCAGCGACTCTCGAACGTAGAAAAGGGCTGATTCGTTTGCGTTTTCTAACCTCTAGCTTCAGCTTTGGATTGGGGTTCTTCAGGTTGAATATCTTCAGCACCGCCATCCATCACGTTATTGTCTTCATTATCTGTGAAAGTTTTTGAAATCGTTGTTATTTATCACGCTCCTTAATAGACCTATTTAACTTCGGCGTAAAGTTTTCTCATTTCAGACCACGTTTCGTTCTCCTGATAATAAGATTCTTTGTCTGAGTTGTATCCATATTCATGCGTCTTATCATATGCAACCTTTAAACAAAGAAATGATACTCTAGGGAATGACACGTGGTCTGTAATGGGAAAACATTACGTGCTAAAAGGGTATGTAGACCCCTTGCAGCACGTTGGAATACAGCTCAAGTTCCACACAACGGTTTATCAAAATATTCCTTGCACAAAGGCTTCAATGCGAGGCTTCGTGCATAATGCTCAGTAATTCGTGAAAGGAGAAAAGAATACATTTCGCACGTAGCCTCGTACTAAAACCTTAGTTTGTGACAGCGAAACATATCTCGGATGTGGCTAACGTGTTGCTATGTACGTTACCACCCAATTCAAGCGTTTGTCGCTACGAATTCAACTGTGAAACCAAAATATAACGAACAATGAAACTTAGTCCCATGTGGTTTGAATTGGGTGGAAACGTACATAGCAACATGTTAGCCGACTAGGTCTATTGCAGGATAAATATACGATACTAAAGAGTTTTAAAATCTCGCTACTTAATTCAAAAGTGAAACTCCAGTAGATCTGTAAAAAATCTTTGAAATTAGTAAAATGGAATGACAGAAAGAATATTAGTCTTTGGTGAGAAGGTTTGCAAGAGGTAAAGTGAAGCACAGGAAAACGATGAGAAAGTGGTCATGCTTGTTGTTCACGGGAAGAAAAAAACCTTTCATATCTGACCTGAGTCTCCACCTAAAATAGCCAGGCAGCCTAGACGACCAAACCGACGTGCCACATCCTTGGGGGTTTCCCCTGCTGAGTTGACTATTCTCACTATAATACAACAAGAAATATAGGTTGCTATCAATAGACGTCACTTCCGGTAATAGCTACGTTTTTAATGGCTTGTAGAATTTTGGAGGTTGTTTTGGTCTCTTTTTTTCCTGGTTTTATGTCGTAGAAATAGTCAAATACAATAGTTTGGGGATTTAATTTGACATGTTTTGACTTAACATCCGCTAGATACCCCCCAGTCAACCGCTTGTTTGCCCCCCAGTCAACTCCAAAAAGTCACGTGATTGATAGTAAGCAATTAGGTGCTGATGGGGAAAAATGGAAGAAATAATGAGAAATAAAATGGGAGTAATTGTGAATGGGATTTGGTGCATGAAAATTTTAGAATGGGAATAAAATGAAAATACTCCCGTTCGAGTTCACCTTTGCTCAGTCTTAGCCTCGATTGTGTACAAATGTGTTCTTTTCTCTTATTAAAGGGGCACTTGGATGAAAATGGATAAAAATTGGAAATGACTTTAAACTTAGTTAAACGTATCTGTATGGCCCCAATAGTAGCCAAGCAACATACTTTCTTAACAGTAAAATGTAGCGGATAAAAATTGTCAGTTTTATTCAGCATCCAAATTTGGAGTAAATGACGTCATTTACTCAACCCTATTGTTCGTTCTGCTATTGAACCAAAATATCTCAATAGCAAGTGGCTCCCAGGCCAATCTCCAATCTGGTTTACATAATCATAATTGAATCATATTATCCTCAAATACCTCAATTATTCGGACTTTCAAAGATTGGGGCGTTTTCATCCAAGTGCCCCTTTAAGGTCCATTGTGTAGTAAGGAATGTACGTACTACAGAACAATACGAGTTGATTAAAATACCACGGGTTTTGGTAGAATAGATGAATATTATAACGTACAACCGAGACTAAGACTGAGCAAAGAGAACTCGAAACTGGAGTATTATTCGTTCGGCTGTTTTTAAGAGATTGATCTACCAAGCGACAAGTTGATTGGTATAACAAGATGATCTTTTAAAGAAAAATAATTTAAGGGACAAGGTCAAAACAATTGTCATCTTACGGGACCTGATTTCCAGAGGTGATGGTTACTGGATAGCCCCACCCGTCCCCTCTGGGAATGATATCCTTCATCTTATTCTCACATATCTCCCAAACTAAAAGTCAAATCTCAAAAATGAATACACCTACTTGCAAGAACATTGTCATACGATATTAGAACATTAGTAATTTAGTGAGAAAGGAATACATTAAAAGAGAAAAGAAAAAGTTTAGCTTTAGTGATCTTCTTTTGTTTTTTAATATAAGTCCTATCCCACTAAATCACTAATGTTCTATTTTCGTATGACAACGTTCTTGCAAGTAGGTGTATACTGTCTGTTTGCACGCATGCTAAACAAACGTAAAGATAGTCAACACCGACACCCAGTGTCAAGCAATTCTACGGGTCTCTGAGGGTGAGAAGGTATTTACTGGTAAAACCACCTAAATTGGGTGCTTATTTTGGACCATTCATCGATATGAAAATCAAATAGGAAATCAAATAGGATGGGAGAGATTTCTCACTTACTGTTTGCACCATTTTCTACCAGCCACTGCAACACTTGAACATGTCCATTACCTGCAGCTGTGACGGAGCAATGAGAAAAATACTACTGTCATGAAGTATGTAGTAAGGAATGAAGGTACAAGTGTCAGATACTACAACTACCACAATCCCTTGCACACTTTCTTTTGTTCAGTTAATAGGCATAAGGGTAAAAAAATTAAATAAGAAAGAAAATGAGAACAGCTTCAGGTTTCTGCTTACAAGTAGTAAAATGACAACATAATGTAAATGGTGGTTTCATTTGGGTTATTATGTATAGAAAAAATCCCTAATTTTTGATGTTTTTTACAGTCATTTGCAAAGCTTGTTATGCAGAGGCATCAGCACCATGCTCCGTTAAGTAATAAAGCACAGTTCTTGACCAGTCACAGCAAGCGCATTATCTACGTATGTTATATAATAAAACATAATATATCATAACAGAGTATATCTGTGTACCTTTATGTGCAGGGGTAGATCCTTTACTGTCTCTTTCGTTGATTGACACAACACCAGTCTCTATTAACATCTTTAACTGAGGCAGATCACCATTGTAGGCTGCTACATGGGCAGGGAATGCCAAGTCTACAGGAAACAAGATAGGCACATGAATTACAAGGTGAAAAAATCTGACAACTGCAAAGAGGGTATTAGATTGAAGGGTGTGGCTACCCCCTTAACTAAATTTCAGTCTTATGCATACCAATCTGCTATTTTTTCCCGAACACTAAACCCTTACACCCTACACCCTGCACACCCCAATTTTTTAGGGTGCTCTGGCATGTGGGGATAAATGTGGGTGAATGCATGTAGAATGATGGGAAGCATGGATCTTGTGAGCTGAAATGCAACACTGCCACTCTCAACTGCTGTGGTCATCAGTGTTGAGTAGGGTTGCTTGTTGGTTCTATATCATCTTTTGCATGTATTTCTCTGGGTTCCAGTTTGTTTCCCTCTGCAGTACCCAACTTTTCAAGTTCTAATTTGATCATGGATCAAGGGCCACAGATTTGTAACCACAGGCTGTTAAGCGCAAACCTCATAAAACAAGGATAATTTATTTTATTCTAATTTAATGATTCAAAAGACATCTTACTTTCTTCATCTTCAGGGTGAAGCAGATCATATTCTACAACAAAACAAAACAAATAATAATAAGAACATTAATTACTTGCTAATTGACTTTGATATCTCTTCAACCAATCACAGTGCACACAGACTTATAATCCTGTCAAATCTCAATGCACTTGGTCACATGATAAACCATGCTCATGCCCCATGTTTAGACTAGACAACATGATTGTATTATGTAGATCTAGATCTATACCAATAACAAGCCTAATCGATATTCTCCCATTTTACACCATGCGTCAATCTCTTGAGAATAATACCCCATTCACACCTAAACGTGTTTAGTTAAAGTATGTTTTCATTAGAAAAAAAAGAGAAACTAGTAGAAACCTACAATATAATGACTATGATAATAATGATAATAATAGGCTTTATTTCAAGAGGGTGAGTGCATGATAGTATAGTTAAAAAACACTGATGACTCTGTGGCCCTTGAAAATATTATCAGAGCAAGAAAATATTATCAGAGCAAGACAAAGGATAGTTTACATGCATTATTTTACCAAAGATTTTGAGGTTCATAGATAGTTTTCCAAACCTGTTTAGTTAAACCACTTTAAAACATGTTTAAGCCTTGGTGTGAATGGGGTATAACATTCTTTGTTTTAGTTTTATTCATATTTATGTGTCTTCTCATGCACAATAATTATAAATAGATAAAATGCTTCGATCTCTAGGGAGTGACATGTGGTCTGAAATGAGAAAACAGTGATCAGTTCCATTTTAACTCACCAATAGCTTTCAGGTATTCCATGCATTCATTTTTATAAAACTGTTGACAAAGATTTTTGGGTGTTTCTCCCTGTAAATGAAACCAAAATTATTAAAATAAATGGTTTTCTCAAAATAAGTTGGGGGCCTACCGTGTCATGACACTTGAATAGTGTACCTGGTAGGGCTGGCCACTTTGACCAGTTTGATAAGAGAACCATGCAATTAGTGGGGTCAACATATTCTTTATTCTATATTTCCACGAGTAAATGAAGATGGTTGTCTAGTTGTTTACATGTAACATCAGGGTCAAATTACAATCCTCATGACATCTAGGTTTCTGATTGGCTCCACTACCCAAAGTTGGAAAGCATAGTTTTCATTCTTCATTTTAATTGGTTCTCTTATCTAATCTTGTCTAAGTGGCCCAGTTTTAGTACAGGTTGCACACCATGCATCATTAAATAAAGATGATTATCTCTCGGTTGTACTAGAGTGAGCCAGTTTAGTTGGTGAACCAGATCAGTGAAGTGCCATGTGTCACAACCTTGGTATAGATCTTATGAGACAAACAGCATGGTTTTGCTAATTTTTTAATTTTATTAGTGGGCTCTTTGTTCAGGTACTGTACGATGTTGCAATAAGCCTTTTCATTGTTTAAGAATCGATTCCACTGGGCATGCGTTTTTATCCCGAATTTTTCACCTTCTTTTGTTTAATTAAGAACAAAAGAAGGTTTAGTCAAAAGAAGGTGAGAAGTTCGGGATAAAATCGCATGCGCAGTGGAATCGATTCTTAAACTATGAAAAGGCTTATGGTCAAAAACAGACTCTACTAATGCATTACAACTAAATGAGAGAGAGATTTTATTGATTATTATGTATCATTTTTTTTCATTACCTGGTCATTCCTGGCATTTAGGGTGTGGTCAATACTGGTGCCAGAACATACCAAGAACTTCAAGCATGGAAGGTGACCCTCGCTGGCGGCAAGGTGAGCTAATATATGGAACACGTACATGGAAGATATAACAGACTTAGTTAACAACTTCAACCAATGACTGAAAAAAGCCAGCACCTACTCCACTCCACCTTTGCATTAGTATTATATGATAAGTAGTGACAATTTATAGTGGCCGAATTTGTCCATGGTGAAACTCCCCTGCCCCACATTTGAAAAGATAAATGGACATGTCCTTGGGTATTTATAGTATCAATTGTTCGATGTTGACTTCCATACCTGGGATACTGCCAGCATTGTCCACTTCATCTAAGCTTGCACCCCATCTGGCCAGTAGCTATGCGGACAATAAGAAACAGCTTGATTATTAGGTATCATCATATAATAACTATAGTTGTTCTAAATAGCCAGTGCAGAGTATTGTAGGTCACCCATGAGAGAAAAGTGGCCAAAGTGATTTAATGAGATTCAATCCGGGGGGGTACTCTTGCCCGTTTAGGGTAGGGATGTGCCCCTGAGCCCTCTGAACCCTGACCCTGTTGCAGAGTAAAAATCACTGAAATTCATACCCTGTTCCAGAGCAAGATCGCTGAAAACCCTTTTCCAGAGAGGAGGGAGTGTGATTTCATATACCCTGTTCCAGAGCAAGCACGACTTTATATACCCTGTTCCAGAGTAGAATCGCTGAAAACCATACCCTGTTTGGTGGCACGTACCGTATAGCGAATATAGGGGAGTGTGTTTTCTGAATAATGTTATGTAAATATTTTGATTGACATCTTCCAAAAGCCTATTTTGTCGTGATGGCAAATTGTTTGATTTCTTGCTATTGAGAATGAGCTTATTACAGCTCACTACAGCTTGGGCCCAGCTAACTCAAGATGAAATGAACATGTCGGTCTGTCTTTCTGGTTTTAGCGCAATATGATAGCAGTTTACCTGCAGACATCCCAGTCTTCCATGGAAGGCTGCACAGTGAACAGCTGTCCATCCCATATTGTCTGTTGCATTTACATCCTGTACAGAACAAGGTGATTTAACATCATGGATGGAAACTCTTAAATGAGACCTTGAGTAAATCAAGGAAAACTAAAGTGTTCCCATATATTCCCTCATGTGGGCAGCAGGCACTACAAATATGCTGCCTCTCTTGCACTTAGTCATCATTTTAATCATCAGATGCAATATGATATTAGACTTGTTTGTTTGCCCTCTCTTGTCCTTTGAGTTTATTCTTCCCAGTTATTGCAATTGTAAAAGATTACTAAGCTTACCACTCCATGCCGCAGTATGGACTGTAAGGTGTAAGAGTTTCCATGGGATGCGGCAAGATGAGCAGGGGTACAACCTCTGTTGTCTTTTGCATTCAAATCAGCTCCATTGGCCGCTAATGACTGTAACCATGGAAATAGGAAAAGATGTTATCATCATAGTATTATGGTATGGTCGTCACAAATAATCATCAATATTATCATCATCATCATGAACACCATCATCATCACTGACATACCATGATCATTGGAATCATCACTATTATAATCTTCATTATTATCATCAACATCCTAAATTATCAACATTAGCATCATCATTATCATCATCAACATCACCATCATCGTTGATCTTCATCATCATAACCAGTACAATGATTATTGACATCATCACTACCACTAACAAAAGCATCACTGCCTTCATCACTATCATAATCACTATCAATATCACAAAAATCATCATATACAGTAGTTACCATCATCAGGAGCAGCAGCGACATCTGATCACCAAGAATCATTACGTAACATCATCAACATCATCATCATCATCCCCATCATCAGCAGCACCATTTGATCATCATCATCATCAACATCATCAACATCAGTATTACCATCACTATCATACAGTACAATGACCACTCACATCATCACCATCATTAACATTAGCATCATTGTCATCATAACAATAATCATTATGACCTACATCATTTTCAACATTGGCATCATCATCATCAGTAGCAGTAGCATCATCTTTACATGGTTACCAGTAGTTATTAAATTTTCACCTGTATACAAGCATCTTGTCCTCTTATTGCTGCCAGATGAGACGGAGTCCAGCCCTGGGGGGTTCTGTCAGAATGATCCGCTCCATGCCATAGCAACCAATGTAAACACTAGATAAACAAATGATACTATGTCGTTATACTCCATATAACCTGTAATCACAGCTGGCAAAAAAGCTTGAGTTTAATTATAACATGAGGGGAATGCATGTACATGTAGCAAAATCTGTTGTGATATTTGTCATAAAGAAATAAATTAAAATATTAAAATATATAAAATCCTGCCTTTCAGAACAAATAATACAGTCAATTCAAAAAACGTTGTCGTCGACCAACACAAGCCTACGCGACTGGACCGAAAGGAACTCTGGGTAGCAATCATTGAAGCCAAGTTGACTCCATAATTTTATTCGACTGTTACATGTATGCCTGGTTTACAGCACCAACCTTTGTAGGCGAGGGGGAATAGTGTTGAAGGAGACATTTTTTTTAATGCCTTCATATTTCCAAAATTGTGAACTGAATCATAGCTACTTTGTTTTTCTTTCCCTAAACCCAAAGACATGCATTTAATGCATTGTTTCTCACCATCATTATCTTTACTACTAGCGTAGGCTTGAGTCGGTCAACGTCAATGTTTTTTGAATTGACTGTATATTAAACAGCTAACCAGTCACTCAAGGTCATTAGTTTTAGCTCAGCCATTCCATTCTGGCTCAATGTTACCATATGGTCAAAGTGGACAAGCAAGGCAAAGATTTGACCAGACAAGTTCTAACCAATTCTGGCCTGACAATGTCTGATGACCGGCCGTTATTTTGGTAAATGTAGGTGAATTCCTTGATAGTACATAATAGATCAAAACAACTGAAGTATGCCATATCCATGGACATATATTGTCTCTAGGACAACATTCGTTTTCACCCTTGATGTCTTCGCTTGTATACAAAAAAATGCAATCTTAAAACTCAAATCCAATAAAATATTTAACATTTAGAAATATAAAATTGCGGGGTCAAAACGTATATTTGAAAACAAAACATTGAATGACAGATTAATCAAAGCAGTGAGTGAAGCTGTTGTCACACTTGTGGGTTAAGACTCAGAAAGGGAGAAAAGTAGTTAGATACCTCAAGTCTACCATGTAAAGCTGTCCAGTGAAGTGGAGTAAATTTAAATTTCGTGTCTAAAGCGTTAATACCAGCGCCTCTTTGAACCATGGCCTGGAGTTCAAGGACATCGCCATAACGAGCTGCTTCATGTATGCTCGACAAATGCACTTTATCTACAGCAAACAACCATAACAATACATGAAATACAATCTAGGAACATTAATTAATACTACTGTAAGTTCGTACGTGAGATTAAGTACCTGGCATAGCGTATTTTTGTAGAAAAAGTTCGACGATTTCGTGAAACTTCTCGCTTTTCTTCCAGTGAATGTTTTCTTGTTGTTGCCAAGATCCGCTGGATTATGCTAATTATCGCAGGCGCATCCTAAGATTTCAATATTTGAATAAATTAACAAATTTTGCACGGGACTCTATTTTTTTTTGTAATCGCTATTCT
>WHPX01000011.1:0-110580 GCA_011057435.1 Actinia equina
TGGTAAGGGGATGCGAAGCCCCTGCTTCATCTTGGATCAAACTAAGCTATTGTCATCAACCCGTTTATATATCATTGAAACCAAAAATGTGGCCTGGCAATAACTCAGTATGATTTCTTCTACTGAGAATGCTGGAGAATCATCTCATATACTTACAAATTTGACTGATGCTTCTTTCTTGTGTGGAGCCAAGTAACTTCCCTAAGATATCAATCCACTATAGACACTTACTTCTCCAGAACTCTCCAATAGAGTGTTTTCATAAGACTGGGAACGTACTTATTATATAGATATCGAGTGAAACACCCGGTTTTCTCTAGTGTCGAAAACTTGATATCTTTCACCAGGGGAAGATATCATACGGTATCTTTCATATCGCTGTTGACATAGTACCATATTTTAATAAAGAATTTTTGAGGTTTTATTTTATTTAGGTTTCATCAATATCTATGTAAAAAACAGAACGGTACATGGCTGCTTGGAGATACAAATTTTATCTTCTCGTGTTCAATTTAGATATCTCACTTGAGATATCAATTGAACACTCGAAGATAAATTCGTATCTCCGCGCGCCCATGTGATATCCTCTATGTACTGACTTGCAGTATACATAAACCTCCTCATTTCTGACTTAATGTTTTCCCATTTTAGACCACAAATCATTCCCTACAGTATCATTTCTTTGTTTAAGGTTTGCATTCAGTTGCACATAACAAGACACATGAATATGGAAACAACTCAAACAAAGAATATATTCTCAAGGGAATGACACGTGGTCTGAAATGGGACATTACGCTCGAGTGATCCAGAGCTGAGGAGGTCTAGTGAAGCCTGTTTTGTCTCCTGTGATCTTCAATAATCAGCTACTACTAGGTAGCATATTGGAGACAATGATGGGGAATAACATTGGAATACACTGCACATTCACGTCTGAGCATCCCACCCAAGACAGAAAATGATGATGTCAAGTGAAACTAAGCAAATTTGCTTGACTGATCATGAAACAATGGTTTCAAGTCGAGGTTGGACTTGATGGATGAAAGGGAAACCAATTCTTCGTTTGCATGTGACGTCATAGAGCAATAAAATAACAACTTAAAATTAATTATCAATGCTATAAACTCGATTCTTCGATATGTTTTAGAGAACTATGATGTGACTAATAATAATAATAATATAAAGAGGCTTGTAAAGCGCCTATACAAGCCGGTTCTAGGCGCTATAAAAATAATAAATAAATACGATACAAACATAGATTACAAATCATAAGCAAGTTTAATAAATAAGTCTTAGTTCAGTTTTAAAAGATTCAAGAGAGGTATTGTTCCTCATAGGATTAGGCAGAGAGTTCCACAACACAGGAGCGGCAACAGTGAATGAACGATAACCATAGCACTTAGATTATACGGTTTTACAGACAGCAATACTTGAGACGACGAACGGAGATTAAGAGCAGGACAATATCTATTTATTAATTCTTGAATGTACATAGGAGCAGAGCCATATAGAGCTTTGAAGGTAGTAGGAGAATTTTAAACTTTATTCGATATTCAATAGGAAGCCAGTGCAGGTTGATGAGAATAGGAGTAATGTGATCGCGTTTCTTGGTTAGAGTTACGAGGCGGGCAGATGCATTTTGTACAGATTGAAGACGGTTAATGAGGTATTTCGGAAGGCCAAATAAAATAGAGTTATAATTATTGTCAAGTTTCGAAGTTATGAAAGCATGAACAAGAATTTCAGTGGACTTTACGGAGAGATATTTACGAAGTTTAGCAATGTTACGAAGATGAAAAAAGCCAGTTTTGCAGGTGTTCTTTATATGAGGTACCATGGTGAGAGCAGAATCAAATGTGACACCAATATTTCTAGCTTGAGTAGAAGGGACAATCATCAGGACCAAAAAGAAGATTTTGACTACAGTGTTGAGGATTGTTCAAGGAAGAGAAGATGAGAAATTCTGTTTTTCTCTTGTTTAATTTCAACTTATTGAGGGTCATCCAAGAATCAATTTCAGATAAGCAATCATTGACTAAGTGTAGAAAATTTCAGATCGTTTCATCGTTTTGTTTCCGAGTTGTGCAAATTTGATTTTCTTCATGTAATTCTGACCTTACACTTCTTACGGGTCTGAAAAGTCATAAAAATGAAAAAAAAAATCGCTAAATGAAATATTTTTATTGCTTTAAATGTCTTACATGTAAGTTCGATTTATGTATGTCTAAAGTGAGTTTGATATTGTTGCCTGCGTAAACTATTTTTTTAAATTTGGCCTCCATTGCTGGTGGACCAATTTAGTCCACCAGCGAGTTTTCGCCATATATTCAAACTATCAAATCGGAAACTTCATTTGACCATAGCTCGTTTCGGAAATGCTCTAATACTCCAATTTTTAGCTCAAAGTTTCATTATTGGTGGCTCTGCATGGTCATTAGGATTGTTTTTTGATTGGAACCGAAAATATTCTGGCACCAGCAATAACCACGTGGTTGCAAACGAAGAATTGTTTTGTGAGTCTCTAAGTAGTCTTTAGGTAGTCTACACTACTACACCAATGCTCACTTTCATAACCAGATAGACATATCGTTAAGTGTTATTCAAAATCATTGGTCCCTACTTACCTCGTTGTTGTGTAGAGTAAGACACAGCTTGCATTCGTAGGAACCAAGATGATTTTTCATGAAATAAGGATCCTGCAATCAAAATCCAATGAATAATGAGTGAATTTTTAAAAAAATTCTCAAAAGCTCACACAATAGTCAGTAAACAAAATTCTAAAAACAGTAATGTTGAAAAGGTAAATTATACACCGTGAAAAGATGAAAAAACTTACTGACGTTTCGACGAAGGACTAGCGTCCGAAACGTCAGTAAGTTTTTTCATCTTTTCACGGTGTATAATTTACCTTTTCAACATTACTGTTTCATTAGAAACACCGACGCAGCTCACACTAGTTTTTAGCTAGTTATATCTTAAAATTCTAAAAAGGTCAGAAAAAGAAATACGATCTTCTTTGCCTACAGTGTATATCTATCCAAACTTGATTTCTATAACAAAAAATACTGACAGACAAGCGAACAGATCAGATCAACCATACCAACCTTATTCAAACAGTAGGAGAAATGATTGATTTACACCGACGAAGGACTAACGTCCGAAACGTCAGTTTCTAAACATCACAAACCATACGGTGTATTAAGTTAAATCATTTCTACTACTGTTCGATTCCAAACACCGACGCGGTTAATTAACTAGTTTATCTAGTTTCTACCAACCTTATTCAAGTCAATCGTTTCCAACGCGAGCTGTCGTAGCCGTTCTCTTCGATCTCTATTAGATTCTGAAGTCGAAGCGACTCCTCCTGAACCAGTCTTACCCCCAGCACGGTTCTGGAAGTCCATTTTGAATGAAAACTGTTTTTATGCCTTCTGTTGTTCTTTGATTCTTCAACGTATTGCAGATCAACTTGCTTTGCTTCAAAATGGCGACGTTCTTCTTCCCATGATGCAATTCGACATCACAAACCGACGCCTGCGGTAAAAAAAACAGCGGTTGTTGTCATGCACACGCGCAGTAATAAGAATCTCGTAGTTCTTTGGGGTGTATGGATGTTTGGAGAGCGAAAATTGGCTGTTTTAGAATCCTTATATTCTGGAAGTTAAGAGAATCTGCTTCGTATTGTCAGTATTATATGCATTAATTCACGCATTAGAAGCAAAAAGATACAAATGTCATTTTTTTGTAAGCTTGGCCACAGTAAGCCCAAAACAGCTTTGATCTACACTCATTCTTACAGATTCATCTATCATGATATTAATGATTATGATTATATAGTACCCTCGTTGCATATTAAACCTGACTTAGAGGCTGAAAAGGAGGAGGGGGTATTTGTACATTTATAAACAGCTCGGCACTTTGAATTTTTTGAATGATTGAGCAGTTCAGATTGCTAGTATATATAGACACTGATGGTGGTCACTTGCAGTGCAGAAAGACTAGGCCGCCATTTAAAATGGTCGTCTCTGTCGTCACTAGTGTCCCCTGCAGCCATTCTTGTGTGGCTGCGTAGGAGATTACATTGTCACTTGATGTTCTAACCAAAAATAGTGGTATGTAAGAAGACAGTGTTTTGATACATTAAACAAACTAAAAGGATACTATTAGAAAGTAACCAGGAAAAAAAGATTTGGATTGATTGATTTTTATTACTTTTTATTCATCATTTCAAAAACTGTCATTTTTTCTTTACTGTGAGCTATAAGCTGAGTTCATAATGTATGTCAGAGTGGGGGGGGGGGGGGGGGGGGGGGGCAGGTGAAATTGAGGGGGATCAGGAAAATTTTGGTAGGAAAAAAAGGAGGATGGGCAAATTGTTATCAGAAAAATGGGGGGATGCACGATATTTGGAAGAGGCTGAGAGCCTTGTTTAGGGGGATTGTATATTTTTGCATTACTTTGAGGGGGGGTGCTAAGAATTATTCTGAACTTTTCACATTTTCACCTGCCCCCCTCCCCCCCCCCCCCCCCCCCCCCCCCCCCTCTGGCTCTACTACATATTTTAACGTCTACGTTTATAAGACTAATAGGGCGCCAAGCGTCCAGGTTTCTAATATCTTTGCCAGGTTTTTCTAATAGTGTAATTAAAATTTGCTTTTGTGATGTTGACAAGGAGCCGACTTCAAAGTTATAATTTAAAGACTTTACCAAATCTTCCTTCAAATCTTCCCACATATACATATATAGTTCCTTAGTTAAGCCATCATTACCCGGTGTCCTAGACCGGCCCATCTGTCTCAGGGCCTCAAAACATTCTTCATTCGTCATCAATTTTCCACATTCTTCCTTATCCGCTTCAGAAACAGATGGAGTTTGAAGTTTCGATAAAAAAAACCTGACACTCGTTTATTGTTTTATCTGATTTAGATTGATAGATCGAGTGGAAAAATGTCTTTATTCTTCGGAGTATTTCCTTGGGATTTGTAATTTCAGTTTCATCTTCTTTTAATAGTTTTCTAACGTGTGTTTTAGTTTTATTTCGCTTTTCCAAATTTAAAAAATATTTCGTATTTTTTTCACCTTGTTCACACCATTTGGCTTTGGACCTAATGATGATACCAACAGTAATATAATCGCTTTCCACCTCTAACTCTTTTAGTAGTTTATCATTTCGAACAAACAATGCTTCATTTTTTCCCCCCCATATATCCCGGTTTATCCTCTATGAATTTAATTTTTGATTCCAGATTATGGTATGCCTTTCAGCGGCTTCTAGCCAAATCCTTTGAAAATGCATTGAGAATTTTCGAATTTCATATTTGATTAACTTCCATCTCAGTTGAGGGTTATATATTTCTTCAGGGTGCCTGGATTTGGCGTTACAAAGTTACAAAGTTACAAAGTTACAAAGTTACAAAGTTACAAAGTTACAAAGTTACAAAGTTACAAAGTTACAAAGTTACAAAGTTACAAAGTTACAAAGTTACAAAGTTACAAAGTTACAAAGTTACAAAGTTACAAAGATTTTATCGGTAGTCAAAGGGAGAAACGCGTATAAATAAATACACACACTCACCAAGTCTATAACGGATATTTATTGTAAAATCGGGAAAATTGTTTTCAGTGGCGTCAATATGATTTTTCTTCCGTGATAACACACGAAGAAAAGAACATTCAGTTCTCATCTAAAGAAAACTGTGTAAAAACCCCGGTGTAGTCAATCGAATGTTCGGCAACTAACAGCAGGGCTTTACTAATCGAACAAAATCGAGCTTTCAGACATCGAACTATAAGGCAATCGAACAAAATCGAACAAAATCAAAATCACTTTGTAACTTTGTAACTTTGTAACTCTGTAACTTCGTAACTTGTAACGCCAAATCCAGGCAGCCATTTTTTCATTGTCTAATGATATCTTAAAGTCGTTTACCCGTTTCCTTATTTCCTCACAATACTTTTCATTTCCTACAAGTGAATAGTAGCTTTATACGGCAACCATGGAATACTTTGCTAGTTGTTTAAGCGTGTTCGATTTATTGCGACAAGTTTTTTCCATCTTTTCTTCGCTAAGTTAACGTTGTTAGACTTTGATGTAGATATCTTTTCATTTTGATTTCCACCGACTTGTTTTAGTTTCTTTTTGGTGGGATTCCATTTTTTGCCATATAAATATGAAGGAAGGATGCACGTCTTGTCGAAACCGCGAACTATTCCGAACATTCGCGCGGTCATCAAATTTTACTCGGCTTACAATAAACCACGAAACGAAACGAAACGACACAATAAAATGCGAAACGAGGATTTCGCATTTTACAGATCTTTTAAATGCGAAACCGTTATTTCGCATTTTACACATCTGTAAAATGCGAAACGACACACTGTAACCTGAGTCTTTGCGATCCCATATTTAACTGTAAGCTTACTCACGAAATTGGATGAAAACTGTGTAGCTCCATGTCTTAGAAAATTAGAGACTCCTTTAAATCTCAGTGGGAAGAACTTTTCATGTACCAAAAGCCACAAATTTATAAACTATATTGAAATACTTCCACTCCTGTTGTTGTGGCGTCATTTTGAATGCACAGGGACCCCAATCGAATCATAAACCATAATATATGACAAAAGACATCAGAGAAAATTTTTTAGACGTTTTTACTTTTGAACTTCTTTCAATGAGGGTAGAGAAGTATGGCGTCTAAAATTCTTTGAAGCGTTTTCCTTATGTTTTGCCGTCGAGATATAACAGTCTGGTGGTGAAACAGCTGTACTAGAAAAATGTCATTAGCATGAATATCACTTTGAGTATTAATTTTGAATTAGCCACATGTTTATGTTAGTTATGCATAGTTTGTGCTGCATGCTTTTATCAGAAAAAAAACAACCTAGAAATAAATTGAATCCACTTTTCTCGCTTTTCTCTTTGTGGGCTTCCTTTGTGCTGTCATATGCTGTTATGATTCGATTGGGGTCCCTGTGCATTCAAAATGGCGCCAAAACCGTCAACAGGAGTTGAAGTATTTCAATATAGTTTGTAAATGTGTGGCTTTTGGTACATGGAAAGTTCTTCCCACTGAGATTTAAAGTAAGCTCTAATTTTCTAAGACATGGAGCTACACAGTTTTCATCCAATTTCGTGAGTAAGTTTACAGTTAAATATGGGATCGCAAAGACTCAGGTTACAGTGTGTCGTTTCGCATTTTACAGATGTGTAAAATGCGAAATAACGGTTTCGCATTTAAAAGATCTGTAAAATGCGAAATCCTCGTTTCGCATTTTATTGTGTCGTTTCGTTTCGTTTCGTTTCGTTTCGTGGTTTATGGTAAGCCATTTTACTCCAGATGCAACTTTCTTAGATCTATGAATCACTAGAATCATGAGTGTTATTCGGATTGTTTATAGTTTCTCCCCTTGGCAAAGAATAAACTACGAGATGCCGTATTCGAGAAT
Source organism: Actinia equina (assembly GCA_011057435.1). NCBI lineage: Eukaryota > Metazoa > Cnidaria > Anthozoa > Actiniaria > Actiniidae > Actinia > Actinia equina. The sequence continues at coordinate 7,444 of WHPX01000011.1, forward strand.
AAGTTTACTCTTAGTAGATATCTGAATCACTAGAATCATGAGTGTTGTTTGGATTGTTTATAGCTTCTTGGCAAAGAATAAACTATAAGATGCCGTATTCGAGTATGAGTGTAATCTTATAGAATACTATGTAGATGATGGCTAGTGAACACTAGCGTGGACTGCGTCGGTGTTTCTAATGAACCAAGTTATCGTAGAATTGTAAGTTTAACACCGTAGTGAAAATAGAAACTGACGTTTCGGACGTTAGTCCTTCGTCGGAGTCAATAGAAAGAAAGAGTGAGAGAGTTTAACGGTGTTAAACTTACAATTCTACGATAACTTGTTTTATAGAATACTACATACAGTACATAAAGTAGAGAAATAAGAGAAAAATATCATATGCCCTTGGCAGGATTTGAACCCATGTCTTCGGTATTCTAGTCCGATGTGTCAACTTACCTATAGAGAAAAAATATCGCTCTGGGATCCTCACGAACACCCTACATTTCATATTCTGGCTGCGTTACCAGCGTGGTTGGTCCTTGTAGTGTAGTGGTTAACACATCGGACTAGAATACCGAAGACGTGGGTTCAAATCCTGCCAAGGGCATATGATATTTTTCTCTTATTTCTCTACTTCATTATATACACACCGAACGCATAATTTCTACCATACAGTACATAGTATGGATCACTAGAATCATGAGTGTTATTCGGATTGTTTATAGTTTCTTGGCAACGATTGAACTATAAGATGCCGTATTCAGGGATGAGTTTACTTTTACTAGTTCTATGAATCACTAGAATGGTGAGTGTTGTTTGAATTGTTTATAGTTTCTTGACAACGAATAAACTATATCATGCCGTATTCGAGAATGAGTTTAGTAGATCTATGAATCACTAGAATCATGAGTGTTATTCGGATTGTTTATAGTTTCTCCCCTTGGCAAAGAATAAACTACAAGATGCCGTATTCGAGAATAAGTTTACTCTTAGTAGATCTATGAATCACTAGAATCATTAGTGTTTGGATTGTTTATGCTTCTTGGCATCGAATTAACTATAAGATACCGCATTCGAGTATGAGTCTAATCTTATAGAATACTAGATATTCATGTTCATATTCTGGCTGCGTTACCAGCGTGGTTGGTCCTTTTAGTGTAGTGGTTAACACATCGGACTAAAATACCGAAAACGTGGGTTCGAATCCTGCCAAGGGCATTGGATATTTTTCTCTTATTCTCTCTACTTCATTGTATACACACCGAACGCATAATTTATTACTAGAATACTAAATAGTATGGATCACTAGAATCATGAGTGTTATTCGGATTGTTTATAGTTTCTTGGCAACGATTGAACTATGAGATGCCGTATTCAGGGATGAGTTTACTTTTACTAGTTCTATGAATCACTAGAATCGTGAGTGTTGTTTGGATTTTTTATAGTTTCTTGACAACGAATAAACTATACCATGTCGTATTCGAAAATGAGTTTAGTAGATCTATGAATCACTAGAATCATGAGTGTTATTCGGATTGTTTATAGTTTCTTCCCTTGGCAAAGAATAAACTACAAGATGCCGTATTCGAGAATAAATTAAGTTTACTCTTGGTAGATATCTGAATCACTAGAATCATGAGTGTTGTTTGGATTGTTTATAGCTTCTTGGCATCGAATTAACTATAAGATGCCGTATTCGAGTATGAGTCTAATCTTATATGATACTACTTAGATGATGGCTAGTGAACACTAGCGTGGACTGCGTCGGTGTTTCTAATGAACCAAGTTATCGTAGAATTGTAAGTTTAACACCGTAGTGAAAATAGAAACTGACGTTTCGGACGTTAGTCCTTCGTCGGAGTCAATAGAAAGAAAGAGTGAGAGAGTTTAACGGTGTTAAACTTACAATTCTACGATAACTTGTTTTATAGAATACTACATACAGTACATAGTATCGAGCTCAGATAGAGCCCGATATGGCTCTAAGATTGTACAGCCAATTCGGCGATGCACTATATCTGATTTCTTAAATTTATTATTTCTTTTGTATATTTTTTAAGGAACATATTGTATAAATAAACTAAAAATTCTTTTAATTTGTCTATGTGATGTGTGCCGTGTAAATCTTAAAAGACATATCATACCCTAAATACAGCTTTTAAAAGTGGCATTTGGAAAGATTTCACAGAACAGCATCCTGATCTTAAAAGCAATGGCTTCAAAACGAAGAACAAAGGCACGCTCATTACCACAGGCTGTTACTTGTTCTAAAGAATATATTACATTCTAATGAGGCTAACTTAGAGCAAAATAGAACTCCAAACTAGAAAATTGTCAGAACGTTGCTAATCGATCACGCTCGAATATTCTTTTTCTCGTAACAACGTTCTTGCAATATCAAGGTACTTAAGGCCTGGGTCAAAAGCCAGTTATAGCACAGATCATTTTATTTTCCGTATTTTGTCGTTCTTAGAGTGATTTTCATATGACCATGAAAGAATAGGCAAACTAATAGTTAGTAGTAGACTCTAAACCCATTGTTTCTGTTGTTGTTCTTTATCAAAACGTACAAACTAAATGGTCTATTTTCTGTCACCGTCATATGAGAATCACTCTACTTCATATACTTAACGTATCTAAAAATTCTAGCAAGTAATAAGGCATAGTTGAATTCAAACTCTCGGATAATTAGAGAACGGCAGAGCTTAATTAACGACCAAGAAATAGCAACAGCAGCAACAACCCCAAGACTAGCAAACCAAGACCGACAACCAATTACACGCACACTTTAGTATTGTTTAGCAATTTTCCAACCACGCAATTATATGCGCAAACTACTTATCGAAGTACCATTTGCCCAAAACTCTATAGTTACCTTATTCTATTTAAGTTTAGGCTATATTGCTATTTATCAAATGCAAAACAATAAAAGAAGACAAACGTCTATCTTAAGATGACTGCCTACCTTTGGAAATTGATTTAAGCTTTTCTTAAAACTTCGATTTTCCGAATTGAAATTTAATGCTGATTCCAAATCTGGACAGAATTTTTGAGACAGTTTTTGAGCGCGCGCACGTCGTGGGCTCAAATCGAACGTTTAAAAGTAGGCAGCCACTTTAAAAGCATAGTCTGCAAATAAAGAAAGAAAGAAAGAAAGAGTAAACATCCAGGCAATAAGAAAAAAAAGTCATAGAATGCACGCGTAATTTGATCAAGGTATATTCCACCGCAAGTATGTAGTGCACCAGTCTTAAGGAAGAAGGAAACGTTAAACACAACTTTCATTCCATTCAAAAATCAAAAAAATCGAACTTCTGGCAAAACTGTAGCGCGCGCCAATAAGTTCTTTGGTAGCATGACGTCAACTTTTGAAATAATGTCTGTTACACACTGCTGTTTGTAATCTTACTAAAATGAATGAAACATCTCTAGTCTTGCATCTAGACTTTCATAAAACCATTCAGCTACCGAAGTTATCCAGCCAAGACGCCTATTACGAAAAGAGATTGACAACCAGACTATTTGGAATATTTGACGCAAATGATAAGAAATTGAACGCATACATTTATCCATCGACCGTTGAAGGTGAAGGACCCGATGAAGTTATTTCTTTTTTGGATTTCTTCTTGAAACGGAGTGAAACAGCTGTGTTTAGACACCTTGTTCTTTGGGCCGACAATTGTCCCGCACAATTCAAAGAGAATTATCTTTTTCTTTTATTGCCAATATCTCGTTAAAACGAAGCAATTTCTCAGAGTGGATCTGAAATTTTTGCTGGAAGGCCATACCTATGCAATTTGTGACAGGCGTTTTGCTTCTGTAGAAGTAGCTACAAAACGCTTTGAAACAATCGAAACTCCCGCCGATTGGGTAGCAAAATTGAATGAACAATGTATAACAAACCTTGTAGTACATGAAGTTTCGTTGGACATGGTCAAGTCATATAAAACGTTTTTACGCAATGCGTATGTCAGCCGCCAAGTAGACATAGAGGAAAAAAAAATTTTTTCGGTAAAGAATTTGGCTTGGCTAAACTTTGGTATCGGTGAGTCGATAAACAGCAGTGGCAGGCTTGTTTCTGAGAAACTCAAAGATGGGGAGTGTTTTGCTAGATGTTCTATCAATCCCTATGAAAGACCGATGAAGATCAATTATTTGAAACAAAAGCAAAGCCGTCGGCTTAATCTTAAATCCCTGAAAGCGAGGTCGCAAGAACTAATTCCAGTTCCGACTATAGTTAAAGAAAACTGCTTGGAACTTGCTACAAAATACCTTAGTTTAGAAGCAAAGCGTTATTACAATTCACTTCCTGCTGAAGATGATGGTGATGATGATGATTAATACACTCATATTGATTCGCGGTTAATATACCTTGATCAGCTTTGACAAGCGCTTAGAACAGCTTATAACTTTATTTTCTTTTAAAATAAATTTCAATGTTGTAAATGAAAAAGTGGTTGTCAGCCTTGTTGCTTTTATCAATTTCCTTTTCGCTATTGTGTTTTCTATAGCTTACAACCGTTATCGTCCAAGTGCGACCCTCGACGTTTGAAGACTCGTTCGCCGACTAGCATTTCGTCGACCGTGAATCAAAGAACTCAATTTAAAAATCAACCATAAATTCTTATTTTGAGGGATATTTTATAGTCTGGTTTAGAGATTCTAGAGAATTAGAAGTATCAAATGCCACATAACTATAAGAATTTATTGTACATTTTCGATTCTAGTTCTTTGATTGACTGTCGTTGAAATGCTGGTCGACAAACGAGACATCAAACTTCGAGGGTGGCACACTTCATCGATAATGGTTGTAACCCCCTTCACAATGATGCCTTGCCACTGGCTTTGACGTTTGTTGTCTACTAAAGCACAGGGTTCCCAATAAGGAAACCGGAGGTTTCGCATTTGGGAACCCTGTGGTGCATCTCTATACTGCTAAAAACAGAACTTGCTTGCTATGTTCGGAACTGGAAACATAACAGTATCACCAGGCACATTCGACCTGCAAGATAAAAGAAAATCCCGCCCTCGCACCCTTAGGAAAGGGACATGAATAAAAAACCAGGGATTGCGCAAGTTTTAAGCGCAGGAAAAAGACTGGTATGCTTTGGAACCTAAATCACAAATTATTTAAAATCTCTTTCATCTGCAAAACGTTTCTGCAACTTCAAGTTGCTACTCCCCATGATGTTTAGGGCGCAAGATTTGGAAAATGGCTAATTTCTCCGCCATCCTAAACATTGACAACATTAGGGTTGCTGGTCGTTGCAAAACGTTTCTTGGTCCAAAAAGCCACAAAAATGGTGTTTACTAAGATATAGATTCCTTAATCCTTACAAATAATCAATAATATAAGCTGCAAATCACACAGGGATCCCAATATCATTTTGCAACCAATATTGATTTGTATCACGTGATTGAACTATCCCTTCGATGAGATAGTATGGAACTCATCGCGGTAGAGCCAAAGCAAGACACAAAAACGCCAATTGTTTTTTGTTATTTTGAATTTAGTAGATCATTAATCAGTTCAGTACTAAAACATTTATATTATATTGTCTCTTTCTGTACAGAATTGCACTTGATTTTCTCTCAAAACCATGGCGCTGACCTTCGTAAACTCAACATTGCAATGTCCATTTTATGTCGAGGTATGTAACTATTTGATTTGTGGTTGAGTGTGTCTTATGACAGATAAAAGAAATGCAATTCGAAAAGTGCTTATCATAAATTTCTTAGCGTGATAGGTGTGTCAGTAGGAATAGATTCAGGATTAGTTTAAAGCCCCTCCAATACCGTTTTATATACTAGTAAAATTTACACTGTCATAAGCTACGCTGAAAAATGTTTGCAAGTAATGAACCTGTGAGATTTAAGACTATTGTCTTTATCCTAAAATTACACTATTATAGTTTTTATATCGAAGTAAATCTTAAAAGACATATCATTAGATATTAACCAGTAAACGAACCTAAAAAAATGTTTGCTTAATGCAAATGTAGTGCGATCTATCTTGTAATCCGTTTCGCATTACTTTTACGTGATCGCGTTCGGAACTACCAGGTTTAAATTTATGTCTGGAATCGCATCTTTAAAGTGCCTATCACCCTTTTTTTTTTACTTTTTCATATCGAAATATAAGCTATTCTAAGAAACGTGTCGAAAGAATTTTTTGATTCTGACCCTTCTTTCTATTTTTTTCGAGCGGTCAAAAGTGCGAAAATAGGCATTTCTTTGACTCTGGCCGCGTAAAATGATAACCTAGAGGACTTTGCTGTGACGTAAGAGGAGTAAGTTGGGTTTAGATGTTTCCTCATTCTCTCTAGATTTCACTGGTATTAATGACCAATTTGCCGTTTATACGCTTTCAAAAGACCTCATTTTTCTGGTTAGAGGATGTTAATTACTTCAGACTTCAAGAATGATATTATTTTTGAATTATTTTAAGAAAAAGAAAAGCAGCGAGAAGTTAAACGCAACCTAGGGAAAACCTCATATTAGGCTGTCACGCTCAGAATCAAGTGTAATAAATTAGCTTCAAAAACTTATAGATTTCACATACAGTAACTCTGAGCACTACATGTACCTACACCCTTTAAGTCATAAATTTTTTAGCATTATTCTTATTAATATCTGATGTATTTATGGATGAATATGTGAGTCCGTGCCGCGCAAAATTCTTCCAGGTCGTTTCCAAATCAGAAACATCAAATGTAAATAACAGAAACAATGAAATAACTCCAGGTAGTTCACAAAATCTTTTTCGATGTAGATGGCTTAACAGTTTTCAAAATATCTAAACATGAATTGCATTATATATTTATACTGTAGTAGTTCAGTCGAGGAACTACATGTAAGGGTGCGTGACACTTCGCATCATCAGTCTACTGTTACTCTGCAGGTCAACATGGTTTCACTTCATAGTCAAATATAATATTTTCTATTCTATCAGTTTTCTATCCTGTCTCACAGTATCTAGCCATACCTATCTTTAAAGATAAAACGATCGTCTATTGAGGGAAATTCGATAAAGGTAAAAAATCTGAAGAGCATTCTACGGTAGCAAATAATTAAAATATTGTGAATAGTAGTATTATGGTGTCAATCGTACGGGAATTTTGTCTCAACCATTCATTACAGCCCTTTTAGCAATGCACAAAATACTTCTTAAGAGTTTAATAACCACTGAAATGTTACCACAATCACCAAAACTGTTTTATTCTTTAATAAACCGGGAATAAATTCCCGATCCGGTGCGAAGACGACTCAGTTCGAGCAATGGCAAGTAAAATGTTACCTGTTATCAACTTCGGTTCCCTATAACGACTCTAGGAATTTCCAGGTAGGAATTTCTATCTATGCTGCTGTACTTTTGGTGTATTTACTAAGGTTTTGACAAGTTTTATTCCCAGCCAATGAGATAATATTTGTGATCGGGTCGGAATTACTTCACTTCAGTCACCTCGCTTGCTTTGCTAGGTTGTGTTCGCTTCACTAATATACCAGTAAATTAGGCTACGAATCCTGATGAGAACTGGAAATGGAATCTTTAGATAATTAACTTCCTCATAGAAGCCCAAGAAAGTAGTTAAAAGTCCAAGGACTTCTAAAAAAAAACAAGAAACGCAAGGACGTCTTCAGTATCCCCCCTAGTATCCCATACATTTCTTTGTAAATCAAGAAGAGCGTGTTGCTCCTTCTACGTCACTAGCCCAGTCTCCCCTCTCGCTCGGTCATATTTTGAAATCTTCCTATTTTCGCACTTTTGACCGCTCTAAAAAAATAGAAAGAAGGGTCAGAATCAAAAAATTCTTTCGACAGGTTTCTTAGAATAGCTTATATTTCGATATGAAAAAGTAAAAAAAAAAGGGTGATAGGCACTTTAAACGTTACACTTTAAGAAAATTGTATCCCAAACAAAGTATAGAGCTAAATCCCTCTATTTTCGCCCCGAAAATTGCATTTGAAAGGTAGATTGGAATACTTTTCTAAACTACAGTGTTATCAGTTTGAAAGATCTCAAACCATGTTTGTTGGCAATTAGGAAATTTTCCATCATAGCTTGGAACGCGATCGTGTAAAGCAAGGACGGTCCGTTATAAAACTAATGGGGGAAAGGGGATAGAGGGATCCAATAATAATTTGTGAGAACCCCTTACTGTTACTGTTTTAAAGCTGCTACTTTTGTAGATATATCATGTAGATTGAGGCTAAATTGAATGACTCAAATGAATGACTTTCCATTGCTTTATGAATAACTGCCATATTCTGTGTTTTTGTAAGACAATGGAAGGTCCTTTTGAGGCATTCCATTTAGCCTCCACCGTTGTACCATAAGTATCATTAGTATATGTAATAGGACTCCATGCTGTCCAATTAAGAAATAATTGGAAGAGGAAAATTCCGGGGACTGACAAATATAGATGAGGCCGTAGGCCGAGTCCAATTTGGCAGTCAGAGGAATTTTTCGAGTCTAATTATTTCTTGATTGGGGAGCATGAAGTCCCATTACCTATTAATCATATACCTGCGTAATTAATCCCGCATCAACAAGACCTGTCCAATTAAGAAAATAATTGAACAGTTACTTATATGGGATTAATGAGAAGCTGTATAATTAATATCATGTTATCGTTGATACGATTAATGATCGAGGGAGTAAGTGATGGATGATTTGATTGTTCAATTGATTGTAGACATACTATGGCCAGGCCCCAAATTGTGATAAGAAGCTTCTAGAGAGCATTTTGGAGCCAGATGAAGCAAGGCAAACACGACTTGATATCAGAACATTCAGAAGCTGTATCAGTGAAATCGTTGAAAACGAAGATGGTCGACTGACAGTCATCGCCTTCAGTAGACAAAACAATCAGCCAGCGGCTCTTATAACATTTAAAAAACACGGATATAATCCAAATATGCTTGATAGCCTTCCGGGACAAAGCACCAGAAGTAACGTTCTTAACACTAGGAGAAAAGCGCTCTGGGAAGTGCAATACGTCGTTCGTCGTGTGGAGTTTAAATCTCAGTGCTTGGGTGATATAATTCTTTCGTGTGGCTTAGAAAAACTGGGCGAGATAAGCCTTTCGGAATCACGAGTCACAACAAATGTTTGGTTAATTGTTTCAAATTCGTTTTTAAATTCATCAGCTATTCGTTTATATTTATCATGTGGTTTTGAAATGTCAGCCATGTATCAGTCAACACTAATGATGGCTTTATTTGATCTAGATCACAGGAGGATAGATAAAGCACGAAACTCCATGAAAAGGCAGGTAGAATCTGTGTTTCTTCTTCCACATTTAAAGGACCTTAATCTCCAGCCAAGCAACCACGATCCCTCAACCAGCCGAATTGGGCGACCAATTTCTTCAGATGAAGAGGTATTGTTTAATCATTAACATTATAAGAAATGGTGTTTACTGCAATGGCGGTTTCAGTGTTCAGCCTAGAGCAAAATTACCATAAAGGTTCCCTTTCGCCATTTCAGGTGGATGTGGCGTTAATTAGTGATAGAGATAGCGACACCAGCAGCCAAACGATCGAGGTTACGCCAAGAAAAAGGACACGGCGAAGAAATGCCAGTGACGACCAGGTTCTTCAAGGTGGTTCCCAAAACCCCGAGAATATCAAAGGTTTGCAAGACGATATACTTTCTTCCTTGGAGTTTGTTTCTTTTTCAGAGCATATCAAGTGGTTGCCTTCCCTAATTACTCCCATCGACGCTGAAGCAAACGCGATGATACGAAACACTGAAGCGATGAGGCAAAATGCCGAGACGATCGACAAGAGGCAAACTTTCCTCCAACATTTGGAAATGGCAAAGCAGATTGAAATCTTCAGCAAACGAATCGGCAAGCACACTTACGATGCAATCTTCGACTTGTGCAATCATGAACTAGGTCTAAGTATTCACTATTTACGAGCCGTTTTAAGAGTGTCATGGGCTGTTTACAGATTTCCCATTCTTGAATCGTGTAAGATGTCTTGGAAGGTAGGTATGAAGCGAATCCCAGAAGTTGCCGCTAGGTTGGACCGCGTAAGTGAAAATAACGGGCGCTTTCCAAGCAATATTACTGCGGCGCAAGCAGACTTACATTCTTTGTGTGTTAGACTTTTTCTTCATTATCCAGAACGATCTTTAGGAGATGGAGATGGTCTTCCCTACACTACCGTGCTGTCAATTAATGGTATATTCCAAAACGATGGCCCAATAGAAAACCTCGATTCTTACGTGAGTACTTCTTGGTATCGTCGAATACGAGCAACAGTAGGTACAGAGATGCGAAGCAGAATTGTTGGCTACGACACTCAGGAAGCCCCAAGACCAAATGACGAGAGAGCTGTGGACACGCCTCAACCGTTTTGGGAAGAAGGGAGATCGTTCTTACTAGATGAACTTCACCGTCTTCTTGGTGATATACCGCCTCAAAGTGCAGTAGTGTTAGTTGATTGCTTTTCAGTTGACCTTTATGACAGACTGCTTATCGACATCAGGGGAGTGTATCCCTCTAGCCAAATGGCGGCGGGAAATTTCCATCCAAGATTGGGTAGATTCGAGCTGGCTCATCGTGCTCTGTCGTCAGGCTACGCGTTTCCAACTTACAATTATCTTGTCAGCCGATCTCTTCTAGATGACTTTGATAGGGCAAGAGAACGACAGCGTGGTGCCTTTGGAGTTGCAGTACCAGTTTACCACCGTTCTGTGTGCAGACGACATCGATATGAAATCTCAAAGAATCGTACTCGAGGAAGACGCCGAAGATACGACGAGTAAGGTTGGGTATAACTTAAGTGTTTTTATGGTTGTATTTTAATTATTTATTTTTATCTTAAACAATATCTATGCAGGTATCAGGTAGTCCCATCAGCGGTGCTTGTTTAAATGAGGCCTGAATCCATCCGCGTCATGAACGGATAAGGAAGCAATAGTGGTTCCTCTCACCACTGTGAATCGTTCGGTTTACAACCGTTCCTAGTGATACACGCGGCATTGTGAAATAATATTTAAGTTGACTTGAACCACTGGCTTTTGAAATATAAGTCAGTAAGACACCTGAAACGAGAACATATTCGAATATAAGGAAAAAATCCTTGGCGACAGTAAATTGTGTTAAAATAGCTTTAAAGTGCTTGTGTCATTAAAGAAGATCGTAACGGCGTTGCGACACAATTTGTACGGAGCATTGCAGCGTGTCACCTCCAGTGCAATGTTAAAACTGTTGCGAGACAAGTTGCAGCAATAACTGCGAAAAGTAAAAATCGTTTATGGTAGAATTCAACAAATTCAGAGCGGATTTTACAATTTTCCTTCTTTGTCGCCTGATTATGGATATGGCAAAAATGCAAGGCAATTTAATGAATGGTGTTATTTTCTACGGCTCAATGTTTTATATACATCAAATTTGAGGTTAATTTTAGGGCCATCATTATATCTTTTTTCTGCCCGAACGTTTCCCTTCAAATTTGCACACAAGTTGCATTTCCTAACTGAAGATGATAAGATTCTAAAACTGAGCCTAAAACTACAAATATCATTCTATGAATTTCCATTATTATTAGCCAGCCACGGAAAAAATATATAAATAAAGTACACTGATAGATTTAAGGATAATTAAGGTACAAAATTCCAAAAAATCTGTAAAAATTGGTGCAATGGTTTTGCGAAACAAGCGAGTAAGAAAAGCTGTAAAACACGCTCTGAATTAGTTGGATTCCACCTTATACAGTAATGATTGTCTCTCCATTGGATCGTGTTTTTGCTTAGAGGGTTTTTTCCTCCGGGTACTCCGGTTTTTCCCTCAATATTTGCACACATTTCATCAGTTGGTGGAAATTGGAAAATTGGCAATTTTCTATAGGTCATGCAATAACTTTGCTTATTATATGACAAGGTAGTTTCAGCGCTATGATTGGTCAATTTGTGTACCATACCTTACAGTTCATACCGAACATCAAACGTCTTTCCTAGACTTGTCATATAATAAATATCTTATTAACCTCGTTTGCTCGGTCACTACCGTAAGTTGTGGTCCTCGTTTTTTTCTACTTTTTTTGTAGCCTCCGCTCTACGCGCTTGGGCCATAAGGTTTACTAAAGAAATATCGGTCCATAACTTACGGTAAGGACCTCGCACTCGACTAATAAGAGCTACATAACCAATAACTTAGCCAAACGATTACGAGGACCTCGGTTTACAAAAATAGTCATATTAAAAACATTATAAAGCCACCGGCATTTAAGCACACACACAAATCCTTTCAGGAAGACCTCGTAAAAGGAGGGGCTGGTTCGATTCCAGCCGGGGAACTCGTGTGCAAATACTAACAAAAATAATTATCACCATGACAACTACAAATACTTGGATAGCAAAGCACAACAAATGACGTTCGATATAGTTTGACGTTTGCAGCATAGCAAAGCACAATTCAGCTATTTCCGCTAGCCATCCTTGGGCAAAGCGTGCAGCATAGCAAAGCACAATTCAGCTATTTTCACTAGCTATCTTTGGGGAAACCTTGCAGCATTCTAACCTGTTTTATGAAAAGGTACCCCTCCCCCCCTAACATCAGCACACATAGGGGGTCTAAATTTCACACTGGAATGCTCTGCTAGTGAAAGGTCAATTCCTGTTTTAGCGGTTTGTGCACACCCCTAGCTCGTCACTCCTTCCCTTCACCTCCCTATTCCCAAACCAAACCTCTCCCCCTCTCTTACCTTAATAATCTTGTCAGTTTGTCAGGTGTGCATGCATGCACTGGCTAAGTGTTGGGCCTGTGAGAATAACAAAAAAAACAACAAAACAAATTAAAGCCTTAAGCTAAGCTTGGCTCTGAGATTGCAAGGCTTTGCAGAGGCAATGGCAAGGCGTTGACGTCAGAACTAGGCTTGGCTGATCTGATTCTATGCCTTTGAAAAAGTGCAATGTTTCCTAAATCAAATGGCATAGCATGCAAATGCTTGAAGACCAACAACCAAACTAGAATACTTAAATAGCTGCAAACCACAGAAAGGCACCAATTATTGTTTTGGCCAGCCATGCATGGCCCAATCGGCTTATTCATGCAAATTTACTGATCGAAAATCATCTATTCTGGGTAAAAAGTGAAAAATTCAGACATGAATTTCAAAAACTAAGCTCTAGAGGAAACCCCTTCAGCCTTAACTTCACTCGAATGGCTCAGAGTAGGTTTGGAATTCTAAAATCAAACTGAATTCGTGACACCCTAGGCTCTTTCGGGCAAGTCCTAGACCAAGAGTGAAGAGTAAGTTCTGGAGGGGAATGGGCATTCCAGCATAGTGACCTTTTTAAAAAACAGGTTAGATATATATATATATATATATATTGCATTGATTCAAACATATCAATTTCAAATATAGGTATACAATAAAAATAGGTATTCAAATTTAATCACATAATGATTTATTAATTCTATATTTTTTTACTATCATAATTAAAGATTACTAACCAACGGAATAAAATATCCCTTGCAATCAAACTCTCCATAGTCAATCTCATTCGACTGGACTGCGAGTATCCCATCTAGCCATTTCCCTACGAGATGTTGCGATATTTCATGATAGTTCAGCATATTTACGAAAATTGTTTGCTTCTAGAAACAATCTGTTATTTACGAAATCGAATAAAGACAATTTTAGTCACATTTAAAAAAAAAAATTTTAAGGCCGAGACTATAAGTTTTTCCTAAGTGGTAGACAATAGAGTAAAACTGACGAGTTTGAAAATGGGCATTATAAGTGTTGATGGGTTTATAGTTAACCGTCATTTTTCCTTAATATTTGTCAATAACAGTTTTGTTATTGTTTGTTAATTTTATGGACAGCGCATGCAAAATTAATAATGGCCAATTTACACGTCACGATTTGCCGCGCGCGACTTGACGTATATGGCAAAATCAGCTCAAAATTGGGTCGTGTAAATGGTCCTACGACAGACGTACGCGGCCTCAAGACTTGTCGTAGCATTTTAAACTTTGGCTTAAAACCCTACGGCATGCCGTAGGAAAATGACGTAAATATGACGATTTTGACCGAGATTGGGACTGAAACTAATTGATTCCAAACAAAATGGCGGATTTCCCTGAAAATGTCTTTACCGGTAATTAAACACGAAGTGCAAATCTTCTGAATGATCTCATCAATTAACAAGGTAGACATGATTATTTAGACTTCTCAACTGTGTACGGTGGCATTTTAAAAGAAACATTTGCTGTAATGACGAAAAAATTGCTCGCTTTTTTTTCGTGCCGTGCGCGACAATTCAAGTTGTACTCGTGTAAATGGTACCAAAATTTGCCGTATACGTCAAGTCGCGCGCGGCAAATCGTGCCAGGTAAATAGGCCTTAACAGTTAACTTATAATTGACTTATTATAATTGAACTATTCAATAATAAATTGAGCAAGAAAATATGTTAAGTTAGGAAAGACAGGAAAACATATTTTGACTTTTTCGATATTGCTAAAGTGTATGATGATGTTGATCGAACCGGTTATAAGCGACTAAAAATTTCAAGCTACAATTAAAAAATGTATAAAAGAGAACCGCAGAGCTGAGGCGTCCCTTCTGTCCTTGGGTGTACGAATTACGCAAGAAATGTTCTAGCCGAAGCATCAGGGGAGAGACCAGCCGGGCCCCAGACCATATCGGCTAATCCCTTGCATCTCTGCCACGCACGGAATCGGTTGAGAGAATAACATCAAAAAGGCTAGTCTATCTGGTGCATTGTTTTCGCGGGCTATTGTTATGCTGATGACGTAAAAGAACTGTGGTCCAGTGGTATAAACTTAGGCATCGAAGCTACTGAGTCAAGCCCGAACGAGGAGAGTTAGCATTTGGATGGGTGACCTCACCATTATGTCTACTCAAAAAAAGTTTTGATCCTAAATTTTCATAACTGGCTATTAAGCAAAATAACTTTTCCAACAGACGAGAATGGCTTGAAGTGTCTCTAAAATTGAATACTTTAAATTTTAATTTAAAAAAGCAGCGTGTAAAGGATTATGGTCTAGAGACGGGGGTAAGACGTCATCTCGCTTGCGGTTTATTGAGTAACAGTACATACATACATACATACATACATACATACATACATACATACATACATACATACATACATACATAACTTAATTTGATAATGCAGGTCTAATTAAGGGCAACTATACAGCTGATGTGGACCTACAGATTAAGCTAAGATAAATTATAATAAAATATATTAGATAATTTATAAAAACTATACATATAAGCATTTATGTAAAATATTAAAATATCATATATCATACAATAAAAATTATAATCTAGTATTAGTAAAACAAAATTTAATAATATCTATACTAGCTAGGGGCATACAGCCCAAAAATAATAGTCAGAATACTTTTTATAAATAACAGTACTGCCTTTTTCGGAATGTATGTTCTTAATGTCATTCTTTAAAAGCTTAAGTCTATTTTTAAAAGCTGTCAGATTTGAAAAACATCTAATCTTATCTGAAAGAGAGTTCCAATCTATAGCAGCTCTATTTGAGAAAGATCTATGTCCTAGTTCAGTCCTGGGCCTATTTACATTTATATTTAAGAGTTTCCTAAAATTATAACTATTAGAACTCTTAACTACTAACGAGTTTATTTCCTCCAAGTGTAAATTATATTATAGTATGCCTTGTGAGTAATAATTAAAAGGCGACAAGTATAAAAGTATTTCAATGGCATCCACTTTGCTTTGATTAAAATATCTTCATCCTTAAGATTTTTAGGCAACTTATGAATCAGCCTGGCAGCCCTAATGTGAATTAGTTCCAGTTCTTTAAAATTAGAACCAGAACCCCAAACAACCATATTATAGAGGATGCTTAGTAGTACAGTTTTAAAAATAGATTGATTCTAAAATGGAAATAGGAGGAAGCCTACTTTAACTTTAACATTAATTGAGCAAAGTGATTCAATGTGCAGAGACCATGAAAGCTTGTTGTCAATGAGAACTCCTAGGCAATGAGAGGAAGACTTATATTGAATGACTTCTTCACCCCACCTCAAAGGTTTCATAGGACCAATGAAAGGGGATGCATGCACATCTGTGTTTTGTGTTTATATTTTGTGGAATATCAGTCTCGCAGTACTAGTTTAACTATTTGCGATTACTGTATTTGGAAGGACCCTTTATTTACCCTTTATTTATATCCTTATATGTTCTCTTTCCTGATTTAGTTTTTTAATACGACTTTTAAACAAAATACTAGAACAAATCAGAGTTGTTTAGGCCTTGTCATGGCATATATCTTTTAAAACGGCAAAGGTGTCGTGGTAGATAATCTTTTCACCGTAATGAGAACAAGAGTAACTGACGTTTCGGACGTTAGTCCTTCGTCGGAGTCAATGAGAGAAAGAGAATAATGAAGAGGTTTATATAGTGGTGTAGAGAGAAAACAAACCAATAAGAAAACAGCAAGTCGTTAAACAAAAGAAAACAAACGGATCGAGAATAACAATGGTAGGTATATATATATCTTTTGTTGATGGTTAATAAAGGTTTTATATTATTAACCAATCAGGGTATGAGTTATAAAATTGTATGGATTGATGGACATTCCTTTCACTGGAAGTTTTTTAAAAGGTCGAGCAATTTTATTGTGACAAATCATTTTACCAGCAAGATCAGGAAAAACGAAGAAGACGACGAGCTCAGAAACAAAAGACAAAAAGACACACCATGTCGAATCAAGGTACCAAAATTTAAGATGTGAATGCTTAAATGTGAATGCTGTCTCATAAACTGATTTTGTTTTTGCCACAACAAATTGACGGACAAGATCAGAAAACTAACTTTTTGTTAGATTATCGTTTTAAAATTGACCCATGCCTCTTTCTTTCGTGTAATTTTTCATCTTTTTTTCCTTGTTTTTTTTTGTTTTTGTTTTTGTTTTTTTGATAGAGAACAAAGTGGAATTGACTGTTGAAGAGAAAGAAGAAAAAGAAAGCAGTCCGCAAGAAACGTCGGCAAACGAAAAGGACGATCGTGAAAATGAACCGCAAGTAAATCAAATCAAAGGTATAGTTTTGAGAAAAGAGTGATTTTGTCTCAACAAATTAAATATACTATTCTAATGCCAAACGCTTTAAAAAAAAGGTATTTAGTTATCAACTGTTTAGCTGTAACATAACTAAGAATTTTACTCAGCCATGACCTAAAGAAAAAAAAAGCAAAAGACTACATTTTCTACTTTCTTTGTTTATTAGATGATTCTTTAGAAGACGATTATTGGGAAGACGAAGACAACCTCTTCTATGGTATGATGTCAGACGATGAGTCGGACTGGGAAGAGATGCCGAGCATCGCGGAACAGCTAGAGCCCGAAATGGCTCTAAGATTGTACAGCCAATTCGGCGATGCACTATATCTGATTTCTTAAATTTATTATTTATTTTGTATATTTTTAAAGGAACATATTGTATAAATAAACTAAAAATTCTTTTAATTTGTCTTTTTGATGTGTGTTGCTATAATAATAATAATTGGCAATGGATTTAGTGGTTGAACTTGATAAAGGCTAAATTGGGCAAGCATAATGAAATGTTTACAATGTTTGTAATGAAACAAACTAATATTCTTTTAAAAAACAATAAGAAAATTGGAAAAGAAAAGACAATGGAAAACAAACAAACAACGTCAAACAAACGAAAAAGATCCAAAATGAAAGAAACAAAAAAAAAAACCTTGAAAAAAATTAAAATTAAATTAAAGAATGAATGAGCTTTTTTCTTCTTCCTCAATTGATAATGAAATAAATAGTTGAATCATTTAAAAGGAATAAAATGCGCGCACCCAGATCGGTGGATCCCTAACATTTATTTTAAAAAGCATTAAATAAGTAGAGTTGACATTTTCGTGGAAGAAACAAAGGTTTTTAGCTACAAAATGTCGTGATTTTTACAACTCGAAGAAAGGGGTGGAACTTTAAAAATCCCTATTGTTTGCCAAGTGATCGGTTAGCTTGGTGACGCTACAGAACAACTCCATCCGAAAAACATTATTTCCAATGACAGAACTAGCTAACATTTATTTAAAAAGCATTCAATAGGTAGAGTTGACATTTTCGTGCAAGAAACAAAGGTTTTTAGCTACAAAATATCGTGCTTTTTACAACTCGAAGAAAAGGGGTCGAACTTTAAAAATCCCTATTGTTTGTCAAGTGATCGGTTAGCTTGGTGACGCTACAGAACAACTCCATCCGAAAAACATTATTTCCAATGACAGAACTAGCTAACATTTATTAAAAAAAGCATTCAATAGGTAGAGTTGACATTTTCGTGCAAGAAACAAAGGTTTTTAGCTACAAAATATCGTGATTTTTACAACTCGAAGAAAAGGGGTCAAACTTTAAAAATCCCTATTGTTTGTCAAGTGATCGGTTAGCTTGGTGACGCTACAGAACAACTCCATCCGAAAAACATTATTTCCAATGACAGAACTAGCTAACATTTATTAAAAAAGCATTCAATAGGTAGAGTTGACATTTTCGTGGAAGAAACAAAGGTTTTTAGCTACAAAATATCATGATTTTTACAACTCGATTAAAGGGGTCGAACTTTAAAAATCCCTATTGTTTGTCAAGTGATCTGTTAGCTTGGTGACGCTACAGAACAACTCCATCCGAAAATCATTATTTCCAATGACAGAACTAGCTAACATTTATTAAAAAAGCATTCCATAGGTAGAGTTGACATTTTCGTGCAAGAAACAAAGGTTTTTAGCTACAAAATATCGTGATTTTTACAACTCGAAGAAAAGGGGTCAAACTTTAAAAATCCCTATTGTTTGTCAAGTGATCGGTTAGCTTGGTGACGCTACAGAACAACTCCATCCGAAAAAACATTATTCCAATGACAGAACTAGCTAACATTTATTTAAAAAAGCATTCAATAGGTAGAGTTGACATTTTCGTGCAAGAAACAAAGGTTTTTAGCTACAAAATATCGTGATTTTTACAACTCGAAGAAAAGGGGTCAAACTTTAAAAATCCCTATTGTTTGTCAAGTGATCGGTTAGCTTGGTGACGCTACAGAACAACTCCATCCGAAAACCATTATTTCCAATGACAGAACTAGCTAACATGTATTAAAAAAAGCATTCAATAGGTAGAGTTGACATTTTCGTGGAAGAAGAACAAAGGTTTTTAGCTACAAAATATCGTGATTTTTACAACTCGAAGAAAAGGGGTCAAACTTTAAAATCCCTATTGTTTGTCAAGTGATCGGTTAGCTTGGTGACGCTACAGAACAACTCCATCCGAAAACCATTATTTCCAATGACAGAACTAGCTAACATTTATTAAAAAAAGCATTCAATAGGTAGAGTTGACATTTTCGTGGAAGAAACAAAGGTTTTTAGCTACAAAATATCGTGATTTTTACAACTCGAAGAAAAGGGGTCAAACTTTAAAAATCCCTATTGTTTGTCAAGTGATCGGTTAGCTTGGTGACGCTACAGAACAACTCCATCCGAAAAACATTATTTCCAATGACAGAACTAGCTAACATTTATTTAAAAAAGCATTCAATAGGTAGAGTTGACATTTTCGTGGAAGAAACAAAGGTTTTTAGCTACAAAATATCGTGATTTTTACACCTAGAAGAAGGAGGTCGAACTTTAAAAATCCCTATTGTTGTCAAGTGATCGGTTAGATTGGTGACGCTACAGAACAACTCCATCCGAAAAACATTATTTCCAATGACAGAACTAGCTAACATTTATTAAAAAAAGCATTCAATAGGTAGAGTTGACATTTTCGTGGAAGAAACAAAGGTTTTTAGCTACAAAATATCGTGATTTTTACAACTCGAAGAAAAGGGGTCAAACTTTAAAAATCCCTATTGTTTGCCAAGTGATCGGTTAGCTTGGTGACGCTACAGAACAACTCCATCCGAAAAACATTATTTCCAATGACAGAACTAGCTAACATTTATTTAAAAAAGCATTCAATAGGTAGAGTTGACATTTTCGTGCAAGAAACAAAGGTTTTTAGCTACAAAATATCGTGATTTTTACAACTCGAAGAAAAGGGGTCAAACTTTAAAAATCCCTATTGTTTGTCAAGTGATCGGTTAGCTTGGTGACGCTACAGAACAACTCCATCCGAAAAACATTATTTCCAATGACAAAACTAGCTAACATTTATTAAAAAAGCATTCAATAGGTAGAGTTGACATTTTCGTGGAAGAAACAAAGGTTTTTAGCTACAAAATATCGTGATTTTTACAACTAGAAGAAGGAGGTCGAACTTTAAAAATCCATATTGTTGTCAAGTGATCGGTTAGATTGGTGACGCTACAGAACAACTCCATCCGAAAAACATTATTTCCAATGACAGAACTAGCTAACATTTATTTAAAAAAGCATTCAATAAGTAGAGAAGTTTTTAGCTACAAATGTCATGATTTTTACAACTCGATTAAAGGGGTCGAACTTTAAAAATCCCTATTGTTTGTCAAGTGATCGGTTAGCTTGGTGACGCTACAGAACAACTCCATCCGAAAAACATTATTTCCAATGACAGAACTAGCTAACATTTATTTAAAAAAGCATTCAATAGGTAGAGTTGACATTTTCGTGGAAGAAACAAAGGTTTTTTGCTACGGCAAAATATCGTGATTTTTACAACTCGAAGAAAAGGGGTCAAACTTTAAAAATCCCTATTGTTTGTGAAGTGATCGGTTAGCTTGGTGACGCTACAGAACAACTCCATCCGAAAAACATTATTTCCAATGACAAAACTAGCTAACATTTATTAAAAAAAGCATTCAATAGGTAGAGTTGACATTTTCGTGCAAGAAACAAAGGTTTTTAGCTACAAAATATCGTGATTTTTACAACTCGAAGAAGGAGGTCGAACTTTAAAAATCCCTATTGTTGTCAAGTGATCGGTTAGATTGGTGACGCTACAGAACAACTCCATCCGAAAAACATTATTTCCAATGACAGAACTAGATAACATTTATTTAAAAAAGCATTCAATAAGTAGAGAAGTTTTTAGCTACAAAATGTCATGATTTTTACAACTCGATTAAAGGGGTCGAACTTTAAAAATCCCTATTGTTTGTCAAGTGATCGGACAAGATGCTGGAATGTGGAGCAGGAGGAGGTTGTCATTTAACTCACAATCTATGTTTTGCTTGAATCGCTTTAGTCCAAAAAAACAAGTGTGATTGGAACAACTTAGCAACTTATACCAAGGCCCTGTTGCTTAATGCCCGATTAGAGCTAATCCTGGGTTAACTGTAAATAATATATACAGCATTACAGTGACAGCATGGATTAGCACTGGATTAGCACTTATTTGGCTTTAAACAACCAGGCCCTGCAGTCTCCTATTCATAGTTTGGTGAGACAACACTACCAGCAGCTGAGTAGGAGATTTATAAATTAGGAAGTCACTCTACACTAACTTAAACAAAATATCTTTGATGAGCATTTAGATTAACAAATCAACTGCTAATAGGAAGTGGGAGTTACAGACACCCCAGGAGCACCTAAGTTGCATCATATTGCTTGTTCAAATGCTCTTTAGAGTTAGTATATATATTTGTCATCATTTTGTAAACAAAAAGTGCAAGAAAATAGTAATAAAATTCATTCCAATCAAATCTGTCTATTGTTTTCTTCATAAATGCTCTGTTATCACATTTCAATTTTAACTGAACCCTAACAGGACATGGCAAACTCATAGATCTGAAACAACCTCTGTGCTGATCTAACTCTGGGCATGGCTAACTCACAGATTGAACCCTGAAACAACCTCTGGGCTGATCTAACTCTGGGCATGGCTAACTCAAAGATTGAACCCTGAAAAAACCTCTGGTCTGTTCTATGTCAGTGCATGGCTAACTCACAGATCAAACCCTAAAACAACCTCTGGGCTGATCTAATTAAGTCAGGGTAATGGCTAACTCACAGATCAAACCCTAAAACAACCTCTGGGCTGATCTAATTAAGTCAGGGTAATGGCTAACTCACAGATCGAACCCTTAAACAACCTCTGGGGTGAACTAAGTGAGGGCACGGCTAACTTGCAAATCATGATCTAACCCTGAAACAACCTCTGGGGTGATCAGAGTCAGGGAACAACTAACTCACAAATGAAATTGGAATTTTTTAATACCTATCCATACCGTTTCTAACCTTTCCTTGAATTACATAAAAATCTCTTCCAACAACAACAGCCTCTACCCCCCTCAGCAAATGACGTCAACGCCTTGCCATTGCCTCTGCAAAGCCTTCCAATCTCAGAGCCAAGCTTAGCTTAAGGCTTTAATTTTTTTTTTTTTTTTTTTGTTATTCTCACAGGCCCAACACTTAGCCAGTGCATGCATGCACACCTGACAAACTGACAAGATTATTAAGGTAAGAGAGGGGGAGAGGTTTGGTTTGGGAATAGGGAGGTGAAGGGAAGGAGTGACGAGCTAGGGGTGTGCACAAACCGCTAAAACAGGAATTGACCTTTCACTAGCAGAGCATTCCAGTGTGAAATTTAGACCCCCTATGTGTGCTGATGTTAGGGGGGGAGGGGTACCTTTTCATAAAACAGGTTAGAATGCTGCAAGGTTTCCCCAAAGATAGCTAGTGAAAATAGCTGAATTGTGCTTTGCTATGCTGCACGCTTTGCCCAAGGATGGCTAGCGGAAATAGCTGAATTGTGCTTTGCTATCTAACCTGTTTTTTAAAAAGGTCACTATGCTGGAATGCCCTTTCCCCTCCAGAACTTACTCTTCACTCTTGGTCCATGACTTGCCCGAAAGAGCCTAGGCTGTCACGAATTCAGTTTGATTTTAGAATTCCAAACCTACTCTGAGCCATTCGAGTGAAGTTAAGGCTGAAGGGGTTTCCTCTAGAGCTTAGTTTTTGAAATTCATGTCTGAATTTTTCACTTTTTACCCAGAATAGATGATTTTCGATCAGTAAATTTGCATGAATAAGCCGATTGGGCCATGCATGGCTGGCCAAAAACAATAATTGGTGCCTTTCTGTGGTTTGCAGCTATTTAAGTATTCTAGTTTGGTTGTTGGTCTTCAAGCATTTGCATGCTATGCCATTTGATTTAGGAAACATTGCACTTTTTCAAAGGCATAGAATCAGATCAGCCAAGCCTAGTTTTGACGTCAACGCTTTTCCACTGCCTCTGCAAAGCGTTCCAAATTCAGAGCCAAGCTTAGCTTAAGGCTTTAAAATAGTTTTGTTGTATTTTTGTTATTCTCCCAGGCCCAAAACTTAGTCAGTGCATGCATGCACACCTGACAAACTGACAAGATTATTAAGGTAAGAGAGGGGAGGGGGTGGGGATGGCGAGGTGAAGGGAAAGAGTGACGGAGCTAGGGGTGTGCACAAACCGCTAAAACAGAAATTGACCTTTTACTAGCAAAGCATTCCAGTGTGAAATTCAGACCCCCTATATGTTCTGATGTTAGGGGGGGTGGCGGGGGGGGGGGGGGGGGGGGGGTACCTTTTCATAAAGGGCGAGATTATAAGTTTTTCCTAAGTGTTAGACAGTAGAGTAAAACTGACGAGTTTGAAAATGGGCATTAAAGGTGTTGATGTGTTCATAGTTAAACGACATTTTTCCTTAATATTTGTCAATAACAGTTTTGTAATAACTGTTCTTTTGTTATTGTTTGTTAATTTTATGGACAGCGCATGCAAAATTATCAACAGTTAACTTATAATTGACTTATTATAATTGAACTATTTAATAATAAATTGAGCAAGAAAATATGTTAAGTTAGGAAAGACAGGAAAACATATTTGACTTTTTCGATATTGCTAAAGTGTATGATGATGTTGATCGAACCGGTTATAAGCGACTAAAAATTTCAAGCTACAATTAAAAAATGTATAAAAGAGAACCGCAGAGCTGAGGCGTCCCTTCTGTCCTTGGGTGTACGAATTACGCAAGAAATGTTCTAGCCGAAGCATCAGGGGAGAGACCAGCCGGGCCCCAGACCATATCGGCTAATCCCTTGCATCTCTGCCACGCACGGAATCGGTTGAGAGAATAACATCAAAAAGGCTAGTCTATCTGGTGCATTGTTTTCGCGGGCTATTGTTATGCTGATGACGTAAAAGAACTGTGGTCCAGTGGTATAAACTTAGGCATCGAAGCTACTGAGTCAAGCCCGAACGAGGAGAGTTAGCATTTGGATGGGTGACCTCACCATTATGTCTACTCAAAAAAAGTTTTGATCCTAAATTTTCATAACTGGCTATTAAGCAAAATAACTTTTCCAACAGACGAGAATGGCTTGAAGTGTCTCTAAAATTGAATACTTTAAATTTTAATTTAAAAAAGCAGCGTGTAAAGGATTATGGTCTAGAGACGGGGGTAAAACGTCATCTCGCTTGCGGTTTATTGAGTAACAGTACATACATACATACATACATACATACATACATACATACATACATACATACATACATACATACATACATACATACATACATACATACATACATAACTTAATTTGATAATGCAGGTCTAATTAAGGGCAACTATACAGCTGATGTGGACCTACAGATTAAGCTAAGATAAATTATAATAAAATATATTAGATAATTTATAAAAACTATACATATAAGCATTTATGTAAAATATTAAAATATCATATATCATACAATACAAATTATAATCTAGTATTAGTAAAACAAAATTTAATAATATCTATACTAGCTAGGGGCATACAGCCCAAAAATAATAGTCAGAATACTTTTTATAAATAACAGTACTGCCTTTTTCGGAATGTATGTTCTTAATGTCATTCTTTAAAAGCTTAAGTCTATTTTTAAAAGCTGTCAGATTTGAAAAACATCTAATCTTATCTGAAAGAGAGTTCCAATCTATAGCAGCTCTATTTGAGAAAGATCTATGTCCTAGTTCAGTCCTGGGCCTATTTACATTTATATTTAAGAGTTTCCTAAAATTATAACTATTAGAACTCTTAACTACTAACGAGTTTATTTCCTCCAAGTGTAAATTATATTATAGTATGCCTTGTGAGTAATAATTAAAAGGCGACAAGAAATGAAATGTTCCTCAAGCCAGCAACATCTATGGACAGGGGTGAGAAAGTTTTAGTTATAGTCGATTTCATTGACAATATAATTCCCCTGGAAGAGGAGGAAATGTTAGGAAGACAGGGGTCAGCGCGCATCGTCGTGTCCTATGGACCGAAAAAACCGAAACTAGAAAACGTAACCCTTCAACAGTGGGTAATTGCCAATACTAGAATTTTTAATGCCTTGGTAACTAAAGGCAATTTGTCAAACTATGATGAAATACAGCATTATTTAGCGTACACCATAAAAATAATGGAATTAGCCAATCGCTATGATTGGAAATCGGTCTTAATGTACGATAACGAATTTAGGAAAATTCAAGCGATGTACAATTATCCATGGAGTTTCGACTCTAACCATTTACATACGGTCACACTAACCCCGTTAACACCACAAGTCACGACTGTCACAAAAACAGCATCTCGCGATCGTACGTCTAGCGCTTTTAATTCATTTGCAAACCTAACAGCGGATAGCAAAGTCATTTGTCGTAATTTTAATTCACCCCGGGGATGCACCTTCAAGGAATGTAACTTCGCACACGTGTGCAATCGCAAGGTTTCAGGGGGAAAGGCTTGTGGTCAGACACACGCCGGATGTACACACGCATCACCTTACAAAAATCCCACACACCCTCAACAAGCATGACTGACACAAAACTTAAACAACAGACCTTTAAACCGCACTCTTTGGCTCTCAGAGCTAGCACAAGACGAAGACTACGCATTTCTTTCAGACGGCATTCTCAATGGCTTTCAGTTAGTGCCGCTTAACACTAACTTTGCAGATATTGACATGGCTAATTATAAATCAGCAACTAACCCCAATAACAGGCACCTCGTCGAGCAAACTATTCGCGACGAGATTGCACAGGGCAATTACAGAATAACCGCAATAAAACCGAAGGTAGTCAGCGCATTGGGAGCTATTCCCAAACCTAACTCCACCGAAATCCGCCTAATTCATGATTGTTCCCGTCCGCACGGGCAAGCAGTAAACGATTACATCATCACTAAAGCATTCAAATTTCAAACACTCGACGATGCAATTAAGCTTATCAAACAGCAGTATTATATGGCAAAAATTGACCTCAAACATGCTTACCGCTCAGTTCCAATTCACGAAGAAAACTATCAAGCCACAGGATGCAAATGGAAGTTCGAAGGAGACAAACATTACACATATTTCTATGACACGCGCTTACCATTCGGTGCGAGCAGCTCACCGGAAATATTTCACCGCCTCACCCAGGCAGTGCGACGCATGATGGCTAATCGCGGGTTTAAGGACATAGTTGTTTATCTTGACGACTTTTTAGTAATAGGAAACAGCAAACGGCGCTGCCAGCAAGCCTTTGATACTCTTCTAACCCTTTTGACCGACCTTGGGTTCACAATAAGTCAGCACAAACTTGTGAGCCCCACGCAGCGTTTAACCTTTTTAGGAGTAGAACTCGACACAGCCTCCTGCACAATGAGCCTACCACCCAGCAAACTCGTAGAGTTGCAGCATCTAGTAACCGAGTTCCAACACAAACGACGCGCAAATAAAAAACAACTCCAATGCCTTGCTGGAAAACTAAATTGGGCATGCCGCGTCATTCACGGAGGTAGAACCTTTCTACGCAGAATACTAGATTTTATGAACGAGATGTCTGCAAAAAAGGAACCAGATCTGCAATTATTCCCAAGACCTGTCTACGGGTGTTCCAACTAGTCGCATTCTCGTAGGTCTCAGCTAAGGCCTCAAGATATTTTCTGTCGGCTGAATGCGAAATCCCAAGAACCTTTTCGACACTTCGTGACGTCTGAATAGCGTCCCAAATACTTCCAGCATCACCGGGTGTTATCACATCCAAAGCGGACACGATTAAAGTTGTAGCCTTATCAACACGATTATTTTTACTGCGCGTGGTCAAATCTTCCCACCGCTTTTTGGGTTGACCAATTGGTGCTGTCCCGCCGCAGACATGGAGGAATTCATTGAGTTTTTTTAATTTCTGACTATTGATGGTTGTAGCTGTCAATCCATTGCTGCTAGATGTTTCAACTGACAGAATTACACTAGTGTCTTCTGCAGCAACTTTCTTGAGCTGATTGTTGGTGCTTGTTGCTGTTGCAGATTCACTGGTGCTGCTTGTTCCGTCTGGCAGGACATCGACATTGTCTTCTACAATAGATATCTTACTTAGCAAATCGCCTAGGTTGTCAACGTCGTCTTCGCCTCCATGAATGTTCTGAGTGTTCTGCAAGGAAACACCATAACTCAACAAACGCAGACCAATTGATATACAACTAGTAAGACCGTAAAGAGAAGAGATGAAACTCCCGGGGTTGTACCCATAGATTTCCTCTTTGTAAAAGGGAAATATAGACAGATGCCGGTTTCAAATCTTTCCGGCGAATGGTATTGCATGGTTCCCTTTCAATCGTGAAGCATATGCAAGATATTCGAAAATGATAATATAACTATATACTAACCGACATTGGTCATTATAAATAATGAAACAAATAATACTGACGTACTTGAGTAATCTCGGTATACTCAGAAGTAGTTCCTTGCGCAATTTGAGCTACATCCGTCAGGGTTTGAGGGCTTGATTCCAGCTCCTCTTTTAACTGAGCACGACAACGCTTGCATATGGCTGAAAGGTTTATAATATTTGTGTGTTAATCAAAAGAAATATCCACTATGCAAAAAAACTGCTCTCGCAAGCAGATCTGAATGAAATATCTTCTAAACAAGAAATTCATTGTACATTAAGTTAAAAGATTCCCATCACAGATTCAATCATACTTACGCAAACCAACAGGAATAAGGCACTTTGTAATCCTGTACAGTTCTTCAGACTGGATGGATGTAATTCCACGGTCTCCTTTGTATTGTCTGGGTTTATGATTGCACCAACCAACAGGTACTGAGCACATCGTTTTGCATGTGCGCCACCTTATACCATGCAAGTCCCGGTGACGCGGACAAACAGTAATCTTAAGTTGGATGGGAGAGCTTTCGAATAAACCTTGAAACGAATTGATTGCAAAATCAGCGCGCCTCAAGTGTAAGTTTTGATACTCAAGATTGTGCGTGATAGGTAAACTTGGCAGCCTTGGCAGGGTTGGGAGCTAAACGATGCAGAAAAGATAATGTATCGGCCGAAATAAACATACGAAATTAATTTCTAACTTTATTCAGAATCGGAGGGGGAAGGATTCTCTTCCTTTAATCCGTCTCAAAAGTATGTTATATATGGTATTATGAAAAGGCAAAATCGTAACACATCTTAATTATTCCTAGCAATGCCTAAAAGAGTTTTCACGTACAACTAGATGATAGCAGTCAATCAAGAGAAAATGAACTCATATTCTCTTGAGTCAATCCGTAGCATAGTTCGATTCTTGTGAACTGATCTCTCGCGTCAGCATTTCTTACCTGCTCTTGATAAAAGTAGCTGCGCCTCGGTCTTTAGGCTTGCATCTCTAACATTCAATAAATTGAGGTGACCTTTAATTTGTCGCTGACAATTTTCGATTGGCAAACAGGAAAGGTCCTCAGGATAGTCCCTACTTGCACCTACTTTTTTCGAAGAACCTCTTCGACAGAATCTACTAATATATCGACCATTAAAACTTAGAGCTGTAAAATTCTAGATCGCTGATTTGTTAACTAGACATCTGCATCATTTCGATGTAATTTGACCTCTGGGAGATCTACCGCGAGGCTGTCCCCACTTGCGAAAGTGGTAAATTACTCGATTGCTAAGTATTCCTCATTTTGACTTAACAACTTTGAAGGATTATTTAGAAATATAGTAGTATAGCAAAAAAAAAAAAAAAAAAAAAAAAAAGAACACCCTTTGAATGTACAAACAGAAGACTGTAAAATATCAGAAAAACAATATGTAACATCAAGTGGGGTTCCTGTGTGGCACGTAAGAGCCAATCTTGTTGACATACAGAATCATTAATCCGGATCATCTTGACCTGGACGATTTGTCTAAAGAAATAATCTCCTCTGATGACCTTTGTTCTACTCTTGTAAACCTCGGCATGTGATATTCAGATCATTTAGAGAGTTTCTGGTCGTGGACGATGAAACGAAGGAGGAAGAGTATTTCACTCGTGTGTTATTTGTGATGGCTTCGAGTCACGATGTAAAATCCCTGGTAAATACGAGAAAAGCTACTGATAACTGGATAGATGTAAGTGAATGTGTTTCTTTTTGTCTCTGTCATAAATAATAACTTGATGTGAAGCACTTTCACGGGCAAAAATATCTTTTCTTACTTTATTTGTGTATTGACTGACCACGTGAGCAGCAGTGAGGGGGACACGCGGTGCGTCGGCATTGCTAAAAATCACATATTGAAAAACACCAGCCCCCCCTGGGGTTTTGGAGGTAGGTTAAAGGCCCTACAGGGGGTCTTGCGCGATCCGTCGACAGCGCGAAAAGGCCCTCACTGCTGCTGTGTTTGGGTACTGCAAACGGAGGTTAAGATATTCCTTAGATATAGATGGATACCATCAAAAGCATACAAAACAAAACTGTGCGTAAGCTACGAACTCAGGTGTTGGATCGCCTGGATGCGGACTTTGCCTTCACAACATTTATGGAGGGAGATACAGATGAGACGATGACAGAAGAAAGAGCAGAAAGGATAATTGACTTAATGCCCGAAGGTGAATACCGTTTGGAGTTGACGTTTATAAAGTATTTAGACGGCGAGTGGATAATAGAAAAGGGCAGGAATCCAATACGAGCGTCTGGTAAGCAAAGCTTGTTCGTTCTGAATAAGGATACCAGACCTGGAGCACTCGAAGGAATAGATATGCTGTTCTACGAAGTTGCTTACCCGGTTACCGTGGTCATTTACGGTGCGTATGAGATTAAGAAGCCGGATGTTAAGAAGCTCAAACCAATGCGCCATCCAGGTAACTGCGTAGGGAAGCTGGTTAGAGAGTTCTTCGAAGATTCCTCACGCGGAGGTAAACTAACTTTAAAGAGGAGAGAAGCCATCAGGAAATGGGAAAATGCCACTTACAAATCCGGAGGAACCATCGAAAACATCAAGAAGTTGGAAACCGCGTTAGAAAGGCGCATACATGTGAAAGATATCACCGACGGTTTTATCTACTCCGGAACGCACAAGTATGGGGGCCGCGGTGCTCCTATAGTCATTTACCAGCATAATGGACACGCTTGGCGCGAACTTAGGTTCCCAAAAAAGAAAGAAACTAAGGTCTATAAGAATTCTCCGTTGGTAAAATTAGTCCACGAGAACTCCGTATGGTTGATGGATTCAGAAGGAAGTCAATTCATGACGCAAGACGGTACTCTTTACCGACCCGAAGTAGAACACCAGCGCATTCAAAGTGCCTGTGAGACCTTAGGGGAAGACTTCTCAGACGAGGTCCTTAGCAGTCGTAGTTTGGACTTTCTGGCCGCAAAGAAAAGAAATGGATGGAAACCCACCCCAAAGGAGTTCAAAGATATCTCCAAAGCCTGCGTAGAACACGGCCATGGAGGTCTTTGGAACATGGAGTACGACGAAGACGAATACGTCTCCTTTGATGTGAAACACTGTTACCCTGCAAGTTTTAAAGGTCTAGGGGATTGTAAGGAATATTACGACCGTTACGGACATCCAGACTCCCAATTCTTTAGGGTGTCCTTAGACGGTCACTACGACGCCCCAGCAACTGGATTCGTGCGATTAACGTCTTGGAAGTTAGCAAAGGGCTTACATCCGATAATTTACGCGTGGTATGGGAAGCATTTACAGGAAAAGGAATGGATTCCCATATCCCTTTTGAAATTCCTCGAAGAGCGCCAATTGCTGAAATACACTGCACATGAAGCCATATTGTGTCACTCCTCATTCACAAAATGGTTACCCGAGCATAACCCCACTGCGCGGGTTGTCATAGGAAAGTTCACACAAGGCGCAAACGAAGGTGAGAAACATATGCAGCGGCGTTTAATAACGGACGAAGGCGAACTAAGTTTCCTTATAAAGCGAGCGCATGATGATGGAACGATGGTATCCGTGGAAAAGTGGGACTATTTCATAGAAGGCCAAAAAGAAAAGAAATGGAATGCGCTGTGTTACTACCAAGACCATCGACCACAGTATTATCATCTGCGTGCAGGCATGCTCGCATATGCGCACATAAACCTCCTTGCGATGCTCTTACGGTTTGACAAAGAGGATGTTCCGCGCGTAGCTACGGATTCCTTGTATGTAAGGCCAGAGGTGTTGGAGAAGATGAAAGAATTCTACACCGAAGACGAGCTCGCAGAAAGCGGTCAATGGCGCGTCAAAGACGAAGAGATAAAAGCTTGGAGAGAACGTGTAGAATATCGCGGCGGACACACTAAAGGTTCCATTACGCCTACAAAAGAGCCATTACCGTCAGTTGCAGACCCCATTTCCTACCAACGCTTTTCCTATTTGTACGGTACCGGAGGTAGTGGCAAGACAACGCGTGTTTTGGAACTCTTTCCAAAGATAAAGGTGTTAACTCCTACGCATCGTTTGGAAAGGGAACTCTGCGAAATGGGTTACGACGCACAAACCTACCACAGCTTCTTTCGCTGGAATGGTCAAAAGTGGGTACCGGAAGCCATCCACGACATACCTCCGGTGATACTTTGGGATGAGATTTGCACCGTGCCATTAGAAATACTACAGGAGTTCGTAGACTTCCTCCGTGGGAAATCCCAAGTGATATTTGCCGGGGATCCGTGTCAACCGCCTCCAATAGCCGGAGAGATGCCCCACGAATGGTTAAAAGAAATGACCACCAAAGGTGGTTACTGCGAAGAAATTAACACCGACTACCGCAGCAAGGATCAAGTGAGGAAATTAAAGGCAGAACTGCGGGGCCTTAGTGATGCCGACCAATGTAAGACATTGCGTAAACGCGTACGAGCGAAATCCTACGAGGACTTCCTATACAGCTGGCATCCTGAGGATTTGGTGCTGAGTAGCAAACGCGCAGCGCAGTCCCGCATACAGAAAGACTTACTCAAAATACACCAGGAACGCTTCCCAGGTCACTTAGTGCCCATTTGTTACAAACCCCACGACACCCGAATGCAGAAAAGAGACGTCTGGGTCCCGGGAACTAAGACCCGGTTGGAAAACGCAGTAACGCACGATAAGGTTTGGGTGCCCATGAAAACGGTGGAAAGAATTACCTCCCATCCAGACTGGCGTTTGGGTTATTGCATGACAGTCCACAGCGCGCAGGGGCTTACCATAACAGAAACCTTGTGGATCATAGACCAGCGGCTGTGTTGGAGCAATTTGATATACACCGCCGTAAGTCGTGTGGAGTATGCCAAACAGTTAAAAAGAGCCTGGGGTCCGCAATTGCGCTACGACCGCACTTCTGAAGAAGTAGCTAAAGAAAACATTGCTAAGAAACTCCTTCGCTACAAACAACACGACGAAGAAAAAAATATGACGTTCGACCTATGCGTGGACGACGTCTATAAGAAAGGCGCACGCTGCGCCAAATGTAACATACCGCTACTATGGAAGTTCTTAGCGAATGACGATCAGCAGTTCTCCGTGGATCGCATAAATAACAAACGCGGGCATTGCAGAGGCAACGTAAGACTGACATGCCTAGAGTGTAATCGGGCGCGCGGAGCAGCACTACTCTGAGTCTTTGGGGACTATGAGCAGCTCTTCCATGACAAATCCACGACTTGGGCCATCTAGGTAATACAACACGGGTTGCCCTTCCTTGGTGACGGACTTTGAAATCTCATACGTTTTCAGAGACCAGTTAGGATCCGTGGCTCTCTTACTGCCACCTTCGAGTTCCCCCGGCTGATAGAGGTACCTGACCACTATGTCGCGGGGTAGCTTTTTTTCCTTTAGTCCGACGGCTCTTGAACTTCTGACGTAGGACTTGTGTTCCACGTGCTTCTTTTTTATGGCATCCTTGGGTTTCATTCCCGTAGCACTGGCCGCCTCGTTGTTCAAAGCCGCGACGACCTGGGGGAGTCTCTGTGTCCATTCCTTGTTTCGCTTAGAGGGATCTTCCAGCTCTTTCCAATACTGGTATCCAAAGAGACGCTCAGCCAGGGTCTTATTGAATCTTTCAACGATGCTCTGACCCCTGTGGTATTCTGCTTCGGCTCTTCTAATCTTGGTGCTGTGGTCTTTCAGGGTCTTGGTAACCACACCCATGAACTCTGTCCCCGCATCCACTTGCAGCAGCTTTGGCCATTTCAAGACGCGCTTATAAATCCTACCTAGGGCTTCTGCGACTTCCCCAGAATCCTTGCTGGTTATGGGTTCGGCGTCCTTGTATCTACTTGCGATATCAACCACGGTCAAAGCGTATCTATAGGTCTTTCTTCTCACCGTGTCGTGTGGTAAGAAAAGCAAATCTGCCTGATGAACTTCGTTAGGGGTATTTACGGTAAAGCTGGGTCTGGGAATGTACTTGGGCACGGGAAGATAAACCTGCCAGATAGTTTGTTTCTTTAACCAATTCTTAGCCGTTTCGTCGGATACCCTGGCTGCGGTAGCGAGTTTCTTGATAGCCGACGCTCCTTTCCAATAGCCTTCGGGACCGTAGTAAATCCTTTTGAGTTTGTCCTCAGTTCGACCCATTATATGAATTCCAAGACGAGATTAATCTTGCGTCCGTTAAAGTCCACCGTCTTTCCGTCCACTTTGATGGTGATGTTTATGCTTTCCACCAAATCACAAGGCAAGTCATAGCTTAAAGAAATGGGTGTGTATTCTACCAGGTCGAATGGATTACCTTTAGGTGAAAACTTAGACATAAGATGGGAGGGATTTCCGTTGCTGTAACTGCAGACTAAATCGCAATAGACTTCATAAGAGGATGCAACTTTCCAACCTACGGGAACTGCCGTGTTGGTAATTGCCTTACGCTGAATTCCAAGTAAAGATCCCAATGGTTCAAACTTTCCGAGGGACAATGAGAAATCGCTAGGTAGGTTATGTTTGAGGGTCATTTCGTGCGGCAACCCTGTGGTGAGAGTATAACCGTGTTTGGCGAGCTCCTTAGCAAGGGTGATTGGCGTGTAATGTCCATCTGGGAGCATTACGCCTTGGTAACTGTTAGGCTTCTTTTGCGTGGTAATCAATGCCTTGGTCAAATTATACCAAGAATTGTACAAAGAGCAACTGACCAGCCGAACTGTATCTGCTTTGATGGGGGGATTCAAATAAGTGGTAAAGTTATTCTTGTCGCTTTCCAAAAAGACGATCATTATATTAAATACGCCAAGGCTGCGCCTCCTGCCAGCCCTGCGACTCCTACGAAGACCAGCTCATTGTCTTTTTGTTTCTTAGAAGGCTGATAGTAATTCTTAAACTGAGGCTTTCTCATTCTAAAGTCGGGGTGCGCCTGCGCATAAAGTTTAAAGGCGTAGTCCGTGTTTTCGAAGTTCTTATCCGCCTGCATTTTGTCTTGGTAGTTCTTGTCCAACCAATCCCTGTAAGCTTGTCTTTTTTCATTCCAAGCCGCCACGTCCCTTTGATATTTTTCCAGCGCCAAATCGTGTCTTTTCCTTTCAGCATCGCCTTTGTTGCCTCTGACTAATCTATCCAAATATTGACCACCATAATTAGCTCCAGTGAATGCTAACGCTGCAATGACACCACCTACCAATACGCTAGCCATATATAAGGGCGCGAGCGTAGCTCACGGCCTAGGCAGGTACTTTTCCTTCTGTAGGTAGTCCTTAAGGGCAATGCTACCTGCTACTGCAGCAGTCATCTTAGCAAAGCCCGTAATGCTCTTGCTTGGGTATTCAGTAAAGTCTTCTTTGAGCACTTTCTTACCTACCCAACCAATACCTGCGACAATAGAAGTAATAATAGCTGCATCTTCGACGGTTTTCATTAATGCGGACGACATTATATTACAAGGAGAGGAGGTTTTATTCCCACTCGGGTATTTTACTTCTCTTAGGAGGCTCCACATGCACGGCCTTGAATTCCACTTTTGGTTTAGCAGCCCGCCATTGTAAGTAGAGACTGCCTGCTGCTATAGCGAGTCCTAATGCTCCGATAACGTATCCAGGATTAATAAAGGATTCCTCTTCTTTTTCCTCTTCCTTCTTTTCCTTTTTGGCTTTGTTCTTCCTGTTCATCTCAGCGAGCTTCTTCCCCGCAGCGACTCTGCCCGGAGCTTTGGGCTTGGTAATCTTTTGAGGGGTTTCCTCCGCCTTCGTTTCGGTGTCACTCATCTTATATCTAAGGACTTGAAGGACTTGACAAGTAACTTGACGACGACTTGATAATGACTTGACGACGACTTGATAATGACTTGACGACGACTTGATAATGACTTGACGACGACTTGACGATGACTTGACTAAGTCCCGTGAATGACTTGACGATGACTTGACTAAGTCCCGTGAATGACTTGACTAAGTCCCGTGAATGACTTCAGAAGGACTTACATCGACTTGATCAGGTACCTCAGCAAGTGCTGCCTTGAAGATCTCCTCAACTTGCTTATCTTTTTTGTAGTCCTTCCAAGACACCAATACCTCCTTCAAGTCGACATGCTGAGCTACGTGAAGTCACAAAGATGCGACTGCCATTAACTTACCGCACTTCAAGGACAACCAGCCGCAGGTTATTTTAAGTTCTTGAGCGATAACATAGTCCTCGCTTATGTCCTTCCGCAGCGCCTCCACGTCGTCTATGGGCAGTGCAAGTCCAAGCAGTTTGGTGGCCAGCTTAATAGCGGAGTCTGCTACGGCATTCGTGGTTTTACTTGCAAGGGCGGCTTCGTACCTCTTATGGAACTTCTTAACCTCCTCTTCTGACAACTTATTAACTTGCTCATGCGTCAACTCCTTGCCTATCATTTCCTTACACTTCCCAGAAGACACAAGGATGTTAAGTTGTTCTTTAAGGTTACTTTCATCCAATTGCGCGGGGACTTCATCTATCAGCTGCTCAATCTCCATATATGTTAATGGAATACGGAAACCTCAAAGAGAAGATCATTTTAGAATGTTGGTGCGTTTTTAAATGCCGCATGTATTCGTGTAACTGTTCCTTGCTTATCTCGCCTCCGTAGGCAGAGAGAATGGTTTCCAAATCACTCTTACTGGGTGTGTAGAAGACGACCAGAGAGCCTATGTTTTCCCTAAAGGGTTTAGAGACGCTGGTAAGCTGCTGCGAGAGCAACCAAACGCTGATATTGTCATGCCTACCGCTGAAGGCGAGCTTCACTAATTCGGATGTGCGTCTTTTTACGTCGTCCCCACAGGCGATGTCATCCAGTATGAGGAGTGTCTGAGTATCCTTGGGGAATTGTTTATGCCAAAACTTCAAATGGCTGGATAACTCATTAGGGTCCAAAATATCCACAAAGAAGTCGTCATCTTTCACGCCTACGCCTGTCCAGGTGCGGTTATTCACATAGGTAGGGCATAATAACACTATGTAGTCGAAACGGTATCTAAAGGGTCCTAGGAGTTGCTCCACTACGAACTGGGTCTTTCCGCAGCCGGTTGGTCCTACTATCAGAGCATTGCAGGGAATATGTTCTGGGTACATTATATATACGATGGACCCAGTGGAAGCAGTAAGGAGGATTGCCGGCGACATGAAAGCTAAAAGAGACACCATCGAAATGCAAAGAGAGGAGATAGACCGTTTGAAAGAGCGCGTGCAGGAATTGTATGATGAAATGTGTGGTCTGAAGCGCGCGGAAAGGTTTGGTGCGCTGATAACGATGGCAACGTGGGCAAAAGAGTCCGTTGTGGATTTCATGCGGTATCCACTGTAGGATGTTAACATTTAGGTTAAATATTTGTTAAGGAATGACATACCTCAAAAGAAAGGTGCCTAAGAATGTTAACATTTAGGTTAAATGTTTGTTAAGGAATGATACTATCTCTTAAAGGATGTGTCTAAGAATGTTGGACGTTTAGGTTAAATGTTTGTTAAGTATATGTGGAAACTATTTAAAAAAGTGCCTTAGCTTACTATTTTGAATCCCGCAAGCGCCCTTAAAAGGGGTCCTTATTTTCATTTATTATTATTCATTATCCTTAATAATAATAAATAAAAATAAGAATGGGATTTGAGACTCTTTGCGCAAACCCTACTTTACTATCTTAAGCCGCCTACTGACCATTACGGGCTTTCCAGGCATCCTTAACAAAGATTTAACCTAGATGTTAACATTCTGAGACACTCTTTGGAATAGTTTCCAGGTATCCTTAACAAA
Source organism: Actinia equina (assembly GCA_011057435.1). Lineage (NCBI taxonomy): Eukaryota > Metazoa > Cnidaria > Anthozoa > Actiniaria > Actiniidae > Actinia > Actinia equina. The sequence continues at coordinate 44,786 of WHPX01000011.1, forward strand.
GATTTAACCTTATTGTCAACATTCTGAGACACTTTTGAAATAGTTTCTGGCTGTTAAGGACTTCATGCGGTATCCCTTATAGTGGTTATTAAATCCTTATTATATATGGAGTGCGAGCGGTGTAACAAGGAGTTCAGCAGCAAGCAAATGTTAAAATACCACCTGGAAAAGAAGGTATGCGCTAAGAAGGCACGCGAAAGGCGTTGTAAGGAGTGTAATCGCCTCTTTAGCAGCGCGCAGATGTTGGATTACCACGTTGATAACCGCGTTTGTTTAAAGAATGTATGCGAGCGCTGCGAGGAGGACAAGAACGACGAATGGCATCGACATCGGTGCCGCGGCAATTACGACCTGCTGAGTGTAGTATGTGAGGAGCACGGCGACGTTGCCGCACGATGTTGCCCAAAGGAAACCCAAAGGAAGTTAACGCGCCGGAAGAAAGAAATTGACGAAACGTTTGCGGAGTTTGACCGCGTCGAAGGCGTAAGGTGGGAAAACAGGGAACATTGAGAGGCAACTTGTGAGCGCTGCGGCTGTCAAAGGGATGGTCAACATATTTGGCAGTGCCTTTACGACGGCCAAGGCGGTTTTGAAGAGTACTTAGATCGCTTTGATGCTTGGCATGCCAGTAACGAGGCCGCAAGGAAAGCCCGTAAGGATTAGTAGGCGGCTTAAAATAGTAAAGTAGGGTTTGCGCAAAGAGTCTCAAATCCCATTCTTATTTTTATTTATTATTATTAAGAATAATTAAGGATATTTAATAATAATAAATAAAAATAAAAGCCCCTTTTAAGGGTGCTTGCAATATATGATAGCATACCTAATGGCATTCCTTGGAGGATTCCTGATCGTCTTAGGTATATATGGACTGTATTACCTGCGAACTACCAGCAGACTGCATTATCCCTTGTAAGCCGCCAATACCCAAACCAAGAAAAAAATACACCTGCCTTCATTGCGGCAAGGTATTTCCTGAAGAATCCTTCGTGGGTCATTGGTGCCTGGCGGATCCTAAAGCGCAGCGTACGATGGTAGACGCACTTAAGAGTGAAGAGGACTCTCAGGCTCTCAATTAACCACATCAAATTCCCATCTACCATCCTTCTTACCATGACTCATAACATGTGTGACCTGCTGCCCTTCAATGGCGTACCTTATTCTATCGGGCGCCCAAAGGGTGTACGTCCTTTTTTTATTCTTTAAGATTAAACGCAGACGGTCGATATCTTCAACGACTACGTAATTCTTTACCTCGTAGATTTCTCCTATGGTCAAATCCCTCCAGTGTGTCTGGATGAACTTTATCTCATTGAATTTATCCTTGTCCATATATTCTATGAAATATCTTTAAGTGCGTCTTTAAAGTGTCTGTGTTCCTAAAGCGCTTGCAGCAATATGCACAAGGTAAACGCATTCCTTGTGCATACTTTGTGATGGCTCTGCAGATGTCGTCGTAGTCGTTGCTGATCAGCACCTTGTAACCATTCTGCTCATACCTTTCCAATAGCAGGCGTTGACTATCAGATAATACCCCGTTGCCTTTTGGAGTCTTTAGCTCGACGCAGAAACCGCGGTATTGCACGTGTGCATTCAAGATGAGCAGGTCGGGTTGGCCGCGTTGGTATCCTTTCTGCCAGCACTTTATGCGTTTGCCGTTTGAATCCTGCAGTTCGCCTAGACCAGGGGCTATGAGCATTTGGGGGTAAAACCTGCGGATGTAGTCCACCACCTTTTTATGCAGGTCGAATTCGTTCTCGATTTTGAATATCAATTTGTTGGGGCCGTCAAAACGCCTTTCAATTTCATATTTGCCTGTCTTCCTTAATGTGGGAAGGACTTCCTCAAAAACCCAATCGCGAAACTTTACGGCCCTGGGTAGTTTGGAGCTGAATATCAGTTCATACAAACCAGGTTCGGATATAAACACGGCATTTGGTTGCGTAGTAAGGGAGCGGTGATTCGCAGCCCCTTGCAGATCAACCCATTTTTTCTGGTATCTTTCAGATACGTGTACCCTAATTGCATCTCTGGAGCGCTCGTAACCCAGCGCTAGCGCCACTTCCTTCGCTTTAAAGTACAGTTTATCACCTTGCACTATGCATTGCAGTTTGGTTTCGTTGTTTTCAAAGACTCGTAACATGGTATATCTAAGGAATATTTTAACCTTAATATGCAACACTTTTAAGTTGGTTCATTTCTACGCTTAGTTGCGCGTCTGACACCACAAAGATGTAGCAGTTTATCTTAGTAGTATCGCTGGCATGCTTGGTGCGCTTGATTTCCAATGTTATACCATCCTGGGTGTTTACCAGCCGCAATCCCTGACCATGCATACTCTCATCATTCGTCGTGCGCATGTCAATCCATAACGCATATTTATCCTTAAAGAACTCCTTTGGGGCAATTTGATCGCCAAACTTCTGCATTGCCTCCCGGTACATATCTTCAGGTTTTATCCCTTGGGAGTAAACCTTGTTTGGTACTCCGTTTATGTTTACGCCGACATTGGTAATGTTGGGGTTAAAGAACGCCTCGGAGTCGCGCAATCCTGCGGTGTATGTTTTTGCAAACAGCAGCATTAGCCCCGTTAAACTGCGTCGTGGTATATTAATACTTTGGTTGATGACCTCTTCAACGTTGTTCGTGAAGCTAAACGTCTTGTACATTACTACGTGGTCGTAAAGGAATGCTTTACCGGCACTGTATTCCATGCCTGCGCTACGAGCGATATCTTCAGAGTACACGGTCTCGTACTGCAGCTCCAAATTAGTGATAGAATATGGATGCACGGCTGACGAACTTACGTCTTTTCCTTGCAGGATGTTGGTCGTATCTGCCAAGGTTACTTCGAACTGCAGTTCAGAAAGCTGTCTTGGGTAATACGCACCGTGGTTTGTTATTACTTCAAAGTCCAATGGAATGAGATATTTGGTGCCGTAGGCTGTCTTTATTTCGTCTTCTCCGTAGGCGCTAGAGGTTGCGCTTCTTACCTTACGTATGGCTTCACTTGCTATTCCTTGTTCTATCTTTTGTGCGCGGTCGAAGGCCGTCCACCACAAATCTTTGTATGTGGTGTAAAGATCGTACCTGTTTAAGTCTAACAGGGATTCACCAGCAAACTTGATTCTCATCTTAGAAACAAGGTTCCTGCCTACGTTATTAACAACATAACGAATGTCTGCGGTATCTGGCTGAACTGCTAGGTCAAACCTTAACGCCAGGGTGCCAGGAACCAATACTAAGTTATCCGTTAGACGGGGTACACCTACATACAAGGTTTCCCCTGGTTTGGCGCTAGAAGGAGTAAAGGTGACCCGGTGAAAGGTATGTTCTGCTTTCAGACCGCCAACCTGCTTAGGTAATACGTTGGGATTTAACTTTGAGCTTATCATATATAATGGAAGTAGAAGGAACGGATTTTGATCCCCTTACCGAAGAAGGTCAAGTAGATATTAATGACGAAGAATACGAGTCTTTACTTCCTAATGACAACGTAGACCAAGAAGGCCTATTTGACAAGCTAAGACGCAGATATGGCAGCCGCAGGCTCCGCGATGCTATGCGTTCTTTGAGAGACAAATTTAGGTCTAAGAATCCATACGAACCCATTCCAGAATATTTGCAAATGGAAGACTTAGGACCAGTACCAGAGCCACCTACGCAAACTTGGGCGGAATCAGTTACCGCGCGCATGGATGAATCCTTGTCTGAAGGCGAAGCTCCCGACTTTGACCGACTGACGGAGCTGCTGCCAGACTGGGATCACACCAAAGCCCAGCTGGAATTTGACGACAGCAACGAATGGGGTAAGGAGATCATCATAGGCAGACTTTCTAGGAGCGGCTCTAAAGTTTACGTAATTAGAGATGAGAGAGGTAGGTTCTTCGAGGACCCTAAGATTCCTCGTACCTTGAAAGAAGCTATAGGGAAACCCAACTTAACCGCGCAACGAGGCTCGGCTAGGGAAAAAACGCGACTGGATTTCAATAAGATCCTTAAGGCGGCAGCTAGATTACCGGTCGCTGCAGGCGGATATGGAACATACGAAAAATTAAGGGCGCAAGTAGGAACGCTGAGCGAGTCACTCCAAACCAAGACAGAGGAAGTTGCTACACTGAACACTCAGAAAAGGGAATTGGAGGCCAGGATAAGTAGATTACAGACCTTACCAGTAGACCTTATAGAGAAATCCGCTAATGCATATAATTTAGCGGAGGCGCATAGAGAATTAGCCGAGGTCAACGAACGAAAGGAGGCAGTTAATGAAGACTTACGACGAATCACCAGGGAGCGTGAGGACCTTTGGAGAGCAAGTGAGGATTTGGCGGCTCTCAGGGAGTCTTTCCAGGATCTAGAAGAAACGATGAATGAAAGAGAAGATGAATACATGAAGCAAGTGCGAGCGATGGCGGATTCTCATGGGCGGGAAAAACAGGATTATGAGCAACGTCTTAGTTCGGTAACGCAAAAAATGGTAGATGCGAGGAAGAACTTTGACCTCGCGGTCAAAAACGTTGGACATAAAGACGCCGAACTCAAACGTTTGGCTGCAGAGCTGGAGGCCTCGATAGCAGAAGAGCAGCGGTTAACCTCGGAAATCGTTGCTAAGGAGGAACAAATCAGACAAAGAGAGCAGGCCATAGAAGACCTGGAGGGGCAAATAGAGCGGCAGCAGGAGGTAATCAATGACCAAACTCGTACTGAAGAGGAAAGGGAGGCTGCTCAAAAGGAATTAGAAACCCTGCAGGAAAGAGTTGCGGAATTACGGGCGCAAAAGGAAAAGCTGGAAAAAGAATTGGGGCTTACCACTAAAGAAAAAATAAAAAGAGCTTTGGTGAAATATGGCATTCCACTTGCATTTGCAGTCGCCATTTCCTCCGTAGTAGGTGTGATCCTTAGCTCCCTTAAGGCTACGGGCGCAGGTGTAAAGGCAGCAGGCAAAGGGCTGGCGGACTTGGGTAAAAAGATGGCAGCCTCTTTACCGGGGCTGCTTGGTAGCGTTCTTAGTTTGGTACTTAGAACCGGCGGAGAACTGTTAAAGTTCGTGGGGAATAACATTTGGATCTTAGTCGTAGCTATCGGCGTGGTTCTTTTGAAGAAGATGAAGGGTTAATCTTGTCCGGATGTATTACTGGAGGCTTATCATCGTCGGACATCCGAGGCATCCTCGACTGGGGATAAGTAAAGATAGTATTCGCGCCGCCTTGATAATGCGGAACTAAAGGTATAGCAGTCATGGTGCTAATGGTCTAATGATTCCAAACAGCGTCCATTGGAGGTTTCTCAGTCGGAGAAGCATTTATTCTAACGCGGCCGGGGCGACCGCCTTCGATATCGCTGGGAAGAATCTGTAACTTCGCATATTGACAATTAACTATCATATGAAAAGTCACCGGCGTCAGATCTTCCCATACGCTTGCTGGAGGGGGCTCCGACGAGAAATGAGTTGGGTTCCTAGTATTAGTAGTCGTTCTGTAAGGCAGTAATGGATGGTCATTCTCATCGACGATCCTAAACCCAACATTACACGAATACCCCGTCGAAATGCAAATGGTGCACATGACCAATCCTAGACCTCCAACCTCCACCCACAATCCAGTGTCGCGCCAATTACCATTATTCACGTATTCCTTCTTCTCTAAGTAATGGAGGAATGAATCTTCCTTTACGTGTGGATTCATATATTTCAGCAAACATAGTTTTGCTTCTAAAGACTGAGCACCGTAAGAGTGCTGATGGTTAAGTGATTATATAGCTTATTTCTTTGGTCCTCTATGCTATTTACCATAGCCTTTCCTGTATCGTCTACGCGTATTTGCAGCTTTACTTTTCCACGGCAATCAGCGACCATGTGGAAAGTCCAAACGGAAAGATTCTCAGCGCTGGCTGGGTTTGGCTCTACGGAGAAATGCGCAGGTTCCCTGTTGTTTGTCTTTGTACGCATGGGCTGCAATACTCCTCTATCATCCAGGAACTGAAAGCCGACGTTGGCGTGGCTGCTAGTACCAATGCAAATGCTACAAAGGATTAACTTTTTCCCTGAGTAGTTCAAATCCACAGACATCTCGTCGACATCAACCCAAGCAGCTTGGGTGTATTTTTTCTCACCTGTGTAAGTCGTATAAACGCAATCCATTCCGGATACGTAGGGGTTGTTCATCGCCATATATAAAGACTCAAACCAACACTCGCGGCTGCTAGTCCGGCTTTTAGTAAGTTATGGTCATATTCCTCAGGTATCGTAACCTTCTTTTTTACAGTTTTTGATGGTTTCTCTACGGGCGGCTTTTCTGCGTGCTCCTTTTTTGACTTCTCCACGAAATGGGGAATGTTCCTAAGAGTGTCAGAGTTCACGTCATTCACCCCAAACTTCATGTCTTTCGTTGCTCGCTGTAGTTTGTTGTTGTAACCCACAACAGAACTGGCGTTGATGACTAAATTACTTGGCATTAACCAACAACCAGGACTTAAGGCATAATCCAGTCTAACTTTTGATTGCTGCACCGCAAGTTGATACCTTTGAACTGACTTAGAGATCTCATTCTCAATAACGGCGCTTTCAAAGAGGACAAGGAATACTTGTTGCGTTTCCTGTGACGCACCACTGGCATCTACGATGGGGCTGCGAGTGCTAACCTGGGCTCCTAGGACGCAGTAAACAAAGGCTTCGATGCTTCGATTAATCCTTGCTAGATTCTTTAACCCAATACCCTTCGCTGCAAAGAATGGCGCCCAAGGATACTTCTCTTTGCTTTCTATGAAATAAATTAAATTTCCTTTTGTTCCGCTGCCTCCTAAGTCTGAGAATTCGAAGGAGCTGGGATATCCCATGCCTGGACTTTCTATGCTGGCTCCGACATACGAAGCATAAGTGTAAGTCTCTCCTAGACCGTGGGCGGCACCTTCATGGTTACGAAAGTCAGGGTTGGTAAGCTTAAATTCATTTCTTAATCGCTCCCATGCAACTTTGTCATATTTATTATCCTTTGGGTTAAAGACAGTGTCACCCGGTAAAGGCGCGCCTAGCTCATACAATATTCTTCGAATAGTAAAAACAACATGAAACCTCAGGAAAGGAATATGAAGCATGTCCGCGGCTATACCACATCCTTTAGTAGCAGCCCAGACAGCAAAGTTCAACTGCTGCGGCCAATATCGCATGCTGGGGCCTGATAACCATTCTCTGGATTCTTTTCCCGACGTGTGCTTCATCCGAGTCTCTCTGAAGATGTCTCTTACTTTTGTCTTAAAAGTCGTAGGACCCACGGGGATTTCTAAGGAGGTAACCATCTTAGCAAAGTCATCCGCTCCGCCTTTGTTATCGTAAAATGGGTAATTCTCTGCTGCCGGTAATAGATTCTTTGGGAAGTTTGGTTCTACCGTCTTAACATGCTTAGCAGGAGTCGGTTGCGCCTTCGGTTCCAAGTCGGCATTGCTGTACATTCTGGAGCCGTTGAAGTAAATCCCGTCAGGCCTACGCTCGAACTTACTGGCGTCTGCATGCGGAAACATCTTCCTAAATGCCCTCCAGTTAGCATAATCCCTGTTGTTATGATGTGGCTGCTCCTCAATATCATTCCCAAAAGCGTCGTACATTAGTATATATAATGGATGTTATACCAACAGCACCTCCACTTTATCCTGAACTTCCCAAAGAGGTCCCAAACGAATTAAACGCTGAAAACTTCCGCTTGAATAAAGCGAATTTAATTCTGGCTTACTTGGAAGGGCAGGCAAAACACTATGAAAACGTTAGAAAGAAATACGTCAGAGCCCGAAGTACGCTACATAAAATTGCGATAACTACAGGATCCATGTCCGTAGCATTAACAGGCACTGGCGTTGCTACTTCACTTACAGGGCCGGGAATAGTTGTTGGAATTCCTTTAGCCGGCGTTGGGGCAGCCTGTGGTATCATTTCGGCTGTTGCTACGGGTATTATGAAACAGTTGTCAAGCAAAATATCCAAGCATGACACGACAATAGCTCTGTCAAGGGCTAAAGTAAATACGATTACTGACCTTGTCTCAAAGGCTTTGCGTGACAGAAAGATAGACGATGTAGAATTCTCGCTTATCTTAGCCGAAGAGGAAAAATACGAGAAATTGAAGATGGACATCAGAAATAAAAAAACAGTCGTCAAAGATTTGACCGAGGAATCTCGCAAAAAGATCTACCAAGAAGCAAAGGAAGAGCTTCAAAGAAAACTCGCTTAGACATCAGTTTTGAAAAGAGCGTGACAGGATTCTATTTGCATATCGAACGTCAGTACGCGTAATATAAATCGTCTTATGCCATAAGATCCACTATCTTCTTGGAATCCAACCTAACAGAGGGTGGTTGGGGTTTATTTTGTAAAATATTTCGTAAATTACGTCAGGATAATAAGGAATATCCTTATCCAGCCGACAAAACATCCACTCGGCTCTGCTCATATCAGAAACCTCAGGAATAGAATTACCGGTAATTTCAGACAAAAGATAGGGAATAGCTTTGTAATATTTTCCTAGTTTTAGTTTTTTCAGCGTTTTCCGTAGGCTTTGTGGCGTTGGTTCTTCTAAATGACCTATGATTCTTTCCATTACTTCGTCGTCTAAATATGCCGGCCGATGACCTTGAATGTGACTCATCCAGTCTCTGAAGTATTTTATTCTTTTGTATGTAGAGAAATAAGAGAAAAATATCATATGCCCTTGGCAGGATTTGAACCCACGTCTTCGGTATTCTAGTCCGATGTGTTAACCACTACACTACAAGGACCAACCACGCTGGTAACGCAGCCAGAATATGAAATGTAGGGTATTCGTGAGGATCCCAGAGCGATATTTTTTCTCTATAGGTAAGTTGAACACCGTAAATGTACGCAGATAAATAGACATAGTGAAGTAGAAATTATGCGTTCGGTGTGTATATAATGAAGTAGAGAAATAAGAGAAAAATATCATATGCCCTTGGCAGGATTTGAACCCACGTCTTCGGTATTCTAGTCCGATGTGTTAACCACTACACTACAAGGACCAACCACGCTGGTAACGCAGCCAGAATATGAAATGTAGGGTCTACATTTGTATGGCGTTTTCTTACGACCTCCATTGGCGTAATACTGCTCTCTGGTAGCATTTGGTACGGCATTACGAATATTCTTACCACACTCGTAACACTGTGCTGACGTGTCGTCTTCTATTTGCATTTTCTTACCACAACACCAAAAAGGTTCTGGCTTGGGTATGTTAACTTTAGGTCTTAGACAAATTATGCAAAAGTCGTAAACGAACTTCTTACATTCGTGCATCGTATATTTATAAGATATTTTACCTCCGTTTGCGTTACCCGACACAGCAGCAGTAAGGGACTTATCGCGCGGCTGTCGACGGATCGCGCAAGACCCCCTGTAGGGCATTTAACCTACCTCCAAAACCCCAGGGGGGGCTGGGGTTTTTCAATATGTGAATTTTAGCAATGCCGACGCACCGCGTGTCCCCCTCACTGCTGCTCACGTGACAGTAATTTCATGTAATGTATTCGCCTTTTTGGTGCACATTTGTTTCGCGCTCCAAAAAACAAAGTATTGAGTGGCCCCAAAATATTATTACATGTATTTAAAGAGGAGACATTGGACTACAGCTGGATAACAATTTGGTCACCGTAGGCCACATATCAGTGGCGATATTTGCCATAAAACTTGGGCCTTTTTATGTTAATGAAAAATCGCTCCAAAAAGCAAAATATTGAAAAATCTGTAAAATATTAAGTATTCTACGGAAATTAAATATCAACCCCTTGAAATGTGCACCAGTATCTCAAGTTATTGAGTAGTTTATAATTATTTAGTTCCATTAAGTTTTATAGCTTCAGGCGAAATTTCAAACTACTATGGTCAAACCACGGTAAACTCTCCCTCCGAGCCATGAAATCAAATTTGTCGCCGTTTGCAAAAAATATAAATCCAATGAAACTTAGACCTTTTTTTTCTTGAAATAGTTCCCTAAGACCTATATTTTGACAGAGTTTGAGGGATTTTGATTTTTATCATTTTACACACCTAAGGCGGCAGTTACAGACGGCCGCTCTTAATACCAAAGAGAGGAAACTACCTAGCAGCCCAGGAAGGCCGGCTGCCATCTTTTTTCCCAAGTCCGTTAGTCCTTTGCCTACTGCCTTTACGCTCGCGCCTGTAGCCTTAAGGGAGCTAAGGATTACGCCTACTACGGAGGAAATAGCAACCGCGAATAGCAACGGAATGCCATATTTCACCAAAGCTCTTTTTATTTTTTCCTTGGTGGTAAGCCCTAATTCTCTTTCCAGGTTTTCCCTTTGCGCCTGTAATTCCACAAGGCGCACATTAAGGGCTTCTGCTTCCCTTTGAGCTGCCTCCCTTTCCTCTTCGGGGCGCGTCTGGTCGTCAATTACCTCCTGCTGCCGCTCTATTTGCCCCTCCAAGTCTTCAATGGCCTGCTCTCTTTGCCGGATTTGCTCTTCCTTCATGACGATTTCCGCATTTAGACGCCGCTCTTGCATTACCGACGCCTCCAGCCTTGCAGTTACGCGTCTAAGTTCGGCATCTCTATCCCCAATATCCCCGACTGCGTTGTCAAAGTTTCGCCTAGCATCGTTTCATTCTTGCACTAACTTGTCGATACGGCTATTTAATTCCACCTTTTCTCGAGCGTCGGAATCCACCATTAATCTCATTTGTTTCATGTATTCATCCTCCCTTTCATCCATCGTTTTCTTTAGTTCTTCGACTTCCCTTATCGCTTCGGCGCCTTTTTGTTGCCGCTGCATTATAGCCTTAACTCTTTCGAGGGATTCATTAATGTCCTCACTATTTCCTCTTAGTCTTTCCATTAAATTGGGTTCTCCTAATGCCTTCCTAAGGGTTGTAGGAATATTTTTATTTGCGTAGTATTTACCATTTATGTCCTTGATGATATATGGCTTAGCATTAGACCTATTTAACCTTGCTATTATGACTTCCCTACCCCATTCGTTATCAGCGTTGAACATTACTTGGGCTTTGTCTGGGTCCCAGTTTGGGAATTCTTCCTTGATCCTATCAAAGTCGCCCGGCATGAATTCATTCATTTGTTCCTCGATCCTGCTAAGCCATGCAGCACCTGGGGCTTCGGGAATGGGTCCTAAGTCTTCCATTTGCAAATATTCTGGGATAGGTTTGTGTGGATTCTTAGACCTAAATTTGCTTACCAAAGAGCGCCAGGCCTCGCTGGTCCTACTTCCGAACTTATTTCGAAGCCTATCCCAAATATACTCTCGGGACACATTGTCATTTGGAAGTAACGTATCGTATTCTTCATCGTTAATATCAATTTGGCCTTCTTCCGTAAGGGGGTCAAAGTCTTCGACTTCCATTATATATGATAAGCTTAAAGTTAAATCCCAACGTATTACCTAAGCAGGTTGGTGGGCTAAAAGCAGAACGCACCTTTCACCGGGTCACCTTCACACCTTCTATCGCAAAACCAGGAGAAACCCTGTACGTAGGCGTTCCCCGTCTAACGGATAACTTAGTATTGGTACCCGGAACGTTAGCGTTAAGGTTTGACCTGGCGGTGCAGCCAGATACCAAAGACAAGCGCTATACCGTTAATAATGTGGGTAGAAATCTTGTTTCAAAGATGAGAATTAAGTTTGCTGGTGAGTCCCTTTTGGACTTGAACAGGTACGATCTTTACACCACGTACAAAGATTTGTGGTTAACGGTGTTCGACCGTGCACAAAGGATAGAACAAGGAATCGGAAGCGTCATTCTAAGGAAGCTTCGCAGCGATACGAACCCAGCACCTACGGGCAGCAACCGCAGTAGCAGACGCTACCAGAGTAAAAACGGCTTATGGCAGCAAGTACGTTATTCCTTTGGACTTCGAAATCATAACAAACCACGGCGTGTATTACCCCAGGCAATGAGTGAGTTGCAGTTCGAAGTAACGTTAGCAGACACCACGAACGTTATAGGAGGAATGGACAGCGCAATCAGTGGAGCTGTGGATCCCTACAAGATAACTAATTTAGAATTACAGTATGAGACTGTATATTCTGAGGAGCTGGCTCGAAGTGCGGGTATGGAATACAGCTCAGGCAAGGCATTCCTTTACGACCACGTAGTGATGTACAAAACATTTAGCTTCCTGGATAAGACGGACGAGGTTATTAACCAAAGCATTAACCTCCCCCGAAGAAGCCTCACGGGGTTAATGCTGGTGTTTGCTAAGCCCTATGAGGCCGGTAAGCGCGACTCCGAGGCCTTCCATAACCCCAACATTGCTAACGTGGGGGTAAATATCAACGGAGTACCAAAGAAAGTCTACTCCCAGGGGATAAAGCCCGCCGATGCATATAGGGAGGCAATGCGCAAGTTTGGCAACCATTTGTCTCCTGAGGAATTCTTCAAAGACAAGTATGCGCTGTGGATCGACATGCGCACGACGAACGACGAAAGTATGCATGGGCAGGGCTTACGGTTGGTAAACACACAGGATGGTATAACATTGGAGATCAAACGCACCAAGAATGCCTCCGCGGGTGATGCAGACAAGATAAACTGCTACATCTTCGTGGTGTCTGACGCGCAGCTAAGCGTAGAAATGAACCAACTTAAAAGTGTCGCATATTGAAATATTTCTCAGATATACGATGCTACGCGTATTCCAAAACAACGATACCCAAATGCAATGCATAGTGCAAGGCGATCAACTGTACTTCAAAGCGAAGGGGGTGGCTTTGGCGTTGGACTATGAGAACACCAAAAAGGCTATCAGAGACCACGTTTCTGAGAAACACCAGAAAAGATGGTTTGAATTAAAGGGAGCGAGTCGCTCCCCTTCTACTATACATCCACATTCCGTGTTTATTTCTGAGCCTGGGTTGTATCAGTTAATATTTAGCTCTAAGATGCCAAAGGCAGAGGAGGTCAGCGATTGGGTCTTTGAGGACGTCCTACCCGCCCTTAGAAAGACAGGTAAGTATGAAATTGAACGGCGCTTTGACAGCCCCAACAAATTGGTATTCAAAATCGAGAATGAGTTTGACTTGCATAAGAAGGTGGTGGACTACATCCGCAGGTTTTACCCCCAAATGCTCGTGACCCCTGGTCTAGGTGAACTGCAGGACTCCAACGGTAAACGCATAAAGTGCTGGCAGAAAGGTTACCAACGCGGTCAACCTGACCTGCTGATCTTGAATGCACACGTGCGATATCGTGGTTTCTGTGTTGAGCGGAAGACTCCTAAAGGCAACGGGGTATTATCTGAGGCTCAAAGGACGCAATTACAGGAATACGAAAGGAATGGGTTTAAGGTGTTAGTGAGTAACGACTACGACGATATCTGCAGAGCCATCGCGGATTATGCACAAGGCATTCGCCTGCCATGTATGCGGTGCTGCAAGCGCTTCAAAAGCTCGCAGACTTTGGGGACGCATTTAAAGATATTTCATAGAATATATGGACCAGGACAAATTCAACGAAGCGAAGTTCATCCAGACGCACTGGAAAGACTTGGTGGTAGGGGAAATCTACGAGGTGAAGAATTACGTGGTCTTTGAAGACATCGACCGCCTGCGTTTGGTGTTGAAACATAAAAAAGGACATACACCCTTTGGGCGCCCGATAGAATAAGGTACGCCATCGAGGGGCAGCAGGTCACACACCTCATGAGCCATGGTAAGAAGGATGGTAGATGGGAATTCGACGTGGTCAATTGGGAGCCTGAGTCTCCTCTTCACTCCTAAGTGCGTCTACCATCGTACGTTGGGCCTTAGGATCCGCCAAGCACCAGTGTCCTACGAAGGATCCTTCATAAAATACCTTGCCGCAATGAAGGCAGGTGTATTTTTTTCTTGGTTTTGGCTTAGGGGGAATTATGCAGTCTGCTGGGGGTTCGCAGGTGATGCAGTCCATGTATACCTAAGACAATCAGGAACCCTCCAAAGAACGACATCAGATGGGCTATCATATATCTATTGCATTTTCAAACAGGTCCTTAATATTATTGTTGTTTTGTTAAATGATGTTATTAATGCTCTTAACAAACAAAAAGAAAAATAAGATCGTATTTTGAGACTCTTTGCGCAAGTCGTACTTTACTAATTGCGGGGTCCCCTAAAGAGGGATCTGATATTCATTGTTGATTTGTTGAGGGCATTGTTGATACTTAACAAACAACAAGAAAGATAAGTATGGGATTTGAGACTCTTCGCACGAACCCAACTTTACTAAGGTTCCCCTATCTTTCTTTCTTTGCCTTTACGTTGCCTTCATGCCAGGCGTTAAACCCATCTAAGTACTCTTTAAATCCGCCCTGGCCGTCATACAAACACTGCCAAATATGTTGGTCGCTTCTTTGACATCCGCAGTCGTTGCAGATCGCCTCCCAATGTTCTCTATCCTCCCACCTTACTCCCTCGACGCGGTGAAATTCCGCAAAGCGCTGGTCTATTTCCTTTTTAGTCCGCGTCAACTTCTTTACGGTGTCGACAGGGCAGCATCGTGCGGCGACATCGCCATGTTTAAGGCATGCTACGCCAACTAAGTCACAATTACGACATCGATGTAGGTGCCAGGCGTCGGTAACATCCTCGTCGCAGCGCACGCATACATTCTTTAAGCAAACCCTTTTGCGGCGGTGATACTCCAGCGCCTGCGCACTGCTAAACTGTTTGTCGCAGTCTTTGCAAACGGTGACGTTGTTTGCCCCTTTGCTGCATACCTGTCTTTTGACGTGATATTGCAATCTTTGCTTGCTGCTGAAACCCCTCTTACATTGCTTGCACTCCATTATAACTAAGCGTTATTTGAGCCTCATATCCGATCCTGCGCAAAGAGTCTCAAAATACGATCTTATTTTTCTTGTTGTTTGTTAAGAGCATTAATGGCATCATTTAACAAAACAACAATAATATTAAGGACCTGTTTGAAAGGTCACAGTGGATACTTCATGAAATCCTTTACGGACTCCTTAGCCCACGTTGCCATCGTTATCAGAGCGCCGAACCTTTCCGCGCGCTTCAGACCGCACATTTCGTCGTACAACTCCTGCACGCGCTCTTTAAGGCGGTCGATCTCCTCCCTTTGCATTTCGATGGTGTCTCTCTTATTTTTGTAGTCGGCTACGATTCTCTGCACTGCTTCCACTGGCTCCATATATAAATGACTCCAGAACATATACCTTGTAACGCTCTGATAGTAGGACCCACCGGCTGCGGAAAAACCCAGTTCGTCGTGGAGCAGCTATTGGGGCCCTTTAGATACCGTTTCGACTATGTGGTGCTGCTTTGCCCTGCCTACGTGAATAACCGCACCTGGGAAGGTATAGGAGGAAAAGATGACGACTTCTTTGTGGATATCTTAGACCCTAACGAGTTATCCAACCACCTTAAGTTCTGGCACAAGCAATTCCCTAAAGACACTCAAACATTGCTCATACTGGACGACATCGCCTGCGGGGACGACGTAAAAAAGCGCACCTCCGAGTTGGTGAAGCTTGCCTTTAGCGGCAGACATGACAATATCAGCGTTTGGTTGCTCTCGCAGCAGCTTACCAGTGTCTCTAAGCCTTTTAGGGAAAACATAGGATCTCTCGTAGTATTTTATACTCCGAGCAAGTCCGATTTGGAAACCATCCTCTCTGACTACGGTGGTGAAATATCCAAGGAACAGTTGCATAAATACATGCGGCATTTAAAGACGCACCAACATTCCAAAATGATCTTTTCTTTGAGGTTTCCGTATGACGTTAGAATATATGGACATTGATCAGTTGTTAGACGAAGTTCCCACACAGCTAGACGAAAGTAACCTTAAAGAACAACTTAACATCCTGGTGTCTTCTGGGAAATGTAAAGAAATGATAGGCAAGGAGTTGACCCATGAGCAAGTTAATAAGTTGTCAGAGGAGGAGGTAAAAAAGTTCCATAAGAGATACGAAGCCGCCCTTGCAAGTAAAACCACAAACGCCGTAGCAGACTCCGCTATTAAGCTGGCTACTAAACTGCTTGGTGTCGCACTGCCCATAGACGACGTGGAGCAACTGCAGAAGGACATAAGTGAGGACTATGTTATCGCCCAAGAACTTAAGATAACCTGCGGCTGGTTGTCTTTGAAGTGTGGTAAGTTAATGGCAGTTGCGTCCTTAGGACTTCACGTAGCTCAGCACGTCGACTTCAAGGAGGTACTGGTGTCTTGGAAGGACTTCAAGAAGGACAGAGACGTTGAAAAGGTCTTTCAGGCAGCACTTGCCGAGGTACCTGACCAAGTCGCCTCAAGTGATGCTCAAGTGATCCACGGGACTTAGTCAAGTCATTATCAAGTACTTAGTCAAGTCACCTCAAGTACTTAGTCAAGTCATTATCAAGTCATCGTCAAGTTACTTATCAAGTCGTCGTCAAGTTACTTATCAAGTCCTTCAAGTCCTTAGATATAAGATGAGTGACACCGAAACAAAGGCGGAGGAAACCCCTCAGCCAATTACCAAGCCAAAATCTCCGGGTAGAGTCGCTGCGGGGAAGGAGCTCGCTGAGATGAATAGAAAGAACAAGGCAAAGAAGGAACAGAAGGAAGAGGAGGACGAAGGCGAATCCTTTATTAATCCTGGGTACGTCATCGGGGCATTGGGTGCTATCTTCGCAGCAGGCAGCCTCTACTTACAATGGCGGGCCGCGAAACCAAAAGTGGATGTAAGGCCTGTGGAGCCTCCTAAGAGAAGTAAGATACCCGAAATGGAATAACAAACCTTCTCGCTTTGTAATATAATGTCGTCAGCATTGATGAAAACTGTTGAAGAAGCAGCCATTATTACTTCTATTGTTGCGGGTATTGGTTGGGTAGGTAAGAAAGTACTCAAAGAAGACTTTACTGAAGACCCAAGCAAGAGCTTCGCTAATTTTGCTAAGATGACTGCTGCCGTAGGCGGGGCTGTAATGTTAAAGGACTACCTACAGAAGGAAAAGTACTTGCCTAAAATATAATGGTAAGCGTGGTCGCAGGCGGGGTTATTGCAGCGTTAGCATTCACTGGAGCTAATTATGGTGGTCAATATTTGGATAGATTAGTCAGAGGCGAGAAACGCGATGCTGAAAGGAAGAGACATGATTTGGCGCTGGAAAAATATCAAAGGGACGTGGCAGCTTGGAATGAAAAAAGACAAGCTTACAGGGATTGGTTGGATAAGAACTACCAAGACAAGATGCAGGCGGATACGAACTTCGAAAATACGGACTACGCCTTTAAACTTTATGCACAAACACATCCAGAGTTTCACATGCAAGAGCCTTCGTTTAAGACTTACTACCAGCCGTCGAAGAAACAAAAAGACAATGAACTGGTATTCGTAGGAGTTGCAGGGCTGGCTGGAGGTGCCGCCTTAGCGTATCTCGTCTAGTGACGCGGAGCATGAGCGTCTAATATATAATGATCGTCTTTTTGGAAAGCGATAAGAATGACTTTACCACTTATTTGAATCCCCCCATCAAAGCCCATAACGTTCGGTTGGTCAGTTGCTCTTTGTACAATTCTTGGTATAATTTAATCAATGGCATGGTCACCGTGCATAAGGGGTCTAACGAATACGAAGGCGTAATGCTCCCAGATGGACATTACACGCCAATCACCCTTGCTAAGGAGCTCGCCAAGCGCGGTTATACTCTCACCACAGGGTTGCCGCACGAAATGACCTTCAAACATAATCTTCCTAACAGTTTCTCGGTAACCCTAGGAAAGCTTGATGCATTAGGATCTTTACTAGGTGTCTCAGGCAAGGAAATTGCCAACACAGCAGTTCCCGTAAATTGGAAAGTTGCATCCTCTTATGAAGTCTACTGCGATTTGGTCCACAGTTACAACAACGGAAAAAAGTCCCATCTTATGTCCACGTTTTCACCCAAAGGTAATCCATTTGACCTGGTAGAATACACACCCATTTCTTTAAACTATGACTTGCCTTGTGATTTGGTAGAAAGTATAAACATCACCATCAAAGTGGATGGAAAGACGGTGGACTTTAACGGACGCAAGATTAATCTCGTCTTGGAATTCATATAATGGGTCGAACTGAGGACAAACTAAAGGATTTACTACGGACCTGAGGGATATTGGAGAGGAGCGTCGGCTATCAAGAAACTCGCGACCGCAGCCAGGGTATCCGACGAAACGGCTAAGAATTGGTTAAAGAAACAGACTATCTGGCAGGTTTATCTTCCCGTGCCCAAGTACATTCCCAGACCCAGCTTTACCGTAAATACCCCCAACGAAGTTCATCAGGCAGATTTGCTTTTCTTACCACACGACACGGTGAGAAGAAAGAGCTATAGATACGCTTTGACCGTGGTCGATATCGCAAGCAGATACAAGGACGCCAAGCCCATAACCAGCAAGGATTCTGGGGAAGTCGCAGAAGCCCTAGGTAAGATTTATAAGCGCGTTTTGAAATGGCCAAAGCTGCTGCAAGTGGATGCGGGGACGGAGTTCATGGGCGTGGTTACCAAGACCTTGAAAGACCACGACACTAAGATAAGAAGAGCCGAAGCAGAGTACCACAGGGGTCAGAGCATTGTCGAAAGATTCAATAAGACTTTGGCAGAGCGTCTCTTTGGATACCAGTATTGGAAAGAGCTGGAAGATCCCTCCAAGCGAAACAAGGAATGGACACAGCGGCTTCCCCAGGTCGTCGCGGCTTTGAACAACGAGGCGGCCAGGGCTACGGGAATGAAACCCAAGGACGCCATAAAAAAGAAAGACGTGGAACACAAGTCCTACGTAAGAAGTTCGAGGGCGGTCTTCCCCCATGAAAAGAAATTAGGTAATGTCGCGGTCCGATATCTCTTCGGACCGGGCGAATTAGAAGGAGGATCCAAAAGAGCTACGGATCCTAACTGGTCTTTGGAAACTTACCAGATACGAAGTGTAATAGCTAAGAAGGGCCAGCCCATCTTGTATTACCTTCACGATGGTCCCACGCGCGGGTTCGTCAAAGAAGAACTGCTTATCGTGTGATGTCCGAATGCTATCGTATGCACTCCGTCATCGCACATCCATCGCTTACCGTCAAATGCAGACAGTGACACCTTCTCCTGCGTGACGTTATGTATCTGATGATCATAGCTGCGTAAGGAGTTCATCTTGTGCCGCTGTTCCTTGCGTGTTCGTAATACGTTCAAGTAGGACTCGTGCGTAATGTCCTTCTTAACCACGTATTTTTTTACGCCTTTGGCTTTCTTTTCTACGCTGTCTAACTTTAGCACGCTGTACATCTTTGGTTTGAGACCCACGTATTCCACGATGGGCTTGCCTAACATCTCGTCTTTCATCTTCCCAATTACCTTCTTATTTTTGGCGGAGTAAAGGAAGTGGTCCTTTGGGTAACCGCTGGTGTCGTACTCATCAATGTCCTCAACGCAATCCTGGTAGACGTCTTCCGTCTGCACTTCTAGGATTAGGGAGTCGGTGTCTGTGTACAAAAGGTGACAGCGGTCTCCGTACTTTGGCTTTAATTTGTCGTAGTAAAACTCATACATGAGCAACTTCGATAGATCTAACACTGTAAACCCCGTGTATACGGGTTTATTCAGAAGCAGGTTCGCCTTCTTCATGTGAATTACATAGAAGTTCAGCATTTTCACATAACGGACGAATCCTGGCTGTGACACATATGCTTCAGCTTCCTCTTTGGTGCTGACTATTTTTACGCTTACGCGCTTGCGGATGTTCTCCATTGTCTTCCCAAATACGCTGTCGTTCATTAGTTTAAATAGATTCTTTTCAAAGTCATTCTTAGCTGCGGTACGTTTCTGGGTGTTAAAGTCAATGTAGGAGCGCATCCAGGGCTCCTGTGTGAATTTTAGGACTCTGTGGATCTTCTTTACGCGCATTCCGTGTCGCACGTAGAACTGCAGGTTGCGGTAATGTACCACATACTTCGTTTTATCCATAAGGTTCATCGTCAGCTTCCTGTATGGTTTGTAACCAGGGCACATTTGCTTTTGCAGTGGGCTTAATTGTCGAAAGGGTATCTCTATCGCTTCTGGTGCTAACGGGAACTCATCGTGTGCGTCGTGCAGGTGCTCTGGGTACTCCAGATCCACTTCTAAAACGTAACCCTTGTCTTCCTCCTTTCCTACCTGCATGTAAAAGTCTATGGGTCGCATGGTGTCCCATTCAAAGTCTCTCACAGGTAAGTACTGTGACATTGCCCAACCGTATAGGTTATTCGCATCCAGGTAGTAGATGTATGTAGTTGGTTTCTCTGGGTCGTGCTCTACTAAGGGGTTGTTTGCGCGGGCGTAACGTCTGCTGGGTCCGCAAACGCCACCACGAATACCGCCTTCCATAAACCGATACATGTCGTATTCCGTTAGGAGATCCAGTTGCGCGTTTGTCTTCTTCAGCAGCGCACTCCAGCTGAGTCCAGGAGCCGTGTAGAAATTAGCGGGATCCAATCCGTAGTATTCCATAGCCATCTTTCTAAAGCTTTGGAAGACGTCCGCTAGTAGTACAACGTCCGATCTTAGGTAGACGTCGTGGTAATCCCCCATATTCTCACAGAAGTACTTTTCCCACACATCTAACGCATGCTGGTACTCTTCGTCCTTTATGCCGGACTCGTTTAGGGCGCTGTAGAAACAATCTTTAGGCGGTAGGGGCTCTTCAAAGCGCTCCCAGGAATCCATGTACTCGTATGTGTAGACTCCTTTCCTTTCCGCGCCGTATTGGCTGGAAATGGGGAAATCTGTGTTGTACTTCACGAGGTTTGCTAAAGAGTCTGCCATAAATTGCTGTGAGTCTAAGAACTTTAGCTTACCCACAGTTACGGACATGTAACGCTCTTTGTTGTTGGGTATGCATTTGACGTCGGATCCGTCTGTTCCTTGTAGTAGCAAATGGGAGTCGTACCCGCGAAGGTTGTGAAAGAACACGGGAATCTCCATGTCTGGATTTACTTTGAAGTTTATATTGCATTTCCAATGAGCTGCTCCTCTGTACTTACCCGTGATGTGGCAGTGATCCCTAACCTTATCCACGTAGAAGTCTTCAACAAATGCTTTATGGCAGTGAATGCAGTGCGTTGACGGCTTTCCCGGCTTCTCACCTTTCTTAGCATACTTCCCGCATTTAAAATGAGCTTCTCCTAGATACTTTCCATCTTCATCCCACGCTTTCTTTGCTTGTCTTCCAAACTGAAGAAGCGTATGTTGACAAATGTGGCATTTTTTACCTTGGCAAAGGCCTCCTGGTTCTCTTTGGTAAATACCATCTTCTTTGGACGTCTTAATTGCTCTCTTATCTCTTCCTCCTCTTCTCGCAATGCTTCTAGAAACTTATTAGCTGCGTTCTTACCTCGGTAAATTACAGGAGGGTTTGCTTTACCATCTGATCTGACTACTATGTAACCAAAGGAGCAAATCTCGTGTAATCCTACCTTATTCGTGGCACCACTTTTCTGCTCTTCCTTAGTTATCAGCGCTTCGAAGTCTGCATATATCACGTAAGGCACCTGCATCTGCTTTTGATGGTCTGCGTATGAAAGCTCTTTGTTGGCAGGCATCTGGATCCGTTGCGCCACTTCTTCGACTCCTCGGCAGATCTCATCGTGTTTCTTTAGGGCATTTAAGGAGGTAAATGACAACAAGCAGCAGTCGCAGAAGTACTTTTTGCCTTTGTGCTTAGTATGTCTGTAGAATAGTCTGCTTAAATGTTTAACCCATGAGTAGTGCCCGCCGTGGTAAAACAGGTGTACGCGTTCTCCTTTGCTCTTTGACAGGACTAACGGTACTATCGTCTGCTCTCTGACTCCATAAACGTTAATTGCTAGATCATTTTCCTGCTCGAATATCGGTATGTCTATCAGCTGCATGGGAAATTCCACGCCGTCCCACTCCAAGTCATCTGTGGGATACTTACTCGTCCTGCAGGGATCCTTTTCTGCTGGATACAGTGCAGACCTGATTGCCCACATAAAGCATCGATTGTCTTCATTCTTCACGTTTACGATTGCCTTCTTCCTTTCTACCCACGCTGGTAGTGGTACGTAACTTCCTCCTCGGATGGGTACGTACCTTGCCATGCTAACCTCCATTCCTTCAACCTCCTCCACTGTCCAACCTGATCCTTCTTTCGTGTAGTTAGACAGCGACTCCATTATTGCTTCTAACGCTTCACTGAGTGGCCTATCCAAATTCGTGGATTCTAATATAACTAACGACTTTGATCGCAGCATTGCTGCCGTCGTTACCTTGTCTTTTGATAGGCTTACCTCCACCATTATGCTTGCTTTCAACGCTCCTAATTCCTCTATGCCTTTTCGTAGCGTCCTTTTAACCTTCCTTTCCGACTGACGCCAAAACCGTCTAACGTCAATCTCACCGTTACCGGGTATCGACACCGTTTCGAAGTTGCTTTGGGATTCCATCTATATAATAGGAAATATTTTATACCTAATACCAAGCACTTTTCAGATCGTCGTAGTCATACTTACAGTCCTGGCAATGCCAATACAATTTAACCTTAGTCTCAAACTTCTTACCACATCCACAATCATAGCTGCTCATACATTTCTTTCTCATCTTTAAATGCTTCTTTAAGTCTCCTTCTTTCTTAAAAGTTCTCTTACATTCTTCGCACTCCATATATAGACTAACATATTTGCGCTGTTGCCCTCAACCACACTTGGAATGGGGGGATTGTCCGTAGGTGGATTTTTGACGCGGGTCTTGCCCGTGTTGAGATTGCGCTGGAACCCCCATTCCCTATACTACTCTGTATACGGCCACACCACCGAGAAAAAACCGGTTCTCGTCCGATCACCGAAGTGAAACTCGGTAGGGCCAGCATAGTACTTGGATGGGAGACCACCTGGGAATAACTGGTGCTGTAGACTTTTTTATTCTATTCCCATTTCTTTTTTAATACATTTATTTATTTAACTTAATTTTATTCGTTTTATTTTTACACGTTCTACTTTCTTCATTGCTTTTTTGCTTTCTCTTGGCTTTTATAGCATTATTTTTTCTTCCTTCTTTGATTGGTTAGTTGACACTGAAATCGTGATCCAGCATAAAGTACGTTAAGTTTTGCAATTATTTCTGTATACCGCCATACCACCGAGAAAAAACCGGTTCTCGTCCGATCACCGAAGTGAAACTCGGTAGGGTCAGCAAAGTACTTGGATGGGAGACCACCTGGGAATAACTGGTGCTGTAGACTTTTTTTATTCTATTCCCATTATCATTTTAATACATTTATTTATTTTATTTAATTTTATTCGTTTTACTTTTACACGTTCTACTTTCTTCATTGCTTTTTTGCTTTCTCTTGGTTTTTATAGTATTATTTTTTCTTCCTTCTTTGATTGGTTAGTTGACACTGAAATCGTGATCCAGCATAAAGTACGTTAAGTTTTGCAATTATTTCTGTCTACGGCCATACCACCGAGAAAAAACCGGTTCTCGTCCGATCACCGAAGTGAAACTCGGTAGGGCCAGCAAAGTACTTGGATGGGAGACCACCTGGGAATAACTGGTGCTGTAGACTTTTTTTATTCTATTCCCATTATCTTTTTAATACATTTATTTATTTAATTTAATTTGATTCGTTTTAGTTTTACACGTTCTACTTTCTTCATTGCTTTTTTGCTTTCTCTTGGTTTTTATAGTATTATTTTTTCTTCCTTCTTTGATTGGTTAGTTGACACTGAAATCGTGATCCAGCATAAAGTACGTTAAGTTGTGCAATTATTTCTGTCTACGGCCATAACACCGAGAAAAAGCCGGTTCTCGTCCGATCACCGAAGTGAAACTCGGTAGGGCCAGCATAGTACTTGGATGGGAGACCACCTGGGAATAACTGGTGCTGTAGACTTTTTTATTCTATTCCCATTATCTTTTTAATACTTTTATTTATTTAATTTAATTTGATTCGTTTTACTTTTACACTTTCTACTTTCTTCATTGCTTTTTTGCTTTCTCTTGGTTTTTGTAGTATTATTTTTTCTTCCTTCTTTGATTGGTTAGTTGACACTGAAATCGTGATCCAGCATAAAGTAGCTTAAAGGGTGCAATTATTTCTGTCTACGGCCACCCCACCGAGAAAAAACCGGTTCTCGTCCAATCACCGAAGTTAAACTCGGTAGGGCCAGCATATAATTGGATGGGAGACCACCTGGGAATAACTGGTGCTGTAGACTTTTTTTATTCTATTCCCATTATCTTTTTAATACATTTATTTATTTAATTTTATTTTATTCATTTTACTTTTACATTTTCTACTTTCTTCATTGCTTTTTTGCTTTCTCTTGGCTTTTATAGCATTATTTTTTCTTCCTTCTTTGATTGGTTAGTTGACACTGAAATCGTGATCCAGCATAAAGTACGTTAAGTTTTGCAATTATTTCTGTATACCGCCATACCACCGAGAAAAAACCGGTTCTCGTCCGATCACCGAAGTGAAACTCGGTAGGGTCAGCAAAGTACTTGGATTGGGGACCACCTGGGAATAACTGGTGCTGTAGACTTTTTTTATTCTATTCCCATTATCATTTTAATACATTTATTTATTTTATTTAATTTTATTCGTTTTACTTTTACACGTTCTACTTTCTTCATTGCTTTTTTGCTTTCTCTTGGTTTTTATAGTATTATTTTTTCTTCCTTCTTTGATTGGTTAGTTGACACTGAAATCGTGATCCAGCATAAAGTACGTTAAGTTTTGCAATTATTTCTGTCTACGGCCATACCACCGAGAAAAAACCGGTTCTCGTTCGATCACCGAAGTGAAACTCGGTAGGGCCAGCAAAGTACTTGGATGGGAGACCACCTGGGAATAACTGGTGCTGTAGACTTTTTTTATTCTATTCCCATTATCTTTTTAATACATTTATTTATTTAATTTAATTTCATTCCTTTTAGTTTTACACGTTCTACTTTCTTCATTGCTTTTTTGCTTTCTCTTGGTTTTTATAGTATTATTTTTTCTTCCTTCTTTGATTGGTTAGTTGACACTGAAATCGTGATCTAGCATAAAGTACGTTAAGTTGTGCAATTATTTCTGTCTACGGCCATAACACCGAGAAAAAGCCGGTTCTCGTCCGATCACCGAAGTGAAACTCGGTAGGGCCAGCATAGTACTTGGATGGGAGACCACCTGGGAATAACTGGTGCTGTAGACTTTTTTTATTCTATTCCCATAATCTTTTTAATACATTTATTTATTTAATTTAATTTGATTCGTTTTACTTTTACACTTTCTACTTTCTTCATTGCTTTTTTGCTTTCTCTTGGTTTTTGTAGTATTATTTTTTCTTCCTTCTTTGATTGGTTAGTTGACACTGAAATCGTGATCCAGCATAAAGTAGCTTAAAGGGTGCAATTATTTCTGTCTACGGCCACCCCACCGAGAAAAAACCGGTTCTCGTCCGATCACCGAAGTTAAACTCGGTAGGGCCAGCATATAATTGGATGGGAGACCACCATGGAATAACTGGTGCTGTAGACTTTTTTTATTCTATTCCCATTATCTTTTTAATACATTTATTTCTTTAATTTAATTTTATTCATTTTACTTTTACATTTTCTACTTTCTTCATTGCTTTTTTGCTCTGTCTTGGATTTTGTAGTATTATTTTTTCTTCCTTCTTTGATTGGTTAGTTGACACTGAAATCGTGATCCAGCACAAAGTACGTTAAGTTGTGCAATCATTTCTGTCCACGATCACACCACCGAGAAAAAACCGGTTCTCGTCCGATCACCGAAGTGAAACTCGGTAAGACCAGCATAGTACTTGGATGGGAGACCACCTGGGAATAACCGGTGCTGTAGAATTTTTAAATTTTATTCCTATTTCATTTTTAATACATTTATTTATTTGATTTGATTTTATTCGTTTTACTTTTACATTTTCTACTTTCTTCATTGCTTTTTTGCTTTCTCTTGGTTTTTGTAGTATTATTTTTTCTTCCTACTTTGATTGGTTAGTTGACACTGAAATCGTGATCCAGCATAAAGTACGTTAAGTTGTGCAATTATTTCTGTCTCCGGCCATACCACCGAGAAAAAACCGGTTCTCGTCCGATCACCGAAGTGAAACTCGGTAGGGCCAGCATAGTACTTGGATGGGAGACCACCTGGGAATAACTGGTGCTGTATACTTTTTTTATTCTATTCCCATTATCTTTTTATTAGAGCGATATCACATAAGTAAAGTTTAGCATGCAAATGAGCTGGTGAGTAAAATAGCATGCTAATGATGTGCTCACGTGGCTACACGCTTCGGTGAACCAGCTAAAGTTTTAAAAAAGACTATAGCGACAAAAATTCGCTGTCAAGCAGTAGAAAATTTATTCCTTTTTTTATTACCTACCCAGCCAAACTACAAACATAAGCTCAACAAAACATGCAAAAAATTTCA
The DNA here is from genome assembly GCA_011057435.1 of Actinia equina. Classification (NCBI taxonomy): domain Eukaryota; kingdom Metazoa; phylum Cnidaria; class Anthozoa; order Actiniaria; family Actiniidae; genus Actinia; species Actinia equina. Next base: position 71,194 of record WHPX01000011.1, read on the forward strand.
TCTTAAATAATCTCTCTTACAGTCTTTTCGTACAAATTTAACCATTAGACAGGCTTATCTTGATTTGTTTTCTTAATTTGATAGCCAGCGTTTGCTACCGGGTTTTCACGGATATGACTTTCGAGAGCGGGAAGTGTTTTCTCTTATTTCTGGGCAGCGTTGGTTATTTTGGAGGAACACTGGCGAGACTCAAGGATCTTTTTTACAACTGGTTAGAGATTTGACACCAAACCTTTTTCAGTTGAATGTTCGCGGGCAACCACGACAGCGTCAAGGGCGACAAAAGATAAATCTTATCAACCTAATTTTGTTAGTGCTCATGTGGTTGAGGAAGTATCCCCATGTTGACACCCTGGCGCTATTGTATGACATCGATCCTATGTCTATCTTCCGGATCATTTACAAAGTTTTGCCTGAGCTCTGGCAGTACTTCCATAATCAAATAAGATGGCTCAATGATCTGGAATGGGCGAACTTGATGGGTAATTGGCCCGAATTTCCGAATGCAGTGGGTGCGATTGATTCAACTCTGCACGAGATTTATCGGCCCTTAATCGAACCACAGAGACAATTCTACAGTGGCCACCGTCACTATCACTGTTTTAACACTCAGCTGGTTATAGATAACGAAGAGCATTTGCGTTTTGTGCAAGCTGGCTTCCTAGGAAGTACACACGATGCGACTGCATACCGGCTTATGACCCCGATTGGACCTGGACAACCCCTTAGCCTACCGCGTGACGCTAGCTAATTTTCTAGCTGATAGAGCTTACCCAGACGGCGGACCCCTACTTACTCCAATACGAGCGATGCAAATGCATTTACTGAACGCTAGAGACCAAAGGCGAGCTCGGAAATTTAACAGCTGTTTGGCAAAAAGACGTATTAAAGTAGAACACGTTTTCAAGGACATGAAAACTTATAAGGCTATAGCAAATATTTGGAGACATACAAGGTGGTTGATGCCAATTTGCATTTAGCTTGTGGCGTTTTTGGCAGAAAGACGGGTCAGACTTTTTCAACAAATCTAAGAATTTACTGGAAACCCGTCCTTCTATATTTTTATTAAAATGTAGTGAACGATATCAATGCATTTCATAGAAATTATAAGTCAAAAATATATTATAGAAAGGAGTTTACATCTTAAATTCGACTCTGCAGTCTATAAACTCCTTTAAATGAAAATTGTTATGTTTAGATTGTTTAGATATTTGAGATATGTGAACCCCAAAAAATGTTGTTTACAGTAAGCTTGCATTAATCCCATATCTTATAAATCGTTATAATTCATTTTAAATATTTTGTACTAGCGAATTTTTGCCGTTATAATCTTTCTTAAAACTGTAGCTGGTTCACCGAAGCGTGTAGCCACGTGAGCACATCATTAGCATGCTATTTTACTCACCAGCCCATTTGCATGCTAAACATTGGTTATGTGATATCGCTCTAATACATTTATTTATTTAATTTAATTTTATTCGTTTTACTTTTACACTTTCTACTTTCTTCATTGCTTTTTTGCTCTCTCTTGGATTTTGTAGTATTATTTTTTCTTCCTTCTTTGATTGGTTAGTTGACACTGAAATCGTGATCCAGCATAAAGTAGCTTAAAGGGTGCAATTATTTCTGTCTACGGCCATACCACCGAGAAAAAACCGGTTCTCGTCCGATCACCGAAGTGAAACTCGGTAGGGCCAGCATAGTACTTGGATGGGAGACCACCTGGGAATAACTGGTGCTGTAGACTTTTAAATTTTATTCCCATTTCTTTTTTAATACATTTATTTATTTAATTTTATTTTATTCGTTTTACTTATACATTTTCTACTTTTTTGCTCTCTCTTGGATTTTGTAGCATTATTTTTTTCTTCCTTCTTTGATTGGTTAGTTGACACTGAAATCGTGATCCAGCATAAAGTACGTTAAGTTGTGCAATTATTTCTGTCTACGGCCATACCACCGAGAAAAAACCGGTTCTCGTCCGATTACCGAAGTGAAACTCGGTAGGGCCAGCATAGTACTTGGATGGGAGACCACCAGGGAATAACTGGTGCTGTAGACTTTTTTTATTCTATTCCCATTATCTTTTTAATACATTTATTTATTTAATTTAATTTTATTCGTTTTACTTTTACACTTTCTACTTTCTTCATTGCTTTTTTGCTTTTTCTTGGTTTTTGTAGTATTATTTTTTTCTTCCTTCTTTGATTGGTTAGTTGACACTGAAATCGTGATCCAGCATAAAGTAGCTTAAAGGGTGCAATTATTTCTTTCTACGGCCACACCACCGAGAAAAAACCGGTTCTCGTCCGATCCCCGAAGTGAAACTCGGTAGGGCCAGCATAGTACTTGGATGGGAGACCACCTGGGAATAACTGGTGCTGTAGACTTTTTTATATTTTATTCCCCTTTTCTTTTTAATACATTTTCTTATTTTATTGAAGTTCATTCGTTTTACTTTTAAACTTTCTACTTTCTTCATTTCTTTTTTGCTCTCTCTTGGATTTTATAGTATTATTTTTTCTTCCTTCTTTGATTGGTTAGTTAACACTGAAATCGTGATCCAGCATAAAGTAGCTTAAAGGGTGCAATTATTTCTGTCTACGGCCATACCACCGAGAAAAAACCGGTTCTCGTCCGATCACCGAACTGAAACTCGGTAGGGCCAGCATAGTACTTGGATGGGAGACCACCTGGGAATAACTGGTGCTGTAGACTTTTTAAATTTTATTCCCATTTCTTTTTTAATACATTTATTTATTTAATTTAATTTTATTCGTATTACTTTTACATTTTCTACTTTCTTCATTGCTTTTTTGCTCTCTCTTGGATTTTGTAGTATTATTTTTTTCTTCCTTCTTTGATTGGTTAGTTGACACTGAAATCGTGATCCAGCATAAAGTAGCTTAAAGGGTGCAATTATTTCTGTCTACGGCCATACCACCGAGAAAAAATTGGTTCTAGTCCGATCACCGAACTGAAACTCGGTAGGGCCAGCATAGTACTTGGATGGGATACCACCTGGGAATAACTGGTGCTGTAGACTTTTTAAATTTTATTTCCATTTCTTTTTTAATACATTTATTTATTTAATTTTATTTTATTCGTATTACTTTTACATTTTCTACTTTCTTCATTGCTTTTTTGCTCTCTCTTGGATTTTGTAGTATTATTTTTTTCTTCCTTCTTTGATTGGTTAGTTGACACTGAAATCGTGATCCAGCATAAAGTAGCTTAAAGGGTGCACTTATTTCTGTCTACGGCCAGTAGTATAGGGAATGGGGGTTCTAGCGCAGTGACAACCGGAGGATTACCCGCCTAAAGTGAATTCTCCGATTTTTACCGTTATTACCCGCATTCCCTGTTTTAAGTCTATAATATATTAGTCTATATATGGAGTGCGAAGAATGTAAGAGAACTTTTAAGAAAGAAGCGGATTTGAAGAAGCATTTGAAAATGAAGACGAAGTGTATGAGCAGCTATGATTGCGGATGTGGTAAGAAGTTCAAGACGAAGGTTAAATTGTATTGGCATTGTCAGGACTGTGAGTACGACTACGACGATCTGAAAAGTGCTTGGTATTAGGTATAAAATATTTCCTATTATATAGATGGAATCCCAAAGCAACTTCGAAACGGTGTCGATACCCGGTAACGGCGAGATTGACGTTAGACAGTTTTGGCGAAATTCAGAAAAGAAGGTTAAAAGGACGCTCCGAAAAGGTATAGAAGACTTAGGAGCCCTGAAAGCAAGTATAATGGTAGAAGTGAGTCTATCAAAAGACGAGGTGACGACGACAGCAATGCTGCGATCAAAGTCGTTAGTGATATCAGCACATCAGCAGGTTATTTTACAGACATACTAAGCACAAAGGCAAAAAGTACTTCTGCGACTGCTGCTTGTTGTCATTTACCTCCTTAAATGCCCTAAAGAAACACGATGAGATCTGCCGCGGAGTCGAAGAAGTGGCACAACGGATCCAGATGCCTGCCAACAAAGAGCTTTCATACGCAGACCATCAAAAGCAGATGCAGGTGCCTTACGTGATATACGCAGACTTCGAAGCGTTGATAACTAAGGAACAGCAGAAACGTGGTGCCACGAATAAGGTAGGATTACACGAGATCTGCTCCTTTGGTTACATAGTAGTCAGATCAGACGGCAAGGCCGACCCTCCCGTGATTTACCGAGGTAAAAACGCATCTAATAAGTTTCTAGAAGCATTGCGAGAAGAGGAGGAGGAGATAAGAGAACAATTAAGACGTCCAAAGAAGATGGAATTTACCAAAAAGAACCAGGAGGAATTTCACAAGGCAAAGAAATGCCACATTTGTCAACATACGCTTCTTCAGTTTGGAAGACAAGCAAAGAAAGCGTGGGACGAAGATGGAAAGTATCTAGGGGAAGCTCATTTTAAATGCGGGAAGTATGCTAAGAAAGGCGAGAAGCCAGGAAAGCCCTCCACTCACTGCATTCACTGCCACAAAGCATTCGTTGAAGACTTCTACGTGGATAAGGTTAGAGATCACTGCCACATCACGGGTAAATACAGAGGAGCGGCCCATTGGAAATGCAATATAAACTTCAAAGTAAACCCAGACATGGAGATTCCCGTGTTCTTTCACAACCTTCGCGGTTACGACTCCCATTTACTCCTTCAGGGAACAGACGGATCCGACGTCAAATGCATACCTAACAACAAAGAGCGTTACATGTCCGTAACTGTGGGTAAGCTAAAGTTCTTAGATTCGCAGCAATTCATGGTAGACTCTTTAGCAAACCTCGTAAAGTACAACACCAACTTTCCCATTTCCAGTAAATACGGCGCGGAAAGGAAAGGAGTCTACCCATACGAGTACATGGACTCCTGGGAGCGCTTTCAAGAATCTTTGCCCAGCAAAGATTGCTTCTACAGCACCCTAAACGAGTCTGGAATAAAGGGCGAAGAGTACCAGCATGCGTTAGACGTGTGGGAAAAGTACTCCTGTGAGAACATGGGGAATTACCACGACATTTACCTAAGGTCTGACGTAGTGCTGCTCGCAGATGTTTTCCAAAGCTTTCGAAAGATGGCTATCGAATACTACGGATTGGATCCCGCTAATTTCTACACGGCTCCTGGACTCAGCTGGAGTGCGCTGTTAAAGAAGACAAACGCGCAACTGGATCTCTTAACGGAATACGACATGTACCGCTTCATGGAAGACGGTATTCGTGGTGGCGTTTGCGGGCCCAGCAGACGTTATGCCCGCGCAAACAATCCCTTAGTAGAGCACGACCCAGAGAAACCAACAACCTACATTTACTACCTGGACGCAAACAACCTTTACGGTTGGGCAATGTCACAGTACTTGCCTGTGAGAGACTTCGAATGGGACACCGTGCGACCCATAGACTTCTACATGCAGGTAGGAAAGGAGGAAGACAAAGGTTACGTTTTAGAGGTGGATTTGGAGTACCCGGAGCATCTGCACGACGAACACGACGAGTTTCCCTTAGCACCAGAAGCAATAGAGATACCCTTCCAACAGCTGTCACCGCTGCAAAAGCAAATGTGCCCTGGTTACAAACCGTACAGGAAACTAACTATGAACCTGATGGATAAGAAGGAGTACGTTGTCCACTACCGCAACCTGCAGTTCTACGTACGCCACGGAATGCGCGTAAAGAAGATCCACAGAGTCCTAAAATTCACGCAGGAACCCTGGATGCGCCCCTACATTGACTTTAACACACAGAAACGTACCGCAGCTAAGAATGACTTTGAAAAGAATCTATTTAAACTAATGAACAACAGCGTGTTCGGAAAGACAATGGGGAACATCCGCAAGCGCGTAAGCGTAAAAATAGTCAGCACCAAAGAGGAAGCAGAAGCATACGTGTCACAGCCTGGATTCTTTAGATACGTAGAAATGCTGAACTTCTATGTGATTCACATGAAGAAGGCGAACCTGCTCCTGAATAAACCCGTATACACCGGCTTTACAGTGTTAGACCTATCGAAGCTGCTGATGTATGAGTTTTACTACGACAAACTAAAGCCAAAGTACGGTGATAAGTGTCACCTTTTGTACACAGACACCGACTCCCTAATCCTAGAAGTGCAAACGGAAGACGTCTACCAGGATTGCGTCGAAGACATAGACGAGTACGACACCAGCGGTTACCCGAAGGAGCACTTCCTTTACAGTGCAAAAAACAAGAAAGTAATAGGAAAGATGAAAGACGAGATGTTAGGAAAACCCATAGTAGAGTACGTGGGTCTGAAACCAAAGATGTACAGCGTGCTAAAGTTGGACGGCGTAGAAAAGAAAGCCAAAGGCGTTAAAAAATACGTGGTTAAGAAGGACATAACCCACGAGTCCTACTTGAACGTATTACGAACGCGCAAGGAACAGCGGCACAAGATGAACAGCCTGCGCAGCTATGGTCATCAGATACATAACGTCACGCAGGAGAAGGTGTCACTGTCTGCATTTGACGGTAAGCGATGGATGTGCGATGACGGCGTGCATACGATAGCATTCGGACATCACACAATAAGCAGTTCTTCTTTGACGAACCCACGTGTGGGACCATCGTGAAGATAATACAAGATGGGCTGACCCTTCTTAGCTATTACGCTTCGGATCTGGTAAGTTTCCAAAGACCAGTTAGGATCCGTAGCTCTTTTGGATCCTCCTTCTAATTCGCCCGGTCCATAAAGATATCGGACCGTGACATTACCTAATTTCTTTTCATGGGGGAAGACCGCCCTTGAACTTCTAACGTAGGACTTGTGTTCCACGTGCTTCTTTTTTATGGCGTCCTTGGGTTTCATTCCCGTAGCCCTGGCCGCCTCGTTATTCAAAGCCACAATGACCTGGGGGAGTCTCTGTGTCCATTCCTTGTTTCGCTTAGAGGGATCTTCCAGCTCTTTCCAATATTGGTATCCAAAGAGACGCTCAGCCAGGGTTTTATTGAATCTTTCGACGATGCTCTGACCCCTGTGGTACTCTGCTTCGGCTCTTCTTATCTTAGTGTCGTGGTCTTTCAAGGTCTTGGTAACCACGCCCATAAACTCCGTTCCCCATCCACTTGCAGCAGCTTAGGCCATTTCAAAACGCGCTTATAAATCCTACCTAGGGCTTCTGCGACTTCCCCAGAATCCTTGCTGGTTATGGGTTCGGCGTCCTTATATCTGCTTGCGATATCAACCACGGTCAAAGCGTATCTATAGCTCTTTCTTCTCACCGTGTCGTGTGGTAAGAAAAGCAAATCCGCCTGATGAACTTCGTTAGGGGCATTTACGGTAAAGCTGGGTCTGGGAATGTACTTAGGCACGGGAAGATAAACCTGCCAGATAGTTTGTTTCTTTAACCAGTTCTTAGCCGTTTCGTCGGATACCCTGGCTGCGGTAGCGAGTTTCTTGATAGCTGACGCTCCTCTCCAATAGCCTTCGGGTCCGTAGTAAATCCTTTTGAGTTTGTCCTCAGTTCGACCCATTATATGAATAGAATCGCGCTTCGCTTGATTCAAGCGAAGGATAAGACGAGATTGATCTTACGTCCGTTAAAGTCCACAGTCTTTCCGTCCACTTTAATGGTGATGTTTATGCTTTCCACCAAATCACAAGGCAAGTCATAGTTTAAAGAAATGGGCGTGTATTCTACCAGGTCGAATGGATTACCTTTGGGTGAAAACTTAGACATAAGATGGGAGGGATTTCAGTTGCTGTAACTGCAGACCAAATCACAATAGACTTCGTAAGAGGATGCAACTTTCCAACTTACGGGAACTGCCGTGTTGGTAATTTCCTTGCCTGAGACGCCTAGTAAAGATCCCAATGCGTCACGTTTTCCGAGGGTTACCGAGAAATTGTTAGGAAGATTATGTTTGAAAGTCATTTCGTGCGGCAACCCTGTGGTGAGAGTATAACCGCGCTTGGCGAGCTCCTTAGCAAGGGTGATTGGCGTGTAATGTCCATCGGGGAGCATTACGCCTTCGTATTTGTTAGACCCCTTATGCACGGTGACCATGCCATTGACCAAGTTATACCAAGAATTGTACAAAGAGCAACTGACCAGCCGAACTGTATGGGCTTTGATGGTCAAATAAGTGGTAAAGTCATTCTTATCGCTTTCCAAAAAGACGATCATTATATTAAATACGCCAAGGCTGCGCCCCCTGCCAGCCCTGCGACTCCTACAAAGACCAACTCATTGTCTTTTTGTTTCTTAGAAGGCTGATAGTAATTCTTAAATTGTGGCTTGCTAATCCTAAAGTCGGGGTGCGTCTGTGCATAAAGTTTAAAGGCGTAGTCCGTGTTTTCGAAGTTCTTATCCGCCTGCATTTTGTCTTGATAGTTCTTGTCCAACCAATCCCTGTAAGCTTGTCTTTTTTCATTCCAAGCCGCAACGTCTCGCTGATATTTCTCCAGGGCTAAGTCATGCCTTTTCCTCTCGGCATCACTTTTGTTGCCTCTGACTAATCTATCCAAATATTGGCCACCATAATTAGCTCCAGTGAATGCTAACGCTGCGATGACGCCACCTGCTACCACGCTTGCCATTATATCTTAGGCAAGTACTTCTCCTTTTGTAAGTAGTCCTTCAACATTACAGCTCCGCCTACGGCAGCGGTCATCTTAGCAAAATTTGCGAAGCTCTTGCTTGGGTCTTCAGTAAAGTCTTCTTTGAGCACTTTCTTACCTACCCAACCAATACCCGCAACGATGGAAGTAATAATAGCTGCTTCTTCAACTGTTTTCATCAATGCTGACGACATTATATTACAAAGCGAGAAGGTTATACCAAATGGAATGACCTTGCTATTCCATCTCAGGTATCTTACTTCTCTTAGGAGGCTCCATATGCACGGCCTTGAATTCCACTTTTGGTTTAGCAGCCCGCCACTGTAAGTAGAGGCTGCCTGCTGCTATAGCGAGTCCTAATGCTCCGATAACGTAGCCCGGATTCCAAAAGGATTCGCCTTCGTCCTCCTCTTCCTTCTTTTCCTTTTTAGCTTTGTTCTTCCTGTTCATCTCAGCGAGCTTCTTCCCCGCAGCGACTCTGCCCGGAGCTTTGGGCTTGGTGATCTTGGCATCTTCTACGGGAGCCTTTTCTGGTTGTTCTTCGGTGCCACTCATCTTATATTAAGGGACTTGAAGGACTTGACAAGTAACTTGACGACGACTTGATAATGACTTGATAATGACTTGACGACGACTTACAGATGACTTGGGAATGACTTGACTAAGTCCCGTGAATGACTTGACGACGACTTACAGATGACTTGACGATGACTTGACTAAGTCCCGCGAATGACTTCACTAAGTACTTGAGGTGACTTGACCAGGTTCTTGGGGTGACTTGACGTCGACCCCGGCAAGTGCTGCCTTGAAGACCTTTTCGACTTCTTTATCCTTCTTGAAGTCCTTCCAAGACACCAATACCTCCTTCAAGTCGACATGCTGAGCCACGTGAAGTCCCAAAGATGCGACTGCCATTAACTTACCGCACTTCAAAGACAACCACCCACAGGTTATCTTAAGTTCTTGGGATATGACATAATCCTCACTTATGTCCTTCCGCAGCGCCTCCACGTCGTCTATGGGCAGCGCAAGTCCCAGAAGTTTAGTGGCAAGTCGGATAGCGGAGTCTGCTACGGCGTTCGTGGTCTTACTTGCAAGGGCAGCCTCATACCTTTTATGGAACTTCTTAACCTCCTCTTCTGACAACTTATTAACCTGCTCATGCGTCAACTCCTTGTCTATCATTTCTTTACATTTTCCCGATGACACCAGGACGTTAAGTTGTTCTTTAAGGTTACTTTCATCTACGGGGACTTCATCTATCAGCTGCTCAATCTCCATATATGTTAATGGAATACGGAAACCTCAAAGAGAAGATCATTTTAGAATGTTGGTGCGTCTTTAAATGCCGCATGTAATCGTGCAACTGTTCCTTAGATATCTCGCCGCCGTAGTCAGAGAGGATGGTTTCCAGGTCTGACTTGCTTGGTGTGTAGAAGACGACCAGGGATCCTATGTTTTCCCTAAAGGGTTTAGAGACGCTGGTAAGCTGCTGGGAGAGCAACCAAACGCTGATATTGTCATGTCTGCCGCTAAAGGCAAGCTTCACCAACTCGGAGGTGCGTCTTTTTACGTCGTCCCCGCAAGCGATGTCATCAAGAATTAAGAGGGTTTGAGTGTCTTTGGGGAATTGTCGATGCCAAAACTTCAAATGGCCGGATAACTCATTAGGGTCCAAAATATCCACAAAGAAGTCGTCATCTTTTACTCCTATGCCTGTCCAGGTGCGGTTATTCACGTAGGTAGGGCAGAGCAGCACTATGTAGTCGAAACGGTACCTAAAGGGTCCTAGGAGTTGCTCTACTACGAACTGCGTTTTACCACAGCCGGTGGGTCCTACGATCAGAGCATTGCAGGGAATATGTTCTGGGGTCATCGAATATATTCAATGACTCAATATATATACGATGGACCCAGTGGAAGCAGTAAGAAGGATTGCCGGCGACATGAAAGATAAAAGGAACACCATTGAAATGCAAAGAGAGGAGATCGACCGTTTGAAAGAGCGCGTGCAGGAATTGTATGATGAAATGTGTGGTCTGAAGCGCGCGGAAAGGTTTGGTGCGCTGATAACGATGGCAACGTGGGCAAAAGAGTCCGTTGTGGATTTCATGCGGTATCCACTGTAGGATGTTAACAATAAGGTTAAATATTTGTTAAGGAATGACATACCTCAAAATGAAGGTGTCTCAGAATGTTAACGATTAGGTTAAATATTTGTTAAGGCTATGCTACTTCAAAAAAAAGATGCGTATTAGAATGTTGACAATAAGGTTAAATATTTGTTAAGCATCAACATACCTCAAAATAAAGGTGTCTAAGAATGTTAACAATTAGGTTAAATATTTGTTAAGGAATAGCATATCTCGAAATAAAGGTGTCTAAGAATGTTAACAATTAGGTTACATATTTGTTAAAAAAAGGATGTTATATAGAGGTTAACGTACTGCTAAGTATAAATGAACTGTGCGGTGTGTAAGAAGAAGTTTAGCACCAAGCAAAGACTACAATACCACGTTCGTCGTGGCGTTTGCACAAAGGAATTAAGTAAAGTTTGTAAGGATTGTGGTAAAGAATTCAGTACTGTTCAAAAGATGCAACAACATCAGGATAAGCGCATTTGTATACTTTGCAAGGGCTGTAATAAGGAATTCCCCTTAGGAATGCGGCAACATTTAAAGAGAGGAGTTTGTGATCAGACCAGACAGTGTAGTTTCTGCAATAAGGTACTTAGTAGCCGACAACGTCTTCAAACGCACCGGAAAGCGCATGAAGTAAGTCATAAGCTCCTCTTTGGGGCGTATGACTTAGAAGGAGTGGATTGTTACCAATGTGCGGATTTGATGTGTCGCTGCCCGCATAAAGAGGATTACTTAAGGAATCGCATAGATTACCATAAGAAGATAGTCCGTATTTTCCCCTCTTTTGAACGCGCCGAAGGCGTTCCGTGGACTAAAAGGGAGTATTGGAGGCAGGAGTGTGATCGTTGTGGTTGTGTCAGAGAAGAAGAACATATCTTCAACTGCCTAACCTAGATACCTTTCGGAATGGTATCCTTAACAAATATTTAACCTTATTGTCAACATTCTAAGACACATTTCTTAAGAGGTATTATCCTACTTAACAAATATTTAACCTTATTGTCAACATTCCTGAGACACTCCTTAGAGTGGTTCCCAGGTATCCTTAACAAATATTTAACCTTATTGTCAACATTCTAAGACACATTTCTTAAGAGGTATTATCCTACTTAACAAATATTTAACCTTATTGTCAACATTCTACAGGGCATTTCATAATAGATTCCAATCCTACTTAACAAAGATTTAACCTCATCGTCAACATTCTGGTTAGATATATGATAGCACACGCAGCCGCATTCCTTGGAGGATTTATGATTGTCTTAGGTATATGGACTGTATTACGTGTGAACCCCCAGCAGACTGCATAATCGCCCCTCGACCAAAACCGCGTAAAAAATACACCTGCCTTCATTGCGACAGGGTATTCCCCGAAGGATCCTTCGTGGGGCATTGGTGCTCAGCCGACCCAAAGGCTCAAAGGACTATGTTAGACATCCTAACTACATAGAGGAGATGGAGTGACTCTTCTTTCGATGTCAAACTTCCATCGGCCATTTACCTTACCATAGCTGCGTAAGTGGGTGAATTCCTCGCCCTGAATTACGTACCGCACGCAATCCGGCGCCCAAAGGGAATATTCCTTGCCTTCTAAGTCTTTGAGGACTAACCGTAAACGGTCGATGTCTTCGAAGACGACGTAATTTTTATTTCGTATGCTTTACCGCAAATCAGGTCACGCCAGTGTATTTGGTTGACGATCATTATATCTATGAAATATTCTTAAATGCGTTGCCCTTGTCTCCGTAGTCTTGAAGCGTTTGCAGCACCGCCGACAGGGAATACGGATGCCTTCCGCGTAGTTGCTAAGGGCACGACAGATGACGTCATAATCGTTGCTAACCATGGTCAGGTAACCATTCGCGTCATACTGCGAAATTATCACTTGCGTTGGTCTGCGGAGAGTATGCCATTTCCTTTCGGCGTCTTTAATTCGATGCAAAGCCCTTCATACCTTAAATGCGCGTTCAGTATTAAGAGGTCGGGTTGACCCCTTTGATAACCCTTCTGCCAGCATTTTATGCGTTTGCTGTCAGAATCCTGCAATTCCCCTAAGCCGGGCGCTATGAGCATTGTGAGGTAGAAGCGGCGTATGTAGTCCACGACTTTCTTATGCAGGTCAAACTCATTTTCCATTTTGAAGACTAACTTGTTAGGACTATCGAACCGTCTTTCTATTTCATATTTACCGGTCTTCCTTAGCGCGGGAAGGACGTCACCCAACACCCATTTTCTGAACTTCTTAGCCTCAGGCTTTTCAGACCCAAATATTAACTCGTAAAGGCCTTCCTCCGTCAAGTACACAGAATGTGGCTGTTTGTTAAGGGTGTCGATGTGGCCGACACCCTTTATAGACCTTAAAGTTACCTTGTTTTCCTCTGAAACGTGTGCCCTGGCTGCATCCCTAGAGTTAACATAGCCTAATGTCAGCGCTACTTCCTTCGCCTTAAAGTACAGTTTGTCGCCTTGCACTATGCATTGCAGTTTGGTATCGTTGTTTTCGAATATGCGTAACATGGTATATTAGTCATATATTTTGACTTCAATAGGCAACACTTTTTAGTTGGTTCATTTCTACGCTTAGTTGCGCGTCTGACACCACAAAGATGTAGCAGTTAATCTTGTCTGCGTCGCCAGCACTGGCGTTCTTGGTGCGTTTGATCTCCAATGTTATACCATCCTGGGTGTTTACCAGCCGCAGACCCTGACCATGCATACTTTCGTCGTTCGTCGTGCGCATGTCAATCCACAACGCGTACTTGTCTTTGAAGAATTTCTCAGGAGACACCTGGTCGCCAAACTTGCGCATTGCCTCTCTGTAAATGTCTTCAGGCTTTATTCCCTGGGAGTAGACTTTGTTTGGTACTCCGTTTATGTTGACCCCCACGTTAGTAATGTTGGGGTTGTGAAAGGCCTCGGAGTCGCGCTTACCAGCCTCATAGGGTTTGGCAAACAGCAACATTAGCCCCGTGAGACTTCTTCGGGGGAGGTTAATGCTTTGGTTGATGACCTCGTCCGTTTTGTCCAGGAAGCTGAATGTCTTGTACATCACCACGTGGTCGTATAAGAATGCTTTTCCGGAGCTGTATTCCATACCCGCACTTCGAGCTAGTTCTTCGCTGTATACCGTCTCGTACTGTAATTCTAAATTGGTGATAGAATAAGGATCAACTGCCCCGCTAATTGCAGTGGACATCTCTCCAAGAATGTTGGTCGTATCGGCTAGGGTTACTTCAAACTGTAGTTCACTTAACTGTCTGGGGTAGTATACACCGTGGTTTGGTATTACTTCAAAGTCCAGCGGGATGACATACTTGCTACCATAAGCCGTCTTTATTCGCTTCGCATCTGCTACTGCGGTTTCACCGCTGGAATCCGTGGGCTGTGTCTTAACAGGCGTGCGAACCTTGCGCAGGATAAGACTACCAATCCCTTGTTCTATTCTTTGCGCGCGGTCGAAGGCTGTCAACCACAAATCTTTGTATGTGGTGTAAAGATCGTACCTATTTAAGTCCAGCAAGGATTCCCCGGCAAACTTAATTCTCATCTTTGAGACAAGGTTGCGACCTATGTTATTGACGCAACACCTTTCATCCACAGTGCTGGGCTGAACCGCTAGGTCAAACCTTAACGCCAGGGTGCCAGGAACTAATACCAGGTTGTCCGTTAAACGGGGCACGCCTACGTACAGCGTCTCCCCTGGTTTGGCGCTAGAAGGAGTAAAGGTGACCCGGTGAAAGGTACGTTCTGCTTTCAGACCGCCAACCTGCTTAGGAAGGAGGTTAGGATTTAACTTTGAGCTTATCATATATAATGGAAGTAGAAGGAACAGACCCCGACTTCGATCCCACCACTGAGGAAGGTCAGGCTGACATTAACGACGGTGATGAAGAACCGCTGCTTCCCACCTCCGACGATTCCCTAAGGGATAGGATTGCAAAGGCCCTAAGACATCCCAAAGCACGCGAGTACACGTTTCCGCGTGAGCACATAGAGCTTCAAGACATGGGCGAGCCGGAAGCAGCCGCGCGGGAAACCGTAGAGTGGGCAACGCAAGAGCTAAGGCAGCGCTATTCCCGCTTTGATACCGACGAAATAAAGCTCACGGAAAAGGGAAACAAAGTCCTAATAAGCGTCCAAGACTTAAGATTTCCCGACAAAAACCGCTGGACCAAACCACAGACCCTCTTTGATGCAGATGGCGAAGTAAGGGGTGACGTGGCGAGATTAAAAGGCTTTCAGATGGCTACTAGAAGCCTATTAGACCGGCTGCACAACTTAACCGAAAGGACCAACGCGGAAAAACGTGCCGCGGATCTGCAAAGGGAGTTAAGAGAAAAAGATGTAGAATATGCAAAGCAAGGTCAGCTACTTGCCGATGCTGAAAAGAAGTCCGCCCATCAAGATGAAAGAATAAAAGAAATAGGAAAACAGGTGGATCAGGCCCTGCGCGAATTAGACAAAGCACGGGAGGACTTAGGAGAAGCCCAAAGCTCTGGCGCCCCCAGTTGAAGCGCTGCGGGAAACGTTGAAAGAAAGGGAGGAGGAATACATGAAGCAAAACCAACGGCTTGTCGACGCGCATAGGAGGGAAGTCGAATTTAAAAATCGAGAAATAAGTGAGCTGGTAGACCAAAGAACCCAAATTCGACGCGAAAGAAATCAAACTCAAAGGGCTCTTAACCTCGCCCTGCAGGAGTTGGATCTAATTAAAGACGATACCGATAACCTACAAACCACCATAGCCGGCTCTTTAGTGGAACGGCGACGGTTAATGGCTGAAATCAATACTAAGGAGGAACAAATCCGGCAAAGAGATCAGGCTATTGAAGACCTGGAGGGGCAAATAGAGCGGCAGCGAGAAGTAGGTTGCGGACCAAACCCGCTCCGAGGAAGAAAGGGAGGCTGCCCAAAGGGAAACGGAAACCCTCGAGGTGCGCCTTGCGGAATTACGGGCGCAAAAGGAAAAGCTGGAAAAGGAGCTGGGGCTTACCACCAAGGAAAAAATAAAAAGAGCTTTGGTGAAATATGGCATTCCACTTGCATTTGCAGTCGCCATTTCCTCCGTAGTAGGTGTTATCCTTAGCTCCCTTAAGGCTACGGGCGCAGGTGTAAAGGCAGCAGGCAAAGGGCTGGCGGACTTGGGTAAAAAGATGGCAGCCGCTTTACCGGGGCTGCTTGGTTCTGTGATCGGTCTGGTACTTAGAACCGGCGGAGAACTGTTAAAGTTCGTGGGGAATAACATTTGGATCTTAGTCGTAGCTATCGGCGTGGTTCTTTTGAAGAAGATGAAGGCGTAACCTTATCCTTATGTATTACTGGAGGCTTATCATCGTCGGACATCCGAGGCATCCTCGACTGGGGATAAGTAAAGATAGTATTCACACCGCCTTGATAATGCGGAACTAAAGGTATGGCGGTCATAGTAGAAATGGTTTTATGGTTCCAAGCAGCATTCGAAATGGTACCCCCACCACTCCAGTTTTTGGCTGCATTCGTTATTAGGGCCCTGGCATAATGATTGCCGGGATCCTTTACCATTATTTGGAGCTTTGCTTGTTTACAGTTGGCTATCATGTGAAATGTCACAGGCGTCTGGTCTTCATCGGTAACCGCATGGGGAGGGACGCGAAATGAACTGAGACCCTGTTACCCACCTTTTCCTGTAAGGCAATAATGGGTGGTTATTCTCATCAACGATCCTAAACCCGGCCTTGGCTGAATACTTCGCTGAAATGCTAATAGTGCATATGATTAATCCTAGACCTCCAACCTTCACCCACAATTCAGTGTCGTGCCATTTATGATCGACACTATAATCCTTTTCCTCCAAGTAATGGAGGAATGAATCTTCCTTAACGTGTGGGTTCATATACTTATTACCGTAAGGGTGCTGATGGTTAAGTGATTATAAGCCGTATCTCTTTGATTCAGTATGCTATTTACACAAACGTCCCCAGTATCATCTACGCGTATTTGCAGCTTTACCTTTCCATGGCAATCGGCAACCATGTGGAAAGTCCAAACCGATAGATTCTCAGCGCTGCCGGGGTTGGGTTCTACGGAGAAATGCGTAGGCTCTCTGTTGTTTGTCTTCGTACGCATGGGCTGCAATACTCCTCTATCATCCAGAAACTGGAATCCGACGTTGGCATGGCTGCTCGCACCAATGCAAATGCTACAAAGGATCAATTTCTTTCCTGAGTAGTTCAAATCCACAGACATACCAGTGACATCAACCCAAGCAGCTTGGGTGTATTTTTTCTCACCTGTGTAAGTCGTATAAACGCAATCCATTCCGGATACGTAGGGGTTGTTCATCGCCATATATAAAGACTCAAACCAACACTCGCGGCTGCTAGTCCGGCTTTTAGTAAGTTGTGATCATATTCCTCGGGTGTCGTAGGCATAACGTGAGCCTTTTTTGATGGTTTCTCTACATACTCTTTTTTTGATGGTACGGGCGGCTTCGTTTCGTGCTCCTTCTTTGGCTTCTCTACAAAGTGGGGGATGTTCCTAAGAGTGTCAGAGTTCACGTCATTCACCCCAAACTTCATGTCTTTGGTTGCTCGCTGTAGTTTGTTGTTGTAACCCACAACAGAACTGGCGTCGATGACTAAATTACTTGGCATTAACCAACAACCGGGTGACAAGGCATAATCCAGTCGCACCTTAGATTGCTGCACCGCGAGTTGGTACCGCTGAACTGACTTAGAGATCTCATTCTCAATAACAGCGCTTTCAAAGAGAACAAGGAATACTTGTTGTGTTTCCTGTGAAGCACCACTGGCATCTACGATGGGGCTGCGAGTGCTAACCTGGGCTCCTAGGACGCAGTAAACAAAGGCTTCGATGCTTCGATTAATCCTTGCTAGATTCTTTAACCCAATACCCTTTGCTGCAAAGAATGGCGCCCAAGGATACTTCTCTTTGCTTTCTATGTAGTAAATTAAATTTCCTTTCGTTCCTTTGCCTCCCATGTCTGAGAATTCGAAGGAGCTGGGATATCCCATGCCTGGACTTTCTATGCTGGCTCCGACATACGAAGCATAAGTGTAAGTCTCTCCTAGACCGTGGGCGGCACCTTCATGGTTACGAAAGTCAGGGTTGGTAAGCTTAAATTCATTTCTTAATCGCTCCCATGCGACTTTGTCATATTTGTTATCCTTTGGGTTAAAGACAGTGTCACCCGGTAAAGGCGCGCCTAGCTCATACAATATTCTTCGAATAGTAAAAGCAACATGAAATCTCAGGAAAGGAATATGAAGCATGTCCGCGGCTATACCACATCCTTTAGTAGCAGCCCAGACAGCAAAGTTTAACTGCTGCGGCCAATATCGCATGCTGGGGCCTGATAACCATTCTCTGGATTCTTTTCCCGACGTGTGCTTCATCCGAGTCTCTCTGAAGATGTCTCTGACCGTCACTGCAAAGGTCGTAGAATTCGTCACGGGTATTTTCAAAGAAGTAACCATCTTAGCAAAGTCATCCGCTCCGCCTTTGTTATCGTAAAATGGATAATTCTCTGTTGCCGGTAATAGATTCTTTGGGAAGTTAGGCTTAGGTTTCTGCTGCACAGGCGTTGGTTTTACCTCAACAGGCTTAGACTTAATGACGTCTGTATGCCGGGGTAAATGTCCCATATGATTCCCAAATGCGTCGTGGGGATAACGCCTTGACCTGCGGTATGAGCTTCCCATATCGTTTCCAAAAGCGTCGTACATTAGTATATATAATGGATGTTATACCATCAGCACCTCAGTTGTATCCAGATGTAAACTACCACACTACCACTAAGAACACGGGTCCTAACGAATTAAACGCTGAAAACTTCCGCTTGAATAAAGCGAACTTAATTCTGGCTTACTTGGAAGGACAAACAAAACACTATGAGGAGGTTAGAAAGAAATACGTCAGAGCCCGGAGTACGCTACATAAAATTGCGATAACTACAGGATCCATGTCCGTAGCATTAACAGGCACTGGCGTTGCTACTTCGCTTACAGGGCCGGGAATAGTCGTTGGGGTTCCTTTAGCCGGCGTTGGGGCAGCCTGTGGTATCATTTCGGCTGTTGCTACGGGTATTATGAAACAGTTGTCAAGCAAAATATCCAAGCATGACACGACAATAGCTCTGTCAAGGGCTAAAGTAAATACGATTACTGACCTTGTCTCAAAGGCTTTGCGTGACAGAAAGATAGACGATGTAGAATTCTCGCTTATTCTGGCCGAAGAGGAAAAATACGAGAAATTGAAGATGGACATCAGAAATAAAAAAACAGTCGTCAAAGATTTAACCGAGGAATCTCGCAAAAAGATCTACCAAGAAGCAAAGGAAGAGCTTCAAAGAAAACTCGCTTAGACATCAGTTTTGAAAAGAGCGTGACAGGATTCTATTTGCATATCGAACGTCAGTACGCGTAATATAAATCGTCTTATGCCATAAGATCCACTATCTTCTTGGAATCCAACCTAACAGAGGGTGGTTGGGGTTTATTTTGTAAAATATTTCGTAAATTACGTCAGGATAATAAGGAATATCCTTATCCAGCCGACAAAACATCCACTCGGCTCTGCTCATATCAGAAACCTCAGGAATAGAATTACCGGTAATTTCAGACAAAAGATAGGGAATAGCTTTGTAATATTTCCCTAGTTTTAGTTTTTTCAGCGTTTTCCGTAGGCTTTGTGGCGTTGGTTCTTCTAAATGACCTATGATTCTTTCCATTACTTCGTCGTCTAAATATACCGGCCGATGACCTTGGATATGACTCATCCAGTCTCGGAAGTATTTTATTCTTTTGTATGGGGTCTTCTTACGACCTCCGTTAGAATAATATTGTTCCCTGGTAGCACAAGGTACGGCATTACGAATATTCTTACCACACTCGTAACACTGTGCTGACGTGTCGTCTTCTATTTGCATCTTCTTACCACAGCAAATATACTTATTTGGCTTAGTAGGTACAAACTTAGGTTCCAAGCACTTTACACAGAAGTCGTAAACAAACTTCTTACATTCTTCGCACTCCATATATAGACTAACATATTATAGACTTAAAACAGGGAATGCGGGTAATAACGGTAAAAATCGGAGAATTCACTTTAGGCGGGTAATCCTCCGGTTGTCACTGCGCTAGAACCCCCATTCCCTATACTACTTGCTTAAGACGAGAAAAACCACAACAGCACTAGCACCTCCTATCCAGCGTGAAGAATTGTCGGTGGAATCATAATCATTATAAGAAAATGTCGGCCTATCGATATGTGGCACAGTGAACTTATTGAAGTCGTGAAAATTGAACGTGTCGTAATCAGAATCAGTAAACTTTGGATAGGTAGTAGTCAGCTTGGTGTTATCATTTCCATAGTAGTGGCACAGCACTTTATCCATACATCTTGGTGGCAACGTTTTATGGCAGCACTTTTGTCTACCATGTGGTTCAGTTGTATGACAATCCCTGTTCCTCTGACATCCAAGAACAGCCAAGTGATGTAACACTCCGATGCATACCACATATAAAACTTTTTCAAAGGACTTTCCAATCATTTTTAGGGCTAAAATATAGGGTGTTTCACGGCGAACTCAAATCCGCAAACTCACCCAGTTATCCGCAATCGTCTGTTAGTGGTCCAGAATGACGTCATATCATGCTGCTGTTTCAAGGTTTTGTAACGAGAAAAGTTCTTCGACCAAACGACAGGGAGCCCAAGCTCGCTTTTTGTGACAATATACTACAGTAAATGAAACTGGCTAACAATAAATTGCTTTTTTCGAAGATAATTTGCAAAATTGGAGAATTTTTCTTTTATCTTCCTTTATTTCTTCTTTTTAAGGTAGAACTAGTTTTAGCGGGATTGAAGCCTTTTGAACGAAAATAACGAGGAATTTTTTAAAGTAATACAATGACGTGACTACCCTGTTACCAAACCAGATTATTGACATACACACAAAAACAATTTGTTTGTGGATATCAACAAAAACAGGGGAAAGAAAATCTTATTTTCTTCGTAAACTAAACAAAACCGTCTTGCCAACGAAGAAAATTTCACACGCATTGAAAAGCGCTTTTGACAGTCAACTCGACCTTTTTGTGCTTATATTGACAGAGCGCAAAAAGTGTATTATTCTGATTGGCTGGTTAAACAATAAAAAATATAATAATCTTTAGCTGTTGTATCACAGCTTGGGACAGTCATAACAGCGCTAGGCTCTAACCACAGGGAGCCCAAAGATCGAATTGGAATTTAAAAGTTGATTTTTGGCGGGAGCCAACCCGGAGAACCCGGAGAAAAACCCTCGAAGCACAGGAGGGAACCAACAAACAACTCTACTCACATACGACGCCGAGACTGGCAGGACTCGAATCCGGTTCGCATTGGTGAGAAGCGACGCATTAGGGTCGCCACACGTGCTTTACGCGATAATGGAGAGAGCCTATTATTACTTTATCTGCGTTAGTTAATACTGAACGTTTTAGGAACTTTGTTACAGTTAAATTCCAAGATCTCTGTCTGGACAAACACTATTAATATCACCATTTGCTTTAGTATTGTTATACAGTAGTATAAATGTTTTGTCAATTGGTTACTATTTACATATTATATAAATATATATATACTTATTTATAAATGCATTGACCTGTAATTCCGTTTTTTAAACTACCATGGGTTTGAACAAACAAGATATAATTATCTGCTCGTTTGTCTGGGTATAAATGTTTATAATCCAACATGCAGCAAAATCTTCACCGAACCTTTTTGTTTACCCATAATACTTTGCGCTTTTGGGATTAAACAAAGTAAAAAAAACCCGCACTTTCCAGCTTTTTCTTGTCGTGCTCGGTGTTGTAAGTGAGTAGACTTGTTCATTGGTTCCCTCTGGTGTGGCTTTGAGGGTTTTTCTCCGGGTACGTACTTCGGTAATAAATGTCTCTCCACAAAGATCAACCACTAAATTCTAATTCGATCACAGGAGATATTCACGATAGGACTAACCTCAAGATATTCGTTTTCTGTCTTTACCAACACAAGTTTAAAGACAAAAAACGTACCTTTTCAAAGCATTTCCACGAATGTAGGAAATCGAGTAAAAAGGTACTGTTTTTAACTTTCCATATAGGATTCAGAAACCGATAAAAAGGGTGTCTTTTCTCAGACAATTAAAAAGTTCCACAGGTAGCCCAAAATAGCTCTTTCAAAGCTTTATCCCGTCAAAAGCGTGGCTTCCTTGACATTGCAAGTAATTCCCGCCAAAACAGGTAAATAGTTTATTTTAATTGTCTAAAAAAAGACACCTTTTTATCGGCTTTTGAATCGCATATGGAAAGTTAAAAAAGCCATCCCTTTTAATAGTTTTTGACTTCTTATACTGTGGGTTTAAAAAAAATACCTTTACATTTGTGGAAATGCTTTAAAAAGGTACTTTTTATGTCTTTGAGCTTTTGTGGCTGAAGACAGAAAGCAAAAACAAATAGGGGGAATTTTTTTTAAAAGTATTAACAATAAACCTAAAGCAAATTCCTGAGAATTTTTCAAAACTAAAGTGACCTTTTTTCCTGGATGTCTACATTGATATACAACTATGTATGAGTTTTTAGATTTGAGATGCTATTTCAACTTCTTAATTCCCGAAAACAAGCTGATTAAGTGAAATTCTTTGATCTGGAAGTTGAAAATTTTGCGAAAGTAGAATTGCCACAATCTGTCACTGATTGTTTTGTTGCATGCTACATCTTGTCTCTCGTTTTCTCACTTGATTCTGAAGATGACTTCCGCTCAGGTTGGCGAAACGTCAGTCACCACCAACAACAGTTTTTCTCAAGACTACACTAACCCAGACAATCACACGTCACAACAAACTTCAAACCTTGATTCAAACCATTTACTCTTATACATCTTGCATTTTGCTTACTATAAGCTTAACATATCTATATAAAGGGTAAGTTGTAGAGCTTACGAAACCCAACGATGATATGAATTCTGGCACTGCCTAAAAGCGGAGATCCACTGGTTTTAGCCCAATTTAGATAAAATCTGAGATATGAAAAATCGGGGGGGGGGGGGGATAAACTATTTTGTTTGCCGGTATGTACTGCATATAGACATTGCTTATGCAACATTCTAGATTTGCTTAAAATTTAGAAGCAAAATGTGAAGATCGACGTTTGAGCTAAGAAGCCCTGTAGCCGCAGACTTTAATTGATCAGAAAAGAGTTTTTACATTTTCTATGATTTTTTTAAATATAAAGGCTATTTCGTGTATTTGGCAAGTAAATAAACGTAGGACAGTATTCTTTTATCCTCATTTCGTTTTTTAAAAAAACGTTTTTTACTACCGTGATACATTCACTCTATCTTGAATAAGTTTTTTACTACCGTGATACATTCACTCTACCTTGATTAAGTTTTATACTACCGTGATACATTCAATCTACCTTGATTAAGTTTTATACTACCGTGATACATTCAATCTACCTTGATTAAGTTTTATACTACCGTGATACATTCAATCTACCTTGATTAAGTTTTATACTACCGTGATACATTCAATCTACCTTGATTAAGTTTTATACTACCGTGATACATTCAATCTACCTTGATTAAGTTTTATACTACTGTAATACATTTATATTCACTCTACCTTGACGGTAGAAAGACTGACACCAGTACGGAAGTTGATGGGGAAAATTTTGAAATGATACACAAACACAGACTCCGTTTTCGACTGCCACACGAAAACGATGTGTATCCGTTTTCATTTGGCTCCACTTTGGACAGCGTTTACAAAACGATTCGTTTTCGATGGATACGCTCATCGTTTTGAAGGTGGTAGTGTGGACGGAAAGCCAAAACGCATCAAAATGTCTGCGTTTTCAAACAAAAATGCATTAGTGTGTATTGAGTCTCAATGTCGCGACCTATTAAGGCGCATCCAAACAAGCTTGGTCCTTTGTTTTTCCCAGACTCGAGAGAACAAAAGAATTACCTCTCGCCGGCGCCAATAATGCAAACTTTCTCCTAGTGAGGAGTTAAAATTCGAATTCCTTGTCTCTTCTGTTTGCTTTTAAAGAATCAAACAAAAAAGCAGCTTTTAAAAATCATGGCATCTAACTTGGGACTCTCAGGGAAGGTTTGACTTCCGATAACCAGCCTTTCAATATATAATTATTCTATAATTAAAGTAATATGCACATACTAACTGATCTAGACAGCTGGTGCTTTTCTAAAAATATACTATCTTTGATTTGTAAAATATAATTAAAAGCTTTTGAAAAACTAAGTCTTCTGGCTGAAATTTCTATGATGTAAAGTCTTGTGTAATAGGGTCATCCTGTAAAACAGCTATTGTACTACTTATATAATGCCTAGGCTTACTCATTGTAACCATGAAACAACTCTCTCCTACACAAATATTGTTAAACAATAAGCTCCAGTAATCTGTTGAAATTTGTGACTATTGTTGTAACTCACTTGGTGCGCAGTATAAAATGATAATTTCTTTCTCAACTCAACTGAAACTAATGAACGAGTTTGTTAGGGGAGCGGTTGGATAGCTTGATTATCTGCTGCTTGAGCTTCTTCGCATGATGGAGGATTTACGTTAGGTATTGGCAGATTTTGCTGGATTGGAGGTGTGATCTGAGAAGGATTTATAGAACTTCGAGATTTTGTGTGAACTTCGGGGTATACGGGAGACGATGGTTGGTCCATGGCCGCGTTGACATAATCCTCGTAATTGGAGAGAAGAGGTTCCGATGCAATTTCCTCGTATGGAGGAGGCTCCTGAGCGCAGTTGCTGTGTAAGTTGTGGGGTATATTTTCTTCGCTTAGGAAAGGTCGTTCGTCATCTGGAGGAAAGTTCTCACGACTAATGCGGTCTTCTTCTCGAGTCATGGCTAAAATGACCATTCTCATCGGTTCCTCATTTTGTTGCGCGATTAAATTTGTTCGGCTGGTGTCAATCGCTGATGGCGGAGGTTGCACATTACAGTTTTGCCTAAAATGATTTTGGCTCGGACTGTTTTGAATCAATCGGCAACCAATAATGAAAATGAAGACGAGAAAAACCACAACAGCACTAGCACCTCCTATCCAGCGTGAAGAATTGTCGGTGGAATCATAATCATTATAAGAAAACGTCGGCCTATCGATATGTGGCACAGTGAACTTATTGAAGTCGTGAAAATTGAACGTGTCGTAATCAGAATCAGTAAACTTTGGATAGGTAGTAGTCAGCTTGGTGTTATCATTTCCATAGTAGTGGCACAGCACTTTATCCATACATCTTGGTGGCAACGTTTTATGGCAGCACTTTTGTCTACCATGTGGTTCAGTTGTATGACAATCCCTGTTCCTCTGACATCCAAGAACAGCCAAGTGATGTAACACTCCGATAAATACCACATATAAAACTTTTTCAAAGGACTTTCCAATCATTTTTAGGGCTAAAATATAGGGTGTTTCACGGCGAACTCAAATCCGCAAACTCACCCAGTTATCCGCAATCGTCTGTTAGTGGTCCAGAATGACGTCATATCATGCTGCTGTTTCAAGGTTTGGTAACGAGAAAAGTTCTTCGACCAAACGACAGGGAGCCCAAGCTCGCTTTTTGTGACAATATACTACAGTAAATGAAACTGGCTAACAATAAATTGCTTTTTTCGAAGATAATTTGCAAAATTGGAGAATTTTTCTTTATCTTCCTTTATTTCTTCTTTTTAAGGTAGAACTAGTTTTAACGGGATTGAAGCCTTTTGAACGAAAATAACGAGGAATTTTTTAAAGTAATACAATGACGTGACTACCCTGTTACCAAACCAGGTTATTGACATACACACAAAAACAATTTGTTTGTGGATATCAACAAAAACAGGGGAAAGAAAATCTTATTTTCTTCGTAAACTAAACAAAACCGTCTTGCCAACGAAGAACATTTCACACGCATTGAAAAGCGCTTTTGACAGTCAACTCGACCTTTTTGTGCTTATATTGACAGAGCGCAAAAAGTGTATTATTCTGATTGGCTGGTTAGACAATAAAAAATATAATAATCTTTAGCTGTTGTATCACAGCTTGGGACAGTCATAACAGCGCTAGGCTCTAACCACAGGGAGCCCAAAGATCGAATTGGAATTTAAAAGTTGATTTTTGGCGGGAGCCAACCCGGAGAACCCGGAGAAAAACCCTCGAAGCACAGGAGGGAACCAACAAACAACTCTACTCACATACGACGCCGAGACTGGCAGGACTCGAATCCGGTTCGCATTGGTGAGAAGCGACGCATTAGGGTCGCCACCCGTGCTTTACGCGATAATGGAGAGAGCCTACCATTACTTTATCTGCGTTAGTTAATACTGAACGTTTTAGAAACTTTGTTACAGTTAAATTCCAAGATCTCTGTCTGGACAAACACTATTAATATCACCATTTGCTTTAGTATTGTTATACAGTAGTATAAATGTTTTGTCAATTGGTTACTATTTACATATTATATAAATATATATATACTTATTTATAAATGCATCGACCTGTAATTCAGTTTTTAAACTACCATGGGTTTGAACAAACAAGATATAATTATCTGCTCGTTTGTCTGGGTATAAATTTTTATAATCCAACATGCAGCAAAATCTTCACCGAACCTTTTTGTTTACCCATAATACTTTGCGCTTTTGGGATTAAGTAAAAAAAAAACGCACTTTCCAGCTTTTTCTTGTCGTGCTCGGTGTTGTATGTGAGTAGACTTGTTCATTGGTTCCCTCTGTTGTGGCTTTGAGGGTTTTTCTCCGGGTACGTACTTCGGTAATAAATGTCTCCCCACAAAGATCAACCACTAAATTCTAATTCGATCACAGGAGATATTCACGATAGGACTAACCTCAAGATATTTGTTTTCTGTCTTTACCAACACAAGTTTAAAGACAAAAAACGTACCTTTTTAAAGCATTTCCACGAATGTAGGAAATCGAGTAAAAGGGTACTGTTTTTAGCTCACCATATAGGATTCAGAAACCGATAAAAAGGGTGTCTTTTTTCAGACAATTAAAAAAGTTCCACAATCGGCTTTTGAATCGTATATGGAAAGTTAAAAAAGCCATCCCTTTTAATAGTTTTTGACTTCTTATACTGTGGGTTTAAAAAAAATACCTTTACATTTGTGGAAATGCTTAAAAAATGTACGTTTTATGTCTTTAAACTTTTGTGGCTGAAGACAGAAAACAAAAACAAATAGGGGGAATTTTTAAAAAAGTATTAACAATAAACCAAATTCCTGAGAATTTTTCAAAACTAAAGTGACCTTTTTTCCTGGTCTACATTGATATACAACTATGTATGAGTTTTTAAATTTGAGATGCTATTTCAACTTCTTTAATTTCCGAAAACAAGCTGATTAAGTGAAATTCTTTGATCTGGAAGTTGAAAATTTTTGCGAAAGTAGAATTGCCACAATCTGTCACTGATTGTTTTGTTGCATGCTACATATTGTCTCTCGTTTTCTCACTTGATTCTGAAGATGACTTCCGCTCGGGTTGGCGAAAAGTCAGTCACCACCAACAACAGTTTTTCTCAAGACTACACTAACCCAGACAATCACACGTCACAACAAACTTCAAACCTTGATTCAAACCATTTACTCTTATACATCTTGCATTTTGTTTACTATAAGCTTAACATATCTATATAAAGGGTAAGTTGTAGAGCTTACGAAACCCAACGATGATATGAATTCTGGCACTGCCTAAAAGCGGAGATCCACTGGTTTTAGCCCAATTTAGATAAAATCTGAGATATGAAAAATCGGGGGGGAAAATAAACTATTTTGTTTGCCAGTATGTACTGCATATAGACATTGCTTATGCAACATTCTAGATCTGCTTAAAATTTAGAAGCAAAATGTGAAGATCGACGTTTGAGCTTAGAAGCACTATAGCCGCAGACTTTAATTGATCAGAAAAGAGTTTTTACATTTTCTATGAAATTTTTTACATAAAGGATATTTAGTGTATATAGCAAGTAAATAAACGTCGAACACTGGTATTCATTTATCATCGTTTCGTTATTTAAAAACAAGTTTTATACTACCGTGATACGTTCGATCTACCTTGATTAAGTTTTATACTACCGTGATACATTCAATCTACCTTGGTTATGTTTTACAATATGTGTGATTACAATAATCAGTTTCATACTACCGTAATACTTTCGCTCTACCTTGATGAAGTCACGGTAGAAAGACCGAGACCAGTACGAAAGTCGATGGGGGAGAATTTTGAAATGATACACAACACAAACTCCGTTTTCGACTGCCACACCAAAACGATGTGTATCCGTTTTCATTTGGCTCCACTTTGAACAGTGTTTTCAAATCGATTCGTTTTCGATGGATACGCTCATCGTTTTGATCGTTTTGGTGTGGACGGAAGGCCAAATGCATCAAAGTGACTGATTTTTCAAACGAAAACGCATTAGTGTGTATTGGGTCTCAATGTCGCGACCTATTGAGGCGCATCCAAACTAGTGTGGTCCTTTGTTTTTCCTAGTCTCAAGAGAACAAAAGAATTACCCCTCGCCGGCGCCAATAATGCACACTTTCTCCTAGTGAAGAGTTAAAATTCGAATTCCTTGTCTCTTGTTTGCTTATAAAGAAGCAAACAAAAAAGCAGCTTTTAAAAATCATGGCATCTAACTTGGGACTCTCAGGGAAGGTTTGACTTCCGATAACCAGCCTTTCAATATATAATTATTCTATAATTAAAGTAATATGCACATACTAACTGATCTAGACAGCTGGTGCTTTTCTAAAAATATACTATTTTTGACTTACAAAATATCTCGTTAAAATTTTTTAAACAAATTCTTTAGGCTGAAATTTCTACGATGTAAAGTCTTCATCAACTAGCAACTATAACCATAAAGAGCTGTGGGCGAATGTCATCATGCAAACCAGTTATCAGTGTACAATATATAAGTGTTCATGGGTTCCTCATTATAACCACAAACCAGCTCTCTCCTACACAAATATTGTTAAACAATAAGCTCCAGTAATCTGTTGAAATTTGTGACTATTGTTGTAACTCACTTGGTGCACAGTATAAAATGATAATTTCTTTCTCAACTCAACTGAAACTAATAAACGAGTTTGTTAGGGGAGCGGTTGGATAGCTTGATTATCTGCTGCTTGAGCTTCTTCGTATGATGGGGGGTTTACGTAAGGAGGAGGTCGGTGGTCCATGCCGGAGTTAACTAAATCCTCGTGTGGAGAAGGCTCCTGCGCGCAGCTGTTGTGTAAGTTGTGGATTATATTTTCTTCGCCATGTGGAGGACGGTTCTCATGCAAAATGGGGTCTTCTTCTCGAGTCATGGCTAAAATGACCATTCTACTCGGTTCCTCACTTCGTTGTCCGATTAAGCTTGTTCGGGTGGTGTTAATCGCTGATGGAGGTTGCACATTACAGTTTTGCTGAAACTGATCTCGGCTCGGGCTGCTTCGAAGCGATCGGGCACCCCACAGAATGAAAATCAATGCTCCGAGAGAAACCATTACGAGAATAGCATTTCCTATCGAACGTGAAGAATTGTCGGTAGAATCATTATCATTGTAAGGAAACGTCGGCTTATCGATACTTGGCTCAGTGAATTTTTTGAAGTCTGGAAAATTGTCGTAATCAGGATCAGTAAATCTGTTGTAGTCAGGAAAAGTGAATTTTGGAGAATGAGTAGGTTCAGTAAACTTGGGATAGGTAGGAGTCAGATTGGTGTTATCATTTTCATAGTAGTAGCACTTCACCCAATCCATACATCTTGGTGGGATGGTGTATAGACAGCATTGGGGTTTAGTTTGAGTATGACAATCGCCGTTCGTCTGACATCCAAGAACAGACAAGTGCTGTAGCACTCCGATGCCTACCACATATAAAACTTTTTTAAAGGATTTTCCATTCATCACGGCTAATCGGGATGTTTAAGGGCGAATTGAAATACGCAAACTCACCCAGTTATCTGCAATCGTCTGTTAGTGGTTCAGAATGACGTCATATCATGCTGCTGTTTCCAGGCTTCGTAACGAGAAACGTTCTTCTCATACTTATTAATAATTCATGAGGAAACCAGCCATTCATTGGGCTTTTTTTGGTTCCCATGATGTTAATTGAAACCTGGTAAAGTACTTTGAAAGGACTGAATTCAGTCTGAAGTAACTGGAACGAAATTAATTCAATCCTAGGACTGAATTAAATTTTGCTCCAGCTACTCCAAGACGAATAATTAATGAGCATGAGAAGTAACTTTGGCTGCGCCTCTGAGAACCCGTCCAGTCCTCATTGTCGGCTTTGAAATATTACTTCGAGCAAAGCACAGGGGACCCAAGTTTTTTTTTTGTGACAATAAACTGCAGTAAATGAAAGTGACTTACGATAAATTGCTTTTTTGAAGTTAATTTGGAAAATTGGAGAACTTTTCATTTATCTTCCTTTATTTCTTCTTTTTAAGGTAGAAGTAGTTTTAGCGGGATTGAAGCCTTTTGAACTAAAATATCGAGAGATTCTCGAATTAATACAATGACGTGACTACCCTGTTACCAAACCAGGTTATTGACATACACACAAAAACAATTTGTTTGTGGATATCAACAAAAACAGGGGAAAGAAAATCTCATTTTCTTCGTAAATTAATAGAAATCCGTCTTGCCAACGAAGAAAATTAAACACGCATAGAAAAGCGCATTTGACAGTCAACTCGACCTTTTTGTGTGTACTTATATTGACAGAGGTCAAAAAGTGTATTATTCTGATTGGCTGGTTAAACAATAAAAAATATAATAATCTTTAGCTGTTGTATCACAGCTTGGGACAGTCATAACAGCGCTAGGCTCCAACCACAGGGAGCCCAAAGATCGAATTGGAATTTAAAAGTTGATTTTTGGCGGGAGCCAACCCGGAGAACCCGGAGAAAAACCCTTGAAGCACAGGAGAGAAACAACAAACAACTCTACACTTACATACGAGACCGAGACCGCAAGGCCTCGAACCCGGTTCGCATTGGTGAGAAGCGACGCACTAGCGTCGCCACCCGTTTTTTACGCGATAATGGAGAGAACCTCGCATTATTTCATTTGCGTTAGTTAATACTGAACGTTTTAAGAACTTTGTTACAGTTGTGACGTGGGTGTTTTTTTCCCGATGACTGGGATGGGGCGGACTAGCTCGTCCCACGTACACACATGTAGACTC
Organism: Actinia equina; assembly: GCA_011057435.1. Taxonomy (NCBI): domain Eukaryota; kingdom Metazoa; phylum Cnidaria; class Anthozoa; order Actiniaria; family Actiniidae; genus Actinia; species Actinia equina. Next base: position 102,138 of record WHPX01000011.1, read on the forward strand.
TATGGATTTTCTGGTCTTTTATTCGCTCTGTTGTCTTCTTCACTCGTCTAACTATTGATCTGTACACTTCTCTTCTAACTCTGGGTGTGAATTTGAACTTGAACTCGAACTAAAAGCAACTCAAAAGCAACTCAAAAGCAACTCAAAAGCAACTCAAAAGCAACTAACTCTTAGTGTGTGCTACAAGCACTTAAGTATTATTTGTGGTCTATAGAAAGTGACGTCAAGCCGATAATGACCTGACGCTAACTGTGATTGGTCAATGCGACTCAGAGGAGTTAATTAGCTAGTTCCCAATTCCCGAGGAGGAATTTGAACTAACCCAAATTCCTATGATTTACTCAACTCTAAATCGCATAGATCAAACAGTAGTCGCTATATACTTAACTTAACTAATTACCACTTGAAGGTGATTCAAGTTTGAAACAAAAATGAAGGAGATTATTGAGACTAAAGTTGGGATGTCAACAGATTGTTGACACGCCCGATTATGCAGTACTATCAGAGTACCTTTTTTACTTAATTTACCTTTAATGGGATCTCTGAAAAAATACAAACTCCTGTATTTTAAAAATCTCTTCGAAAAGCTAAAAAAACTTTTAAAAAAAGCTACATGTAAAACCGTAATATTTAAATCAAAATGCAAATCTGGTACGAAGTAAATAGCAAAACGTTTAAATTCTAAGCTAAATATGAAACTGTTCATTTGAAAATAACGAAATAAGCCGATCCAAAATCGGTAGGTCAATGAAGTCTTAACTTAGCTTGTTAAAGCGGAGGGCTGTCTTCGTCTGACGATTCAAACACACGCTTGATGTGTTTGAAGCAACGTGTTGACTCTGTTGACTTGAGTTATCGGTGGAAGTCGGCGACTTGTTTAAAGTGTTTATTGTTATGTTAAACTGCTCGAAATCCTCTCCATCTTTTCTTCTAACAGCTACAATAAATTCAATGATATATCCATTAAGCTCTTCTTGCGGGATTTCCTCGACTCTTTTCATTTTTGGAGTTGAGAAACTCAGTCAGCAAACTTACATCTCTTCGTGTCTTCGAAAGAGTGTTTCTGTTTTTTTGTTCTTCGATAAACTTGTCTATAGATTTGTCTAGAGACACAAACCTTCTTGATTGCTCAGCCATTTTCACAAAAATATCTTCTAGCTTTTTTTTAGATAAGTTTGAACTACGAACAACTTATGCTGAAAATATTTAAAAGCTGCTCGACAAAGCTACCGGCGATGACCGCGAAAACACGATTCGCCTCCAAAGTGGTTTATTCGACGAAACGCTTTTTTCACGCGTGATAAATCGTTTCTCCTCTCTGATTGGCTAAAAAAAGTCGCGAACTTGCTTTTCACACAGGGAAATTTGTTAAGAAAATTTCAGTATGTATAAAATAAGGGACTATTGGTTACTACTTATATATTTATTTATTCATGTATAAGCGCATCAACCTGTAATTCAGTTTTTAAACTACCATGGGTTTGAACAAACCAGATATAATTATCTGCTCGTTTGTCTGGATATAAATTTTTAATATATATTTAGGCACTGCCTAAAAGCGGAGCTCCCGATACGGAAGTCAAAGGGAGAACAATTTGAATGAAACTGAAAGTTAAAAATGAGATAGGGGGGAAAATCTTCAATTTTTTTTTATTCGAGCTGAAGATCATTTCTCCCATAATAAAAACCATGCAGTGAAATCGAATCGAAATGCACAACATTGCTTTTTTTCCGCGAGTATATACTCTCCCACTTAGGAATTTTGTACACAACTCACCACCACCCCCAGGGGCTAGTTTTGCTCTTGTAAGATTTTTCGACAAATTTTTCCAAAAAACCCGACATTTTTAGGCTTTGAATCTCTTTTATTTAAAAAAAACCGAAAGATAACTACAGATAATCCAATACAATATCAAGTTTAGTAAAATTTACTTCGGATGTCTTTCATTGACGTTGAAATCAAGACCAAAAAACAGACTTGAAAACTGGTTAAGGTTGAGCAAAGTATATATAAGCTTACTTTAATAATTACGTCTTTTACAGAACGAGACGTTTTACATTCAGTTAAACTTGACAAGAACAACTGAGACAAAATAGAAAATAAAGGCAATGCAAAAAGGCAATGCAAAATGACGAATTTCTTGGTCAGTAAATTGGCGTTTGTAAATGTTTTTGAATATTTTTTACGGCTTTTTAAAGTGAAAGTCTAGGTCTTTCTACAACAACATCTCTCAACAACACAAATTTAAGCTCATTTTTATAATCAGACTTGCTCGAATAGCTTAATAAACAGTCGAATATTTGGTGTAAATTTATATTTCATTCAATACTTAAATTAATTATCTGTAGAAATAAAATTATTAAATGAAAGTCTTCGTTGTTTTGAAGATGGGACCCCGCGATAGGAGGCGAATCTTTCTTGAACGAAAAACATACGTTAGTTCGTGGTTAAAAACAACGTTTTACAACGTTAACCGAATTGCTAAAGATTTACAAAGCTAAATAAAGGACGAGTATTTGTCGTAATATGCTCTTCATGTTATATTCACTCCAACATTAAAATAAATTAAGCTTATCTACAGAAATAATAAAAGCTTTGAGGGAAAGTCTTTGATTTGTCGATTCGTCGAGAAAAAATTAAATGCTTGTCAAAAAATAATAAACGATTGTTTGCTAAACAACACACCTGAATTTTTTGGAGAACACTTCTTAATCCATCTTTGAATACATGAAAGTTTTTAAATTGTCTTTGGTCTATAACTTGTCCTTAAGAGCGATTTTTTTCTGTGCATTTGAGAGTCGCCTTAGCTAGTAGTTTTGCTTCAAATTCCTTTGTCTTTCACGCTCATTTTCTCTTTGTTCATTCGTGAAGTTTTGACTCAAATTCCTTTGTATTTCACGTTCATTTTCTCTTTGTTCATCCGTCAAGTTTTGACTCAAATTCCTTTGTATTTCACGTTCATGTTCTCCTTGTTTATAATCGAAGTCCCGCCTGGATTTGCGTTCTCTATCTCTCTCTCTGCTTGCCGCTTTTCTTTGGTGAGTCCTTCGTTTTTGCTTTCCTTTTTCACGCCACCAGAGTTTTTCCTCCTTCGAAAAAAACTCTTTTACTTCTGGCCTTACTTTTGGCTTCATTCTCCTGAGCTTTCTTTCGACATATCGATTTCGGAAAGGGGTTCCATCGTAAATAGAGTTAATATAAATTATATAAGCTTGAATAAAAAATTGTGTTGTTATCTTTAGATATTTCTATACGTAATAAAAGGTGTAAAACGTTTTTTACAAAAGTTTAATAGCCGGATTTACCTTTATGTGTACCCGGATGTTGCAACGCGTCGACATTCCCGCCAAAAAAAAAAGATAATCTAACCAGCCAATCGGAATGCTTGTGTACACGCCCGGACGGATGGACGGACGTACGGACGGAAGTGACGTCAGCCAATCCATGAAAAATCGACTCGATAGTTTACCATTTTTTCTTAGGTATGGTGCTCCGCTCGCGCGGGCCTTCGGCCCGCACGGGAGCTCCGCTATAATCCAGCATGCAGCAAAACCTTCACCGAACCTTTTTGTTTACCCATAATACTTTGCGCTTTTGGGATTAAACAGAGTAAAAAAAAAACGCACTTTCCAGCTTTGTCTTGTCGTGCTCGGTGTTGTAAGTGAGTAGACTTGTTCATTGGTTCCCTCTGGTGTGGCTTTGAGGGTTTTTCTCTCGGTACTTCGGTAATAAATGTCTCTCCACAAAGATTAACCACTAAATTCTAATTCGATCACAGGAGATATTCACGATAGGACTAACCTCAAGATATTCGTTCGCACTCACCGAGGCAAATAAATTACTGTGTTTTTAAAATGAAAACCATTCTCTCCACTCAGCCGTCATATACCATATTATGTAAATTATATGTGACACTAAACTAGCAGCATATGGACACGTTATCGACTAGCCTGCGTAGTGGCGCATGGGACGGACAAAACAGTCACAAAACGCAGTTATTAAGATATTATGTTAAAGTTTACTGTGCTTAGGGCAAGAGTCAAATACCTAAATCAGAGTGGCTTTTATAAACCCGTGAAATACACATCAGCTTATTACACTCTAATTCATTTGTAGTCTATTGTGTTTATCCGACTACGTTTCTACACTTTAATTAGTATACTTTGTTTCATGGGTTTATGAAAACCACTGCAAGATTGAGGAAGTCAAAGAGCTTAGGAAACCCAATAATTAAGGATAATATGAATGCACCCTTCTTAAAATTGTCTTGAATAACGAGAAGCTATCATGAAAATACAAAAGAAATACCACTAATTAAATCGAGAAAAATCCCGATTTTTTTGTGTGTTTTAATTGTAGGCCTCGTCCACACGTATGCCGAAAATTTTAAATCCGCAACTCTTTTGTAAGGGCTTTCCGGGGTACGTAAAACCGACACAATTCGATGCATAGCTAGCCGGTTTTAAAAAAACAAACCGCGTAAAATTTGTTTTTTACAATAACAAAAACGTTAAGCAAACGTAAACAATGTTCACAACAATGGATTCCACAAAGATACTAGTAAAAACTGTTTATTTTTCAATGATGACAAATCATTGTCGTCAGAAATATTTCTCGCTATCTTATTGGTTGACATGATATAAATAAACAACCTTATTGGCTAAAAATTGGCAGCTTGTCAAACTTTTCATTATAAAGCCAGTTAACGGCTCGATCGTTAGTGAATTGATGATGAACAGAATGCACAACGGTGCACAACTCAAAAAAACTATCTTACATGTAAATATAGTTCAAAAGCTACAGTTCTTTTGGATTTGCTGGCGAAATAAATACCTTAACCTGACCTATGTTACATGAATTAAACATGCTGTTTAAAGAAGCATTTGAGGCCACAACAGAAGGAGAGAATTCGCTCAAAGTTGAAGCCAATGGAACCTGCGGTGCTTGTAGCGAAGTTTTGCACGAGGTGGGAGCCTTGCCTTTCTCCAGTGCATGGGAAATGATCTCTGAACAATTCTGGAGCTGTGGTGTTGATGGCCGACGGTTGTAGCTTGCTAGACTTTGTTCATTGGCATGCCCAGAAATGCTCATAATATGTCGAGCTGGAACTCCTGCATCTGACAACAGCGTAATGGCGGTCGCTCGTACACAATGGTTTGTGTACATCTTTGAAAGACCAGTCCCCAGGGTAATTTCTTTCATCAACTTTGACAGTCGATTAACACTCAGAGGCTTGTTTTGATACCAAATGTCATCGGAGTGCTCAAAGTTGGATCTGGGTTTCTGAAAGAAAGCTTCTTGTAAAGGATTTAGCTTGCTCAGGTAAAGCTCGATGCAGTAAAATGCGTCGCCATCTTCATCTGTACTGTAAAGCCTGGTTTCCCTTTCTGTGCTTAACTTATTGTTAAATCCCCCTTGGTGGTTCTTAGACTGTTCTTCGTGTGACATCTGTATAAATGCTTTCCCGTCACTGTCTCTATCGAGTACAAAGCTGTTTCTTCTTAGAAAACGCTGACCTTCACAGCCACGGCGACACCAGTAGATCACGTACAGCCAAACTTTTCTTAAAAGACCATCTGGAGTTTCTGGACTCATGAATGGGCTTGTCTTCAATTTCAGGATGTCTTGAGATTCAATGACAGGCTTGTGTTTAGTGCATTCTTTAATTTCTCTTCGGATAGCTTTAAGCTTGGATTCCAGCATTTTGTTACTCCTTGCGAAGACTGGATTGTTGGTTAACTTAATGCACCTGTTATTGGCGATAAAGTGCCTCTCGATTGAATTCCTGAAGCCAAGAAGTGACGAACGGCTGTATTCTTCTCCAGATTTTGTTCTTGCCTCTGCATAAAAGCGTCTTAGACAGTCATCTAGATCAATGCTTGACATCTCTAGTAGTTTTGTTTCTACTCCTCTTTCCTTGCACCAATCTGGAAATTCGAGGTATGTAATAACATTTTATGGCCAATAATATCATGATAAACAAAGAGAAGTTTATCAAAATATGCTGTAACAAAAGCCATACCTTCAAACATTTTCAGACACCATTTTGTGTTTCGTTTAGTGCCTTTTGAGGTTGACTCTAGCACAATTTCTTGCAACTCTTGGTCATTCAAAGTTGCAAAACGACTTGTCATTTCGGCACTTTGTTGTTGCTCAGTTTCTACTTTTTCAAGACACAAAACAAGCTCCATATCAGATGTTTCATCAAAATCGAAACAGTCAGTATTTGCATCGATGTTAGAAGCATTTAGTGTGTTAAAAAAGTTGAAATTGAAATTTGGCTCGTCCATTTTTCACTTTTCTAGTTCAGCCTTTTCAAGGAGCTTGAGTGTACGCGTCATTTTTTTTATCTGTCTGTCCTTTTATTGATGATAAAAAATAGCCAATCAGCGCGCGAGAAATTTCTAAGTTATTGTAAAAACTGGTTTGGTGGCCAAAAACCTAGATATGAGAATGAGAATACAATAAATTCGGTCATACTTTTGCACGCTTGCGAAAGAAAGCACAGGTAACCCAAAATAAAAACTTTATAAAACTTTAAGTTATAAGCTAAACTTCAACTATTGAAGCCTTAGCAAGACTGAGACCGGTACGGAAGTTGATGGGAGAGAATTGTGCAATCACAAACAACACCGATGGTAAATGTGTCAAGGTCGACCAGTTGAGGCACATCAAAACAAAATGAACAAAACCAAAGAATTACCCCTCGCAGGGTACGGTCTCATTTCCTCCTAATGAAACATTAAAACTCGAATTGGGTTATTTCTTTTGTTTCCTCGTTTAAAAGCAAAAAAAAAAAGGAACTTTCAAAATTCATGGGCTAAAACGGAGTCAGGCAATGTCCAACCAATCTCTCAGTGGCTACAATTGCACCAAAGTGTGCTTATGTAAACCCATAAAGCTTACTGCGTCATAAATAATGCACATGCTAAGTGTTGAGGCAGCGGGTGTTTTTTCTAAAAATATACTATATTTGACTTGAAAATATAATCAAAAGCTTTAAAAAACAGTGTCTACTGGCTGAAATTTCCACGACGTAAAGTCTTTGTCAACTAATCGACTATAAGATCGAAAATAAATAATAAAATAAATGGGGTGCTTATATAGCGCATTTCACATGGTCTCAATGCGCACTTACATTAATGACCAGTGGAGGACTTTACGGGCTGCATATTTAGACGCTATTAGCAGCCATGCAGCTTACAATCATAAGTGATTTATAAGTACGTTAGTGTTATGCCTCCAAATTGGGAAAAAGCTGTGTGCTAGGGTAATCCTGTAAAACAGCTATTGTACAACTTATATATAGTACGGGGTTTCTCATTGTTAACATGAAACAGGTCTCTCCTTCACAAATAATGTTAAGTACTTAAACTTCAGTAATCTGTTGAAATTCGTGACTTTTGCTGTACCTCACTTTATGAAATGGCATTTGTCATTCTGAACTCAACTGAAAAAGTTTGTTAGGGAAGCGGGTTGATAGCTTGATTTCCGGCAGCTTGAGCTTCTTCGTATGATGGGGGGCCTACGTTGGGTATTGTTAGATGCTGCTGGATTGGAGGTATCATCTGAGAAGAATTTAAAGAACTTCGGCATGTTGTGTGGACTTCGGGGTAAACCGAATGAGATGGTTGTTCCACGTTTACTAAATCATCGTAGCTCAGGAGATGAGATCTTGATGTAGTTTCCTCGTATGGAGGAGGCTCCTGAGCGAATATGTTGTGTAAGTTGTTGAGTATCTCTTCTTCGCTTAGGAAAGGTGGTTTGCCGTCAGGAGGACGGTTCTGACGGCTAACGTGGTCTTCATCTCGTGTTTCGGCTATCATGATTATTCTACTCGGTTCCTCATCTTCTTGCGCAACTAAGCTTGTCTGGCTACTGTTAGTCGCTGATGGAGGTTGCACATTAAAGTTTTGCTGAGAATTATTTCGGCTTGGGCTGCTTCGATGTAATCGGCAACCAATAATAAAAATGCCTAGTACGACTAAAGCCAGTACAACAAGAGCAACAAGTATTGTTCTTGTTGAATTTGAAGGAATGTTGGTTGAATATTCATCATTATTATCATTGTAAGGAAACGTCGGCACATCGATATGTGGCCTACTGAACTCTTGAAGTCGGGAAGTGTGAACTTGTTGTAATCAGGATCAGTAAATTTGTCATTAACAGGATCAGTAAATCTGTTGTAGTCAGGATCAGTAAATCTGTTGTAGTCAGGATTAGTAGCCCTGGGATAAAAGGTAGTAGCCAGCTTGGTGTGGTCATTTACGTAAGTGTAGCACATCACCAAATCCATACATCTTGGTGGGAATATTTTACGACAGCATTGTTGTTTAACCTGTGGTTCAGTTTGAGTATGACAATCGTCGTTCGTCTGACATCCAAAAACAGCCAAGTGATGTAACACTGTGTCTCCGATTGTGCCTACCCACAGAAAACGTT
>WHPX01000012.1:0-100074 GCA_011057435.1 Actinia equina
CTCTAATCCGTTCCGATAAACCTCTGACGTAAGTCACTTAGCACTCGTACGCCAAGAGTTTCTTGTTTGCATCTTCCGAGCTCTGTTTCTTATGGTTCAGCCAATCATCTCAAATCCGGCCCCAACATATATACACATGTCCAGTTTCTTCTTGTATCAACAATTGGCTGCCTATCCTAGTAATGCCAACAAACCCGTAAGTCTGCATCTCATTATTTGTTATGTTATTTAGTTTCTGTGTAAATCTACGGATTTCTGAAGTTGGCACACATTCCCATCGTCTGCCGAATATTGCCCTATAAGACGGCTGTGACTCCTCCCCCTTGAGGTGTGGTTTTGTCTGCATTCCTTTCTCTCGAAATGCACATGAACATCGAGCGAACTGGTCCGTGTTCTACAAGATAGTGGAACCAGAGCAACGTAGTGTATTTGCTATTCTCTCGTTCATATATGAGATTGTTGTAAAGTGAGTGAGTGATAAATCCTACCAATTTCTCCTGGAATTTGTAGAGCTTGCCTCAAACTTACCCCCAGCCTCCAATACATCAAAGTCTCGCGGATACCTTTGACTCGTACCTTCTACTACCCCGCGCATAATTTTTGACTGACCTTTTGCACGGGAATAGCCCGAGAAAGGAATAGCAGACAAATCACACCCTCCAGTGGGTGAGTCAAAGCTGTCCTCGTCGGCAACTTCTCCGACGAAATTGTTCTCAATGCGTGCCACACCTCGCTGAAATCCGTAGTAAACTCCATATTAGTTGATATCCACTAAAATGCACCGTGCGTTTTGTTGCAATATTATTGTAATAAGTTCATTTACTACGCTGTTCTATAAACTACAACCAAACTAACTGTATTTTTCACTCTTTTGTATCTATCTTGGGAAAGTCATGCAATGGGGTATCCCAACAATTCTTCACCTTTGTGCATATCATCATTAGATAGATGTGAATTCTTGCAAGGAGAACGCGGTAACCTTACGCGGTTCCAGATCAACAGCATCTATTGGGATACTTGTATACTATTTGTAACGTTCTATGTTTCACTGTGCGAAAGACATATTTTAATTTTTAGATTGATTCTTATTTGCGAACAAATAAATATATAATCCAACGACAGACAACAACACCAATAAGGAGCAACACTTAACAGCACTGGCAGCCAATTATAATTCCTATAACGCAACCATGACATCAAGCCTCTCAATCCTGGGCCTTAGGCCACACCATAGATAGAACACTTTGACAAGAGTTGACAAGAGAAAAGTAGGAAAATCTCTTCACTAGTTCAATATTTAATTTAACCAATCTTTTCCGTACTGGTAATTCTGGACAGAACGGATGATGCGCGCAAGAGAAACTTTGATTTTTTGTTTTATTTTTTTTTTTTATAAACATCAGATTTCCTCATTGACAACTCTCTGTGTAACCTTTTGACCGGCTTTTCAATCCTTCCTCCAGCACCTCGGCAAACGCGACTATTACCACAACGGAAATGCAGAATCCGACGTTATCGAAGTGATCATCGCTAACTTTAAAGTCGTGTGGAGTGTTTCCATCTAACCTGGAAAGAAATAACGTTAACTCTAGATTGAGAAACAAATTAGAATATTTACAATTACTTTTCCTGTTCCCAATTGTTCCTCATAAAGTAACTATGTATCAGTCCTTACAATCCTTTGCATCAACAGTCACTGAGTTGAAATCTATGAAATTCCAGCGGAAGCTCACGATTTGTGAAGCCTTGGTGAGCGAAACTTTAAGTGGCGAACATGAAAAATATATCAGAGCCTTTCGGAAAGGGTAGGGTGGTAAATGGTTCGGTTTTCTACGTTTCTAAGATCTATTATGCATCTATTTCTTTAAGGACATAAAGCCACATGCAAGTTACATTTTTATGCCCACCTCCACTGTCGACATCCTCGAGCGCAAGCCGATATATTGGCTTTATTTACGATGGAACAATTGGTATCGAAAGTCTTTTGCTTATCATTTAACTTCACCTGGACATTACCGATCAGCATCGTGATCTTATAGAAGTCATTAATGTGATATCTCTGTACCTGTTGTCAGCTGTCACTGCATTTGTGCTTGTTCACACTGGAACGGAACTTGAACCGCATATAATGGAACGACCATATAGACTTTTGAGGGTGGGGAGGAGGGCAGTTTGATCTTTATGCAGGGTTTGTTTGGTTATGTTTTTTTTTTAGAACGCTAATGGCTGTGCAGGATTTTTTGTGGACATAATTGTGGAATCCTTTTCTGGACATTTGTCCTTATGCAACTATTTTGTTAAGTTCACTACTTTAAAGCTGTCTCGCATTTGTCTTGGTGTTTTTTGCCCAACCCCCCATCACGCGTGTGTGGACTGAAAGGACTGGGCGTAGATAAATAAAGAACAATACCGGTCCTAAAACCTTATTTTGCCTACAGCACCCATGCTATAATATGAATAGTGAATAAATAAAACCCTTAGTTTTATAGCCTGAAAGATTTCCTTATGACCCATGTACACGTAGTTCTGTCTATGTACTTTTTCCCCAAATTCCATTCCTATGCGTGCAGAAAACAACATGCATCGTTTTTAGTCACACTTTACATACGAGAAACGGTGTCATATTTTCAGTGCCTTTTCTTCCTATCTCCTGAAGCCCCCCTGATCCCTGTAATGTCTTTGGAGTTGGGATTCCTTTGGTTTCGCATTTCAGTTCGAGCATCGACAGTCTGGTGTACAAACGTGGGTAGTGGAAGTTTATGATTAGGGAGAGCTGGTTCGCAAAAACCAAAGATAAGACCTTTCTTATGTACGGGGAGTTGCTTTCCTTGCTTAGTCCTTTATATGAAAATAGCCTGAATGAGCCTAGAATGCAACTGACTAATTTGCATTCAGTGAGCCTGCCACACGAATATATGTATGACCACACACACGCTATTTATAAGTAGATTTTTTTTTTCTTCATCTTTGATTGGCCGAAAAATCTCGTAGGGATTCGATCCTCTTTTTTCTTCATGTAGATTGGTACGTATTAGACTTGAGGATCAAGATCGGATTTAATTCGACGCGAAATCGGTCTGGCGTCTTGCTCCATCCTGCCTTTCCAGGATTCTGGTGTGTTTCCCCTAAACAGAAACATATTGGTCTTATACCAGATGAACTGCGAAATAATCCGACGTGAAGAAGAAAAAGTGCTCCATCCGCGAACAAAGATTATTAGGGATTGTCTAGCCCTGCAAGCTGCGTTCTTGATGGTTTATTCGGGGGAAATCGGGGTTTTGGGGAACTATTGGACATATTGGGAAAGAGCGCAGAATTGCAACCTGAGCACGTTCCCTTGTTTTGCTAGTCCATTTTTCTCGGGGGCGGGCAAAACGTAGTCGAAATCTGTAACCCCAAAACACCGATTCTTCCTCAACACCCATACAAGCACGCCTGCTCTGCAAAGCCGAGGGTTCGGTCGGAGGCAACAAAGCGCCAGTTGTGGCTCTTACAAAGCTCGACCGATTACTTGCCCAAGGATGAGAGGGAGATAATTCATGTGTCGGGTACTTAGGTCAGCCGTGCGACCAGACCCGGAGACAGAATTTCATCCGACAACCACACAGAGCCACCCCGACACACTACGCCCCAGACCACGACGCAAGACTCCACACAGACAGACACACAGACAATACTACCTCTCCTGCCTACACTTATTGACTCTCCAAGGGCTTTTTCCGGCCATTTACAATGCAGGTAATTCTACAGAAAATACAGGTACACTCAAGAAACTGGTAAGATACAAAATTTAAAACAACTGCATATCATTATCCTTAAATAAATTCTTACGTTAACAAGGTATACCGCCTATCATAGGCCACAAAAATATAAAAATATATATGTGACATGTATTACTTATGACACTATTACATAGCCACTGTCGATAACTTATCTCAGCCTATTTTTCATTTTCTTCTGTTTCTACCGTTACCGTCCCTGCGAAAACACATTGTCTTGATTGTCCCTGTCATAGTTATTGCATAGTCACTTGCAACTGACGCTATGATTGTCCTTTTAAGTTTTCTGCGCTGTCCGTCTGATAGTCTTACAATCAGCCATTACTAATTGTATTCGTTGTCATCCAATTTTATTATAAAATGATTTGAATGAAGAGCAGCATCAGCTTGCCTTTTACGTGAATGTCGTTGAATTGTCTCATATTCGTTTGGTATTACAGCCAACAGATATGTACGTATTTTCTGCTCCGTCTTGCTGAAAGCAGGCAAGTCAACACCAGCCCTGTCTTATTAGCTTTGTGTAATTTAATGTTCAAATTAAGAACTTTTATTTTAGCCGGTCACCCAGTGAATGACTTGTAAGTATATCTATCTCATATATCCTCGATTCTGCCGAAACATGTAGTATACATATATACAATACTAATTTGATTACCGTAGCTATTATTTATATCAAAACAAGTAAACCTATTGTAGTACTGTTTAAGGTAACGAGCAGGATGTTTTTTATCGTTATACAAACACGAGGCGTAGCCGCGTGGTTTTAGACCCGATAAAACACGATCTGCGAGTTTATTCACGTCTTAAAAAACTCCTGATGTATGTTCTCATACTGTACCGAATTCTTTACGAAATGAACCAAGTTTGATAGAGAAAATCCAAGTTAAAGTTTATGCAAATGAAGACGAATCTATATCAGATATAAAACCTCCTTCATGATTTCTATTGTTTCCTTCATGAATTATTAATGATTTTTTTAATGCATTTATGCAAATACCTAATGAGATGCATATTGCAATTTTACTTTTTTAACCCTCAAAACCAATTGATTTGTAATCCGTAGGATGTAAAACACGAGAATAATATATTTTGACGTTCATTGAATGGGACAAATAATAAATAAAGCGAGTTTTCTGTTTTGCATATCATTAAATATACTGAATGAATTAGGTATTTGTATAAATGTATACTACAACCTTTCTGCAATCAAGTGTATATATATATATTTAAATCCCAGGTATATATGTTTTACCAACATCTGTTTTAACATGTTTTCAACACTATCGGTTAGTTGGGCATCCCTCCTTGCACCTGGCATCAACCCATAAGATTAATAAAATACGATGCTTTGGCCCAGTTCAAGTGACCTGCCATTTACCGTATTTAAGTATTTGGGTAAGAAACCATTCCATGAGATCAGGCTATATCCTTAAACAAAGACAGTGTGGAACAGTATCGTTGATTTTGTACCTCAGTCATCTACATTTTAAATGCTCAATCAGCCAAGCTTTCGAGATTATTTGAGGATATTACTCTTAATGTAGAAAGATATAGACTTGTGCTGAAGCTCAATATTTGAATGACACGTTTTCAGTACAATTATTCACAGATTTCATGAGGTGATAATGTTATACATTTGTTACATTTTTGGTTAAAGTGCATCATGCAAAACCCTATAGTCATACCATACATACCTGTAACATTTACTACTGTGCAGGCTGTATCGGCTTTCCCGAATCCATTATCTGCATTACAACAGTATCGCCCTCCTGACCTTTTGCCAGTTATGTTCAATAAAATATGTGAAGAGCTGCCAATCCGTCGATGGGTATCATCATGGTTCCACTCAACATTTGGTGATGGGAACTTTGTTGTATTACACTGTAGTTTGATGGAATCACTTTGCTTGCAGGACAGTTCTGGTACGTTATACGTAATCCGTGGCACAGCTTGAATTAAATATTTTAATATTAACAAATAACAATCAAAAGGATTTTAAAATAAGCAATTTCACTTCATTTTAGAAGAGCCCAGAGACTGGGACAAAACTATTCCATATTCAATCGTGTTAACTGACATATCAGACTATGGACAATTCAGTACCAATAGTCAGTGTTAGGAATGAATAGTGCCGACTAGCTACAAGGGGTTATTGAAGCTTATTTATAAATATCCTTTTGTGATTATATGAATAAGACTCACCGTATACAAATACTTTAGAACACCGTCTGTCTTCTTTTTTCTCAACTGATCTCATGACCACTTCACAGCAGTAGGTAATATTATTTCCAATCTTAGTACTGTTCACAATAAGGGTAACGTTATTTTTGCCAAGTATTGAATACTTTGTTAGGTATCTGTCATATGTATTTTCTCCCACATGTCTTGAAGCTATAGAAGTGTATAACTTAAATTCTTCATAATAACCAATCCTGGAGGACAGAAATGTTTCGTTGTCGTCCATCTTGTAATGCCAGCGCAGGCTAAAAGAGCGTCCTTGTTCTACGTTGGTGAGTTCATCTGGTACAGCAAGCCATGAAATCCCAACTGGAAAATAATACAACTTTACCAACTTTAATCAAACTGCTATCGTAGATTGATAAGTTTTACACCGTAGTGAAAATAGGAACTGACGTTTTGACTCCGACGAAGGACTAACGTCCGAAACGTCAGTTCCTATTTTCACTACGGTGTAAAACTTATCAATCTACGATAACTGTTTCATTAGAAACACCGACGCAGTCCACGCTAGTGTTTACTAGCCATCATCTACTTAATCAAACTGCCTTTGGCGAACTCGTGGATACTACCCTGTGCCCTTTCCGTGCATTTTGTTGACACGGCACTTTAATTAAACAAATATTTAATTTAACTGACCTTATATTTTGCTTCCGATCTGTACTTTATTTAGTTTTTTGTTATTTTATTGAGATTAAAGCGAATCCCGTGAATAAATCAAGGCTTCAAAACCTCTTTTTGTGATAGACGGCTTTGATCGCTTGTCACTTGTTTTGCTTATAGGTGTGGCTTCCTGATCTCTCACTGTGCTTTTTTCCATCGAAAAGTGAAATTAAAGCTCCTGATATAAATAGCTATTCAAGCCTTTATCGAATAAGATGCCTTTGTTTTCTGTACGAGGTTCGAAAGTAAGTTTCGCGTAGCGTTCGTAAGTAGATGACGTAAGACTGTAGACAAACGTTTTTTTTATAATAACTAACAAATTTCTCGCGCGCTGATTGGTTATTTTTTATCATCAATAAGAGGACAATGAGATAATCTGACGTCAACGAGCGCGCGTTCTTTCCGTTAGTTGGTTTGATCAGTAAAATGAGAAGTTTTTATGGTTTTTGTTATTGTAAAAAAATTTGACATCAGTTTTTTATGTCTGTCCTCTGACTGACGATAATTTCATCATCACATTGTAGCATGCGGATCCACTCGGCAGAAAAGGACAATGCAGATACTGAATGAAACTCATGAGGGAGTAAAGCCATTCATTATTAGGATAAGAGAACTACAAGTCAAGGTTAATCACGGCGATAATTTAAACTAATTACGCTCTCCTCACAGAAAAAAACAATTTCCACAATTCCTATAAGTTTTCCGTTTTGAACACAACACAGCATGCATTTTTAAAACTCTTCGTAGAATGCAAAGTATATAATCCATGAAAGTACGTAATCCGTTATTTGGGATACGATTGACAAAATAAAAATTCGCACGCGTGTTGTTAGCTTTCGTAAAACAAGCGGCCCTAACCAATCAGAACGCGAGATTCATAACAGCTAATATATAATATACCAATCGCAACTTTTGTCTCGATTAACGTGTAGCACTGAGAATTAAAACAGTGCTAAGGAAAACTAACGTACCTGCAGGACTAAAACAGAAAAGGACCATAATGCTTGAAACAGCATGATGAAAGGAGACGAAAGACAATGATCGAAATGGTTGAAAACGGACCATATCTAAAAAAAATATGTTAAAATAATAATAAATAATTATACTAATACAAAGTAACAAATACATGAATTCAAGGTGTAAAAAATAGCAATACATACAGTTACTCAGAAGACAACATAGCTTAGGTGTAACCCCTACCCTCTCTCACTCCAAATTTTTGAAACAATAGATTAATGTTAGTATTATTTTAGACTTGAACATAGAGTTTCTTGAACTGTGGTTGGTCGAACTAGTGAATATGAAACGATATCCATTGCTTGAGCGGTAATTGTGAGGTTTTACTAAGTGAAACATGAATATATTTATAAATGATAGACAATCAATTTTTATAGCTATAGATCCAGACTCACAGACAAACAGACAGATAGAAAAGGGAAACAACGGATAGATGGATTAATTAATTAGTTAATTATACAGCTTCTCATTAATACCACATAAGTAACTATCCAATTATTTTCTTAATTGGACAGGTCTTGTTGATATAGGATAAATTAGGCAGCTATATAATTAATAGGTAATGGGATTTCATGCTTCCCAATCAAGAAATAATTAGACTCGAAAAATTCTTCTGACTGCCAAATTGGACTCGGCCTACGGCCTCATCCAATTTTGTCAGTCCTCGGAATTTTCCTCGTCCAATTATTTCTTAATTGGACAGCATGGAGTCCTATTACATATATTAATCTCATATTACGGACACTGGTTATCCATGCTGTATTTCAATTGTCAACATCAGGTGCTAATTGAGCCTTTTTAGTAAACAAAACATTTAATTTCTATATTCTAAATGCTAGTTTTCCCCGCAGCAGTTCATCCCTCTTGTGGCCGTTTTACCGTGTTCAACTGTAAACACACTAGCTAACTTCAACTGCCGTTGCAATGCACTTGCATGGTCTAGATCTATAGTAAGTTAGTAAATAGCCACCACAGACATTCCTATTTACTGGTATACCTGTGGTAGCTCAGTCGTAAAATGCCTTTTGTGTGTGTGTGTGTTTTGTTTTTGTTTTTGTTTTTATTCCTCTACCACAAAATGGACTAGTACCCAGAATGCATTGCGGCCTCTGTCAATGGGGATCTTATTTGATTCAGATGCAGACACCATCATGACAAGGAAATAAAGGAATGTAGAAGACAATCCGTTGTAGAAAGTACGTTTTGTTTACTTCGAAAGTGCGTTGGAAATGTGCTTTCTAATCGGCTGTCTTCACAGGTAACCCAGGCTATCTACTTTTATTATAAGGAAATGTATGTAGTAAATATATTTTGCTAAAAGTTTGTAGGTTTCGCTAAGATTTTGGAAATAAAACTTCGAGTATACACTCTAAAGCGAGGTTAAAACAACCAAAAAAATGGTTATAATTAATTGAATGGTTATTACAACCAATTTATTATTGGAGGATGAAGTGGTCAAACATGCAGCCATTTCAACCAGTGTCTTATTGTTGGTTGATAAAATCATCAATAAGGTTATTGATACAGCAACCAAAGACCTCAGTCCTGTTGGCGAGCGAGGTCTAGATGATATTTAAGCCCGATCACTTAGAATCTTATTGTTAAAGATAGTCCACTGAGAAGCTCAGTTGGTTAAGCTTCTGACTATCAAACAGAATGTCAAGAGTTCGAATCCCACCTGGATCTCCAAACTTCTTTCCGAGAAAAATTGCTTCAAGAAAAATATTTCACATATTTAAAAATTATCGAGGCTAAAAAAAACAATAAAAAACAAACAACACCACATAGCAAATATATTCATATACTGTATTCAACTGTCGAAAGTGAAAATGAAAATTGAAAAATATAATGAAGATTTTTTTTTGAAATTTTCACAAAATGTTGAAATTGAATGTTCTCTCTCCTTATTGTTTTCACTAATCTTAAAATCGTAGCTAGATTTTAGCAAGGACATTTTAAACATAATATAACTGGTTAAAGTAACCGACCTAAAATGCTGGTTGTCTCAGGTATATGCCTTGAGGCATTAAAATGTTGGTTATAATAACCAATATTTTTTGGTTGCTACAATCCCAAGTAAATTGTTTGTAATAACTAATATTAATATATGGTGGTTGTAACCCAAAGTACTATAATAATAATGGTTGACATGAACTATTTTGTTGTAACCCAAAGTGGATAGCCTGGGTACCCTGTGCTGTCTTCATGAGCCTATTTCCGTGTAGTTTCCCCCACAGGCGCTTTCAGTGTCGTCACGCAACGCTTTCTCCCCTGTCTAAAAGTCTAAAGACTATCTCAATGATTGTCTAGAATATTAAGTAAACTCGGCTATACTGGTGACAATTTTAAGGGTACTGAGTTTGGAAGTCTAGAACACCGATAGAATACCTTAGGTACTGAGTCTATAACAGTTTTAATCACGTTAGAATGTTGGTCATCACAGTGAATAAGCGATCTAAGCGAACGCTGTTAAGAAAGACCTGATGAACCCAACATAAATGACCGTATCAACAAGATTGGCTTTATAGCTCAGTTGGTAGGGAATTAACATATTTGCAAATTTTGCAATTTTCTTTAACAGTACTAATAAAAAAAGTTCGCAATTTTCTTGACGCCGTATTAAATTAATTTAAAATTATATCATATACTAGTAAACAAAAGTTCGCAAATTTATCCACTTTCATAATTTGCTTATTCACTGTGATGATCAACACATCTAACATTATTACACCACAGTTCTATCCATTCAATTCACAGTTTTAATCACGAAGTGAAATTGACTTACTGTCCGTTTACAGTGTCTTTACTGAAACACTCAAGCAACAATAGCTGATCGAAGGCCGAAAAGCTGGCACATAATTCCGAGATATATACGAACCAAAAAGTTGTCAGTTACAAGCTACCAACAAACTAGGCACAAGATACAAATGCTTCATTTTGTATACACTTACTCATATCTGTTTCTTGGACGATCAATCTCTCTTGAATTGTGATTTACTTTTCCTTTATATTTCAAAACTGTTAATGATGACAATTACATTTCTAGTTTGTACCAAGAAAGGATCTAAATCACAAGGAGCCCGGCTTGGTGATGCTAAATCGGTAAAAGCTTGTAAAGCTTGGGTGATGAAGATCCTGTGTAGATGTTTTGAACTCCACTATTAATGTTCTGTAAGAGAATGAAGACACAATATATAAGTTAATTTTTCTGAAAAAACAGCATCAATGCATTACGTAACCAATATTATTTAATAATAAACTCATCACATATGTAATAAAATCACATTTATAAAAAGGAAAATACATGCATGACTGTATGACTTGCCATAGTGGCTCCTAAATAAAGTATTATGAAGAAGAAAGCTTTGAATAACTTAATCTTTACTTTTTTAGCTATATACCCCTATAAAAATTAAAACCAACCTACCACATGAGCTAAAGGAAGAGCTAAAACTGTCTTTATCTATACTTGACGTACCTGACAGTGTTAGTGTTAAATATATAACTTTTCTTTTCTTTTGATCTTTTTCATTTAATTTTTTTTTCTTTTTCTTTTCTCCTTTTTTTTTCTTTTTTTTTGCTTTCTTTTCCTTCATTCCATGTTTTCTTAATCATTTTCCTGTCTTTTCTTAGTGAATAGAGCAATAGCTTAGTTTACACATGAGTGTATAATATATTAAATGAACATAATATTGTAGAAAAAGAGTACAATTGTTAACTACTCACATATTCACTACCATATATTTCAGGACCAATGTGAGCCTCTGTTGCATCACTTGGACTGATAGGAAAATTGATGATTATTAAATTAATCTCATCTAAAAATATATATTATTATAATAATTATACAGCTTCTCATTAATCCTATACAGGTAACTGCCCAATTATTATTTTCTTAATTGGACAGGTCTTGTTGATATGGGATGAATTAGGCAGTTATATAATTATTAATAGGTAATGGGATTTCGTGCTCCCCAATCAAGAAATAATTAGACTCGAAAAATTCCTCTGACTGCCAAATTGGACTCTGCCTATGGCCTCATCCAATTTTGAAAGTCCTCGGAATTTTCCTCGTCCAATTATTTCTTAATTGGACAGCATGAAGTCCTATTACATATACTAATTTTAAATGTGTAAGAAAAAATAAACCAAAATCAAACAAAAAACATTATCATTAACATCAATCTGAATCTCCATTATCATCATCATCATGATTACACCAAGAAAAAAACAAATCATATACTACTCAATACAACTAATACTTTACAGTTTACTAATATATCAAGATACTATTACCTTAGTGAAGCAGTTGATTTTGCAGGCTCAGGCTTCTTATCTAAGTATATACATATAAAATATACCCTTTGTCAGTGATTAATTTTGTTATGTATGTTTGGAAGAGTTCATTATGGAGGGGGAAGAGAAGAGTGAAAAGTAATCCGGGGGTAGGTGGTGGGGATTTCAGGACTTCAAACTATTCAAGAATCTCCACAACTTCTGAATTTTTTTAGCTTGTTTCAATTGAAACAACAATGTTTAACTGAGAAGAGATAACTAGCTAAAAACTAGTGTGAGGTGTGTCAGTGTTTCTAATGAAACAGTAATAATAAAAAGGTAAATTATACACTGTGAAAATATAAAAAAACTTAATTACTGTCGTTTCGGATGCTAGTCCTTCATTATTATTAATGTTTAACTTAGATTCTCAAAAAAAGAAAATATGCACACACACACAAAAATAAATAAATAAAATAGAGTCTTCTGTATAAAAAAGATATTTACCATCTCTCATTCTCTTGCATATGATAGAAATGACCACAACAATAATAACAGCAAGAGCTACAGCTCCAGTTATTCCTGCAATAACCTCATCTGACATTGACTGCTCAACACTTATCTTTTCTAAGCCTTCAGTATAGAAAATAAAAAAGTTGAAGATTTGAAGTTGATTATGTAAATGGTGTATAAAAGAGGTGTGTTTTTTAGTATTACTATAAAAAAAGGATTGTATCTTATAATAGTATCTATAAAAAAACTAATTAATAAAAATGATATGATGCAAAATGTTTAAATTATTTCTTAATAAAGTTGAAATTACTAAATGCAGTAGACTCACCTTCAACTTTAATGCTAATGGTAGCATTTGGGCCATCCCCATAATAATTCCAGGGAATGCAAGTGTACTCTCCTGAATTCTGTTTATTAGCTTTATCAATAACATATCTGTGTGATGTAGAATTTTGAATGAGTTTTCCATTAAGAAAGAAGCTGTATCCTGCCTTTGGGTTGGCATGAGCTGTGCAGTTGAGTTCAAAGCCTTCTTTATTGATGGTAACAGTAGTCTTAGAGGCCAACAACTGGGTCTCTACAGGTTTGTCTGAAATATTTTAAAATGTGAATCAATTCAAGAATTAGGTCAACTACAGGGAATGGAAATTACTGAACAATACTTCAATGGCTAAACCCTACCTATTAGCTTTCACATCTTCATTTGATTTATCAAATAACTTGAAACAGCTGATCAAAGTCATGACATAGCTTATTTGCAGAAGACCATTATATTGGAATTTAGCATATCTTAGGTTTTGAGGAGGGAGGAAAACCAGAAAGCCTGAAAAAAACCCCAAGATTAAAGTGTGGGGGGGCGGGGGGCTGGGGGCCAAAAAACTCAGAAAATATGTGATGCAAAGTGTCTAGAAATTGGACTTTAGAACCCAAAAGGCAGGAGTGTTACCCTTATGCCACATTTTATTCCTGAACTAAGCACAAGTTGAGAGTTGATTTCTCTTTGTCGTGAGGGTTAATTTTTCTTTGAATTTTGATTTATTTTCATAATTAGACTTTCCATGACTTACATTGGACATTAAGCATAACCACAGATGGTGTTGTGTAGAAACTGCTTTTCACTTCACACTGGTACTGACCCTCATCATCAATACCAACATTGAACACTACCAGTGAATTGTTTCTCATACTAAATTTATTTTGGTCAGAAAAGAAGATCTTTGGTGAAGAATTAAGTACATTATTCATATTTGTAATTGTAGCCAGCGCTTGCCAATTTTGAGGTGCAGGAGAGTTTGTCTGTCTGCTCCAAAGAACCACATGGAATTGTTTCATTTGTTGGGTTTCAAGGTCAGACAGTGAGAAATCGCAGGGTAATGTAGTGGTTGAACCAAGATAGGGACTAATGACATGGCTGGATTCCTGTACCTGAGACCACTGAAAGCAGTCTGAAAGTTGACAGTGACAAACATGAATGTATAGTTAGTCTTGTTCCAATAAAGTTTGGAGTTATAACTTAAGATCTAGTAAAGGATTATTGCTTGCCCCATTTAATTGCAAGACCAGGAAAACATTGGGGGACAGGTCATTTGCTGTGGCGGCACCCATTCTCAGGAATGCACTTCCCACAGACATTCACGCCATTAAAGATGTTAGTTTGTTTAAGCGCCATCTTAAAACCCACTTTTTTAAATTAGCATTTTGATAGTTTTTTAGTATTTATCAATATATATTTATTTATCTTATTTGTAAATAGCTATATAGTTATATATATTATATTATTATTATTATTATTATTATTATTACATTTCATATATTATCACTGTAATGCGCGCATGCATGATCATTGTATGGAATGCGTGCACAATAAGTGATTAGATTATTATTATTATATTAAGTTTGAAATATCAAAATATATGGTGAAACATGGGACCTTTATGATGTTGACACATCCAAAGTTTTTGCTGAGACACCAATATTCCTAATTCCCCCCTCTATGACAGCAATATACCCAGAATTTTAGGAATGATTAGGATCCTAAACACCCAAAGTTATTTAGAACAGCAATTATATATCTGAGATACTGGATGCCTAAAAATTTCCAAAATTAATATACTTTATACCTATGAATATCATAATGGGATCATGTACAAAATACTGGGCTTAAAGATGCTTTTGATACTTAATATACCCGAAACACCAGGTCGCATCTGATCATGGGTCAAAATACATGTGACAGTCCTTAAATTTAATGGCATAATAATGGTTTCTCATTAATTAAACATTTGTCTAAACTGCTATGGGAAATGATATAAATAGCCCTGGCATATTAAATGCAATATGCAAAAATTCACATGACATTTCGGGCTTTAAAAATAGATAATAGAGTATCCGAAGTGTGACGTCATCAAATTACAAACTTTGCAATTAATGTTCTTATTTGAAGACAACACACCATTGCCTACATTTCCGCAAACTTTAAGGCTGTTCATTCGCTTTTTAAGCTCCAAAAAGCCCCATACAACATTTTCTATTATTTTGGACTGGATCCAATCATGTTAGATCCAGCCTCAAATAAGAGAAAATGTATGGGGATGTTTTCGTATTTTCGTATCACTCTAAAATTTTGCACCATATCATATTTTTACATGCAGTTTCTGATAATGTCAACAAAATCCCAAATGTCTTCAAAACAATTTTGTTTCATCATCACTTCGGTACTCTATTACTTCCCCCCTCCCCTTCTGGTCATCATATGCTTACATCCCCCCTTCCATCTTCAATCCAAACTTTGCCCCAGTTCCTGCATTACTGATAAAATTGATAAAAGTAAATAAATCAAAACTAAAAGTAAATATTTCTGGCAAGTCACTGACTGTTCCCTGATTTAATCCATTTGACTTCCTTCTTGACGTAAGCTACTAACAATGCCCCACGGAAAATCGACACAACCGATACTTGCCATCGACTACTCAGCATCGAACTAAGACAACTTACTATAAATATTTTCTAAATGGAAAGTAACTGAACGAGGAAAGGAAAGGAAGCCATCAGTCGTGAAAGTTTTCAGGATCAGTGATAATCAATATGAAAGCAAATTGATAATATTTAAAATAATCAAAAATCTTAACTATATCTTCTTTTTTCTGAAAATAAGGTTAAATAAGCTGTATGATAATTGTATCTTAGAAGATGAATTCAGCATCAATGGCATTCATGACGGAATATTTTTACACAAAGCAAATAATTGCTCGACTTCGTATTGTCGTAGTTCCCTGAACTTTGATTCGTTGAAAAGTCGCAAAATTAATCGTTTTTAGCGAACTTTTTAAGACTTTATGATGTTTAATAGCTCACCTGTAATTTGGAATAAGATGAACAGCACAGAAAGGAAGGGAACGTAGGTATTTAGCGCCATTTTCGGAGTAACTTTTGACCAAATTCTGTGACCTCAGTCAACAGTCGAATGACAGCGCGGTTCAAGTATGTGATTTACAAGCTGTCAATCAAATAACCGGAAATAGAGTTAGCGAAGAGAGGGGGTGAATTTTTTAATATATTGGATTGGATACCTCCCTGTAATTACAGCTCAAGTGTTTCTTCGTACTCAAGATTCAAATACGAAAGAAGGAAGTTAAACGAAAATCCATTATTACAAAATCTACGCGAAGAAAAGCTCTCTATATTGGCGATAGTGACGTCTGATTTCCGGGTTAGGTACAAACAACTGAAAATGCTGATATACGATGGATCACTATGAGATCTGACTGGATATAAGAAACTAAGCTTTTTTCATTTCCTTTTATGTTTTTTGTCTCTTTTTCTTGTGATGTCACTAGGGTGAAATTTGATCACCACCAGCAGACTTAGATCCTGATTTTGGCTCTGATGATGGCTTTCAACACACTACTCACATCGCTTCCATGTGCGATGCGTTTGGTAAAACTAATCGGAACGTGCATCCTATTAAATTGGATCTATTTCAAAGTTTCTCTGCTGTGGAAACATGATTTTGAGATTTTTACTTAATTCTGATTTATTACAAAAGGACCATATAATATACTTCCAGACATCGAGCCTGAACCGTCGTACGACAGCGCGAAGGATTTTACGGTTAATTACGCCGGAGATTTCGGCCCCGAAACCGCTATCCAAGAATTACAGACTGATCAGGGAACTCGAGCGCCCTTATGCTTGAGGCTGGATTAATGTTCAGGTTATTTAGACGGTTACACGCTGCAACGCTGCACGCTGTTGCGCCATGCAACGTTTATCGCAACGCTGTACTCGTTGCAAGACAAGTTGCAGAGAAAATTGCTTCGTTTAATCGCGCCTTAAGGGCAAGGTTAGTCGGCCTCTAGGCCGTAGAAGATTAACCCCTTGCTATGACCAGCAAACTTTAAAATCGTGATAGTGACTCTGATGGCTTTGAACGCACAACTCACCATTCCATTTGGGATGCGTTTAGTAAAACTAAAATAGAAAGTGCATCGTGATCATGAAAAAGACCTTCATGGATTTCAGTTTTATGATTGTCTTTCCTCGACATAGAATATAAACAACCTTTTTCGTGGCACTTTGAAAAAAATTCTACTATTACGCATTAGGTGCCCGGCAGTTTGTAATTTTCTACTATTTCTAGCGAAAACGACTGCTTATGGTTTAGACTATCCTTGTTTTGTAGAGCAATTCTCAAGTAATTCTCATCTGCTGGTTAAACGGATTAAAAATTGATCTATTTGTCTTTCCTAAACATAGAATAAAAACGACCCTCTTTGTGGCACCTGGAAAAAAATTGACTGTCGTGTACGCAATAAGTTGGCATGCTGTGCAACGTGCACCAACTCGTACGCGCTTTTCTTGTTTGCATCTAGTGACTTGTTTCTTATGTTCAGCAACTCATCTCAAATGCCAAAACATATATAACATGTATCAGTTTCTTCTTTGTTTAACAATTGCTGCATGCCTGTTATGGACAACCGTAGTCTGCATCCTCATTATTCGTATTTATTTATTTCTGTAGCAATAAACTATACATGTAGCTATTTCATATACATAAAATGCACCATGCGTTTTGCAATACTAGTGTAAATAAGTTTATTTTACTACGCTGTTGATGAAACTAAACTACAACCATATATACTAACTGCATGTATTTTCCTCTTTTTCTTTTTCTTTTCATTGCTTAAATAGGCTATCTGCACTAACAGGTCACGCGACGCTTCCTCCCGCAAAACGAGCAGCTGTGTCAAAATGAACACCAAAAACAAAAAGGGCGCCTCGATAATAATAAGGTGGAGTTTCAGCGCATGATAGGGACCTTCCTCAAAATTGTCTTTAATTCGAGGCTATAGCCGGAATAGAATTCGAGATACCAAAGAAATGCTACAAGTGCGATAGAGTAAAAGTGAAATTTTGCTTTTATTTTAGTATTAGCTTTGCATCCAAGTTTGTTTTGTGTGTGGTGTGTTTGGGTGTGTTTTTGAGAAGGATTCATTGACTATACGATGAATAGTTTCAAACATAAAATCGAATGCAATTTCTTGCCAACCACCAGAATTCCCCATGCAAATCTTTATGTACGTGGTGTTTAAATTTATATTCAATATCATTTTTCCCATGTCGAAAGTTATGCGCTGAAATTTCGCCTTTTCACTAACATGTAAGAGCTCTTTTCCTTTCTGGCCGTGTTCTAGTGAATTTGACACATGTTCAAGATTTACTATGGGTAGGGTTAGATTACGTGATATGGCAAGGGGCCAATTCTTTGCCATCCTGTATCGGTAATGTCATATCTCAATAGGCACCAATGGCTCATACAGTGGTTCTTCTCCTGCAGGGTGCACGTTGTTTTTAACATGAGTCCATAATGTGGGAACCCCACACTCTTCAACTGTTGTATACTCATCATTGGTAGATGTGATTCTTGCAAGGGACAACGGTCCTTCGCGTTCCAGATAAATAGCATCTATTGGGTTTTGGTATATATTTTCGTTCATATTTTTCACTGTGAGAAAAGAAACATATGTTTATTTTAGATTAATTTTATTTGGAAAAATAAAACAAACAAGTCCACGACAGCAACAACAATAAATAAAGAGCAACAATTAACAGCACTGGCAGCAATTATATACTATAACGACAACAATGAAAACATCAGCATCTGCAAACCTGGACTTAGCCACACGATGAAATAAGAAAACTGACAAGAGAAAAGTAGGAAAGACTTTCAATAAATGTATATATATAATTATACCAATCTTTCAGTACTGGTAATTCTGGAAAGACGGTGATGCTGCGCAGAGAAACTTTGATTTTTTGTTTTATTTATTTTTTAATAAACTTCATGATTTATCTCATTGACAACTCAGCTGTGTACCTTTTGAAGCTTTTATCCGCCTCCAGAAACGTACGGCAACAACGACTACTCCCACAACGAAAATCAGGCATCCGCAGGTTATCGCAACGATTATCTCTAATTTTAAAGCCGTTGGAGTAGTTTCATCTAAACCTGTAAAGAGATAAAGTTAACTCTGTATTGACAAGCAAATTATATATTTAACAAAACAGACATGTTTCCTGTGCCAAAGTTGTATTTTCAGTATGCAGTACATCCTTTGCATCAAACTGTCAAGAGCTGATAATGAGGGAAATCCCCTTTTTAAGCCTTGGAACGAAAAACTTTAAGTTGCCGAAATATAGAAAAAAATTTAGTTCGGAAAGGGGGAGGGCGGTAGCTTTTTGTTTTTCTCCATTCTATTATAACGTATTTCTTTAAGGACATAAAAGCTCAAATGCAAGTTACATTTTTATTCACCTCCCTTAGCTTGCGCATCCTCGAGCTGCAAGCCGAAATATTGGCTTATTAAAGATGGAACATTTGGTATCAGAAAAGGTCTTTGCTTCTTTAATCAACCTGTACAATTACGATCAAAAGCTATCGAGTCTTTAGAAGTCAAATAAATGTGGTATGCATACCTTTGCCAACTGTACTGCAGTTGTGCTTGGTCATCACTGAAAGAAATTGAACCTAATAAGGTACGGACCATTATATTTTTGAGGGAGGAGGGGGGTGGGCAGTTTATTTTATGTAGGAGTTTTTTTTTTTGTTTTTTTTTTGGAGTTTTTTGTTTATTTCAATTCTGGATTTCGTCTTCCTCTGATATTCAAGTGTAAAATTATGCTAAAACATTTATCCTCCTCAGATTCAGTGGTTATGGTGATTATCACAGCTCGGTAAATATTCAACAATCACAATTGTTAAATATATTGGAGAAAAATAGCAAAACGAGAAAGAAAAAGAAAGAAAGATGATAAGATGTATCAGATGGGTCAGGATGAAAGGATCCCTCAAGGCATGTGTGGATGGCTGAATGGGCGTAATAAATAAAAACAAAGACTCGGTGAAGTCCTGAAACCTATATCTTGCTTACAACACACATGCTATTAATCTTGGAATGAGTTAAATAAATGAAAACCATTGGTTGTATATCTTATAAATAGTTCCTTACCATTAACACGTATTTCTGGACTACGGATGTTCCCCATTTCATTCTTTGCGTTACAGAAAAACGTCATCGTTTTTGTAGCACACTTTACATACGAGACGTTGTAATATTTTCCAGTGCTTACAATATCTCCTGAATCCCCACTGATCCATGTAATGTTTGGAGTTGGGATTCCTTTGGTTTCGCATTTCATAGTTATGCCGCTGATAGTCATGTTGTAAAACGTGGGTAGTGGAGTTATGAAGGTTGGAGGAGCTGGCTCGCAAAAACAAAACAAAAAGAGGACTTCATTTTATTTACAGTGCTTTGCTTTTTTGTTTGTTCATTTATCTATTTTTTTGTTTGTGTGTGTGTGGTGTGTACGTTTTTGTTTTTGTTTCTTTGTGTCTTATACACGTATTGCTATTTTTTTTAGGAAAGGGGTTGTCTTTTCGTACGTTACCTTAAATGAGGATAAATCTCAGAGGGAGCTAGAATGAGACCAAACTCGTTGCATTCAGCGAGCAATGAATACACAAAATATATGTATGACCACACACGATTTGATATTAGATTTTTTTTCTTCTTCTTTTTAATTGGCATAAAAATTTCCATTTTCTTCTGTTCTCTTACCGTAAACTCGAAAAACATCTTTCTTCATTGGTCCATGTCCATATTTATTGCGTGGAATGCAATTCGCAGCTATGTGGTATATTTTGTCTGTGCTTGGAGCTGGTACTTCGATTACACCATTACTCGAATTGTATTGTTTATCATCAATTGACATTATGAATTGACTGGCAGGAGGCGAAGCAACAGCTTTGCATTCTATGTGAATGATATTGACATCGCCACTGTTTAATTGTTTTACTACCAGCCTTGTATTCACCGGCTCATATTCTGAAAGCAAAGGTAAAAGAGCTTTGAAGTCAAACAACCAGCCAGTGATTAGCTTTGTGATATATTACATTTACACATTAAAAACGTTTATTTTAGCAACCGCGTTAACGAGGTGAACTGACTTGAAATGTACATTTTTTTAAAATTCCAGTTACGCTTTACCAACATCTTTTTTAGCATGTTTTCAACACTATCGGATAGTATGGCATCCTTCCTTGCATGTGTTATCAACCCATGACCCAGTTCAAGTAACCTGCCATTTACTGTATATTTTACGTACTTGGGTAAGAAACCATTCCATGAGAACAGGTTATATCGTTAAAAAAGACAATAGAACATTAACTTTGATTTGTACCTCAGTCATCTACTTCTTGAACGCTCAATCAGCCAAGCTTTCGACTTTATTTGAGCATATTACTCTTAATGCAGATATATAGAGTTGTGCTGAGGCTCGATATTTGAATGACATTTTTTCAGTACAATTATTCACAGCCTTCATGAGTGATGATGTTATACATTGTTACATCGTTTGTTACAATGCGTCATGCAAAATGCTATAATAATTCTATGCATACCTGTGACATTTACTACTGTGCAGGCTGTATCTCTACCGAATCCATTATCTGCATTACAACAATATCGCCCTCCTGATCTTTTGCCAGTTATGTTCAATAAAATATCTGAAGAGCCGCCAATCCGTTGATGGGTATCATCATGGATCCACTCAACATGTGGTGATGGGATCCCTGTTGTATTACACTGTAGTTTGATGGAATCGCCTTGCTTACAGGACAGTAGTGGTATATGATAGGGAATCTGTGGCTCGGCTTAAATATGTATATATATATATAAATTGAATTAAATTAAAGTTAGAAATTAAAACAAAAAAAATCATAAGAACCAATTTGGAAAAGACAAGGGACTTGGACCTAGGAAATGTATAATCGTTTATCAAATTATTTAAAGAATAATTATGCAACTGCAACTGTAATAATATTTACCATAAACGAATATTTTAGAACACTTTCTTTCTTTTCCTCTTGCAGCTACTGATGTCCACCATATTTCAAAACAGTATGTGATATTATGTCCAATCTCAACACTGTGCCGCACAGAAAGGGTAACGTTATATTTACCAAAAATTGAGAATGAAGGATCATTTCTTTGATGTTTATAATACGTATTTTCTCCCATATGTCTTGAAGCCATGGTCATGGGGTATGGTTTAGTGTCTACAAAAAATTCAATCTCAGAGGACAGAAATGTTTCGTTGTCGTCCATCTTGTAATGCCAGCGCAGGCTAAAAGGACGTCCTTGTTCTACGTTGGTGTGTTTATCTGGTACAGCAAGCCATGAAATCCCAACTGGAAAAGAATACAAGATTAGTTATCATATACGGACGCAACATTTAAAGGACAATGGTATCCAAATTAAAGTAGCACTTGGACTAAAATTGTCTAAAATTTGAACATCTTTTATTCGACTAAAAAAATGTTTAGAAAGAGGATAACGCTGCCATAAATATAGGTGTTTAAAAAAAAAACTTTCGGCCAAACAAAAAAAAAAAAAAAAAAAAAAAAAAAAAAAGAAAAAGAAAAAGAAAAAAAAAGAGGTTTTAAAAGAAAAACAAATATGATCGCCATTACTTTTCTTGCCTCAAGGCCAAAGAGTCAATAAGGCGAGTGGTTTAATACCTCCTGACCCATTTGCATGCCATTTCAATTAATTTAGCGTCTTTTTGATCATAAAATGTCTTGAGACGCATCCCTCAAATCAAGAAATATTTTACCATTCAACTATTTACTTCATGTAGAATCACTACTGCACGTATTGTCGAAGGGTTCATGTGCACTTTAAGGAACTAACGTACCTGCAGGATCTAGTGCAAAAATGACCATCGTAAATGGAACAGCTTGGAGAAAATAGTTGTAATACACTGATCGGGCTTTTTCAAGAAGGAACATATTTACCTATATATAATAATAATTTATCAAAATGGCGTTAAGTCAAACAAGCAAACAAAAAAATCAAAATAAGAAGTTCTTATATAGCGCATTTCACATTTTTTATTATTGTTATTATAAACGATAAAACAGAAAAAAATAATTAAATTAATTAAAATTAATTAATTAGAAAATATATTTTCATAACGCAATCGATGAATTACGAGTTATTTTTTTCGATGGAAAACGTTGCATATTCGTCTACGGAGTGCTTTAGGAATTAGATTCTATTCTAAAAAATCTTCTCGAGTAAAATGATCCATTTCATAAATTTATCGTCCGATTTCGGTGTCTCTACAAGAAACACTACAGAGCAGAGATACACGATCGATATTTTGAAGATCGGAAAAACTGCTGAAATGATATATAAATGATATATATAAATATCAATATTCATATAAATTTCCTTTATTAAAAACTGAAATGATAACGAAGAGTACCGGAATAATAACGTTGTCCATCACAAGCGACCAACGAACTTATCTGACTATAGTCCCATGTATATTGCCTTCGGAATATTCCATTCTGCGTGGCATTGAAAACACTGGTCAAACCTGTTTCAGCTGGTTAGAAATATTGTTTTAAATAATATGGACTTACTCTTGCTTCTTGAACGATGAACTTCTCTTGCAAATAATTGGTTATATTTTCCTCCTTTTTAGCGTATTTTCATTAGAATATATATAATTGAAGATCGGAAAGACTGAAACATAGTGAAGATACATGCATACGAACGTTGTAAGTCACAAGCGAACAACGAACGTAATTGGGGGGCATCGAGTCAGAAAACATGGAAGCTTTTTTTAAGAGACTGTACGATCCAAAACATAGTAGGTAATCTAATATGTTGTCGTTGGTATCAAGTGATGAACGCCTGGACGACTGTTTTACTGCTACACGGTGATCGGGACATCAGTCGAGACAGAGAAATCAAGCAAAAGACTACTGTCAATCAAATAAATCGTTAAAGTATACATTCATAGTTTCATCCGTTCATAGGTACCGTGGTTACCGATATATTTGGTTGACAGTAGTTCCATGTAGTGCCCGATATTCGAGTTCTTTATACGAAACAGGGAAATCATTGCTAAACCGGTTTCAATAGATGTTTAGAATATGTTCTATTTATAACGCTTTCTTAGTCCTGGTTCTTGAACAATATTCTTGAACTTATTATATTTTGTTTTTATAGCAGTAGTTTTTTGTTAGCAAATAAAGTTCTCCTTAGCTTAAAAAGATAGAGTGCAAATCATATTCGGAAATGGTAGTAACTAATTGGTACGACATATCACCAATGAAACGATCGAAAACAAGTGAAATAAAAGTGTATAGTGCTATTTAGGTTTTGTGCTATTATTCCACGGATACATGGTTTCCACTCTAACATATTCAGGGTCAACTTTTAGGAAGGAAATAACGCAATCCGACGTCATCCGTTACACTTTACACGTTACTGATAGCACAACGGTAAATATACGTATTGCATACTGAAAGGCGACTTGGCCTGGGATGCTAAAGAGGTAAAAGACGCTCGCTCGTTAGTAACCGATCGTGGATTAAAACAGCTAACTAAGAAAACATAATAACATAAATATATATTTGTCATCTATCAAATACGACTGAGTCCAAGTCCTGCAAGAAACAAAACTCAACCTATTGTCCTTGAACTTGAACGTAGACGAGTTCGATGTTGGCTTGAGGAAAATCTTTAAAAACACAACAGTATGTTCGAAGTCACAGCAAACACGGATGTTCCATGCTTATCAGGTATCTAATTTATGTGGTAGAGTGCTTTTAGTAAAAGCGTGAAACGCTAATTGTTAATTAGTACAATTTTGTACTATTTTGTTAAAAATTAGTTGAAGCGTGAAGAGCAAATGCGCACGTGCGTTGAATAAAAGAATAACACAATACGCAAGTGAAATGGTTTTAAAGTTTTTATCAATTCCTTCGCACTGCAAAATCAAGACACAAGACACATCTAAAGCTAAAATAACCACAATACGCAAGTGACATGGTTTTAAAGCTTTAATTCCTTCACGCTGCTGCAAAATCAAGACACAAGACACAACTAAAGCTAAAATAACCACAATACGCAAGTGAAATTGTTTTATTAAGGTTCTTATTCCTCCGCGCTGCAACAAAGTCAAGACACATGACACAACTAAAGCTAAAATAACCACAATACGCAAGTGAAATTGTTTTATTAAGGTTCTTATTCCTCCGCGCTGCAGCAAAGTCAAGACACATGACACAACTAAAGCTAAAATAACCACAATACGCAAGTGAAATTGTCTTAAAGTTCTTATTCCTCCGCGCTGCAGCAAAGTCAAGACACATGACACAACTAAAGCTAAAATAACCACAATACGCAAGTGAAATTGTTTTATTAAGGTTCTTATTCCTCCGCGCTGCAGCAAAGTCAAGACACATGACACAACTAAAGCTAAAATAACCACAATACGCAAGTGAAATTGTCTTAAAGTTCTTATTCCTCCGCGCTGCAGCAAAGTCAAGACACATGACACAACTAAAGCTAAAATAACCACAATACGCAAGTGAAATTGTTTTATTAAGGTTCTTATTCCTCCGCGCTGCAGCAAAGTCAAGACACATGACACAACTAAAGCTAAAATAACCACAATACGCAAGTGAAATTGTCTTAAAGTTCTTATTCCTCCGCGCTGCTGCAAAATCAAGACACAAGACACAACTAAAGATAAAATAACCACAATACGCAAGTGAAATGGTGTGGCACACTAAAAGAATATGTGTTAGTTACTCTATTGTATCTCACCTTACAAATACTCTGGCTGGCTGTAAACGATGAATGTACACGGCATTCAATATCACAAAATTAATCATACCCAGTCGTTTTGTTGCATCTTGTACACAAGCGTTTCTTAAACGCGCTCTACTGCGCTTGACTTGATTATTCGCACAATCGCGGTTCAGTGATTGCACGTGCACACTAAATTTACTAATTACTAATTTGTACAAAATAGTAAAATTTAGTATTAGTAAAGTTTCACGCTTTTACTAAAAGCACTCTATCTAATTTATGTGGTAGTATATATTTTTAAGTAATGACTAGAAAACCACCAAACGTACTGATTTATAAATAGAGCCATTCATACGAAACTTTCTAGGAAGAGAAGGAAGTTAGAACGATTGGTTATTATGTTGGAAAGGTGTCAATGCTCACCTTCTTGAAATTCTTCGAAGAATTTTATTTAAAAACTACTATATATACTTCCGCCAATCACTGTTTTTACGAGTCTCAGGACTAAAACGCTAACGTTACAAGAAAATGAAAGGTACTGATAAATAATAGGGATATGATAATCAGAAGAATTTGATCGCTAACATTGGTGTATATATATTAGATACTTGAGTTATATAAACAGAATAATGCACTTAAAAGGCCTTCCCTGAATCTTCACATTCGAATTTTGCTTCACAAAGTCAAATCGGCATCGGTTTGCAGCTTTGAAATATCAATTTAGTGTTTATAGACAAGACTACACTACATGCAAACTAGGACAAGATAATTAACATTTTTTGAAATTCGTGAATATTTAATGAAGGTAAAAATAATTACATGATTATTTTCTGGTTTTCAATCATTCTCAAGGGACTGAAATAACAAAAGACACGGTGGATGATATTCAACTATAGGCGAAGTGATTATCGGTGAAATATTTATATATCTCTATTTTATTAGTTCATGTTTTTGGTAATCAATGTCTCAAAGTTCACTTTACACTGTTCAGCTCGATTTGAAGCTTTTTAAGCTTCAGTAATCGCTTGTAAAGAAGACATTATGAAGATAAGTATACCACTCGAAGCGTCGAAATAATGAAAGATTGTTGATACGTCGATTTCAAATTAATACAATTTTTCAAACGACGGGCGCGACTTCCAAAAGCTGAAGCTTTGTCCTTTATGCTATTGATCGATATTATTGTCATATAAAATATTGTCGAGGAAAAGACCATTTCTTGACCGCAATAAAAGTTACATATGACCTACATAGTGATTGGTCACTGCAGGACAATTGCTGATATTGTTTTGGCCAAATGATTTTTCGAGGGAACATTGGTAAAGGAATGTAGTGCTCCATCAAGCAAACGTTAGTGGGGAGGGATTTTAGGACCAACACTAAGAACGGCTGCAAAGAGAGGCTACCTTATAGACTTAGCTCGTGGTTGTACCTTTTAAGTGCCCATACAGATCGGCAGATTACATTTCAGTTGACAATATGGCTAGCAATTTATTTATACTTTTGATTCTTTATAGAATGAAACTGTCCCATGGCAAACTTGAGGTATTGAGTTCCCTGTGCTCCTCTTACGTCCCGCTCTTAGGGAGCGGTCATTAATTATTGGGGGGGGGGAGGGCCGGTAAATTATTTGAAACTAGGGATCAAAAATTTTGGCTCCACATAGAATTTGAGCCTAAAAATTTTGGCCCCCTCTGACAAGACAGCCCAAAAAATTACAGCCCTCCCCCTCCTATAAATAGCTTTAATTTTAAGCA
Source organism: Actinia equina (assembly GCA_011057435.1). Lineage (NCBI taxonomy): Eukaryota > Metazoa > Cnidaria > Anthozoa > Actiniaria > Actiniidae > Actinia > Actinia equina. Next base: position 27,412 of record WHPX01000012.1, read on the forward strand.
TACATAGCAGTTAGATTGATATGTGGTGTTGCTTGCGAGGCACTTTTTTTTTTTTTTTTTTTCGGCTTTTAGAATTTATTCTGTCATTTACAATTGATGAGTATTGCACCACTAAGTGCAACCCTCTAGATTTTTTTTCTTTTTTATAGATAACTATTTACAATATGTTTTTGTATGATAAATTAAGAATGAGCAAAACATGAAGTACAATATTTTGAATCTTGAATCTGCCCTACTTAGATAGATACACATACACAAATTATACTTAAACAAATTTCAAAACACACATAAATACACCCACTGACACACAGTTTCCCTGTGCTCATCTACCAAAAAAATATTACTAAAATTATCATATATCGTTCAATTTTTTCCACTTTTTATTGTGCAGACTCATTTTGTTCCTATTCAGGGCCACCTTTCGTTCGATATATTCGTAATGCTTTAAGAGATTCTTAAATAACTGTAAGGATAAAGCTGTAATTGATGCTTCTCTTGTCTTATATAATGAAAATTTATATAACAAAATAATGAAATTTAGTAGCTCATCATCCACCCCTAATATAATGTTAATTTTATTTGAACTTGGTAAAAATATATCGAATTCTTTTAACCAATTCCTTATTTCAAAATAATAATTTTTGGATTCTATACATTCAACAAAAAGATGATCAATTGTTTCTGGATATATGTGACAGAGAGAGCAAGAGGAGTAATTAATTATCTTGAAACGGTGTAAATCTTTATTTAAATAGAGTACATTGTTCAATATCTTATACTGAAACATTCTTAAATACGTGTCAATCGTTGTTGTGTAAATTCTACCATACACTTTTTCCCACTCGATTGTTTGATTATTGCTTATTCTTTTATTTAAGTTATTTTGAGCCGTAGGCTTTGCAAATTTTTCTTGAACAAAGCGTCATATATGTCTTTGGTCTTTACCTTTTCCATGATTACTAACGCGTCCTTTAACAAGAATTTTTTATCTTTTTGATTTTTATTTTTTTCAATATTTTGTTTATGTTGTACAATGAAACGTTTCCAGGTTTTTGGTATTGTATGAATTATCCCCGCCCATCTAAAGTAATCTTTATCTTGTAGGCCCATGCTTTTTGCTTTGGTCCATGAGAATTCGCCTTTGTGATCACAGAAGTCTATAATTTTATCAATATTTGAATCAGAGAAACGCTTGTTAAAAACAGACCGTTTGTCGATTTGGATATATCTGTTGTTCCAAAGAGACTGGTTTAATATCATTGATAGATCATCTTCTTCAGGGTTCATTTTTGTATATTCAGCCCATGTTGATAGTAATTGTCTATAAAAGGGTGAAACTGACTTAGGTATTCTTTGAACGTCAAAATTAGAAGTTAATTGTCCAAGTCCTCCAATACTTTCTAAGTAAATTCCCGGGATAATAGTGAATGTTTTTTCTTCTTTATAGTGCTCTATCATTTTTAACAATAAGCTTATTTGTCTTGCTTTTAGGTGTGAGTGGAAGTCTGGAAGTTTTAATCCCCCTTATTGATAGTTTCCTATTAGTGTGACGCGCTTTATTTTGGGTTTTTTCCCGTTCCATATAAAATCTTTTATAGCACTTTCCACAATTTGAGTAAATTCCATGGTTACAACCATTTTTGTACAAACATAGTACAGTTTTGGTAATGCAAGCGAACGAAGTACTTGAATTTTACCATATAATGTCAGGCTTCTTGATTTCCAAATGGAGAGGATTGTTTTAAAGTTTGTCAATACTCTTTGTAGGTTATTATTTATTGTAGGAGATATAAATGCCTAGAATCTTAATGCCGTATTCATCAAAATCTATGCGTTTCATTCCAGCACTTTAATGAATTCGTCATCATTTTCGTTGTTCTTTCTCACCAACCAGCCTGTTTCAGATTTTTTGTAATTAATTTTTAAGGATGAGAAATCGTAGAAGTAATCAAGATTTTTCAGTACTTCTTGGAAGGAGTTTATATTTCTAAGAAAAAATGTTGTGTCATCCGCAAATGAAAGCATTTTTATTTCGTTTTGTTTTAAATTCTGCCCTTTTATTTCTTCAGGTTGCCTAATCATCGTTGCTAAGATTTCGATTACCAATATAAATATGTATGGAGAGATCGGGTCTCCTTGTTTGGTTCCCCTTTGCATTGGAAAGAAATTAGTCATCTTGCCATTATTTATTATACAGCTGAGGTTGTCCATCAAAAGAAGTTTAATCCACCTTATAAAGTTTTGGCCAAAATTGAAATGTTCCAGAACTGCGATTATAAATTTATGGTCAATTGAGTCAAATGCTTTTTCGAAGTCTGCCGCAAACAATAATAGTGGCATGTTTTCTTTCTTAACATATTCCACCACATCTTGTAACGTAATTAACAATTCCTCGATTTTTCTGCCTTTTACAAAGGCCGATTGATTCAAATGAATTAGGTTTGGTAGGATTTTACTCAATCTATTACTTAAAACTCTACTACAAATTTTAACATCAACATTGATCAAACTGATTGGGCGCCAGGAATCCAGTAGCCTATTGTCTTTACCTTGTTTTTCTAATAGAGTTATTATTATTTGTTTCTGAGTTGTCGTAAGTGCACCAGTTTCAAAATTCATTTCTAAACATTTTATAAAGTCATCCTTTATATCTTTCCACATACAGACGTATAGTTCTTTTGTAAGGCCATCGTTCCCTGGTGTCTTTGATGCTCCCATTTGTTTTAACGCTTCAAAACATTCTTGCTCCGTTATTTGTTGTTCACAGTGCATCTTATCTGACTCCGATAATTTGGGTACAGGGTAGTCTTTTAAGAACTTCCCACAATCATTTACTGTTTTATTTGACTTCGATGCATATAGCTTACTAAAATGTTCCTTAATCATCCTTAATATTTCGTTTTCCTGTGTAATTTCATTTTCTTCATTATCTAGTAACTTCTTAACCTGTGTTTTTGATTTGTTGCGTTTTTCTAGAGTTAGAAAATATTTATTACTTTTTTCACCTAATTCATACCATGTAGCCTTTGACCTTATTATTATGCCATTCGTAATGTAGTTACTCAATTCCTCTAGTTTTTTAGTTAATTCATCATGATTTACTACTAATTCTTCATTCTTTTCCCAATCGTCATGACTCTCAATTGCCCCAATTTCGCTTTCTATTTGTTTGTAATCTAATTTTCTCTTACGTGCTAGTGTTTTGGAAAACTGTATCGAAAATTTACGAATCTCGTATTTAATGAATTCCCATCTTAATTGGTGGTTTGTAATATCTTCTTCGTCCAGATCATGTTTTACAGTTTTCAAATGTTTTTGCAGTTCTGCAACATATTCTTTATTTTCTAAGAGCGAATTATTTAATTTCCAAAAGGACGGACCTCTTTTTCCTTCTTGAAATGCGCATAAATTCAATATCAATGCTGAGTGATCTGTAGATGGGGCTGGGATAATATCACACTTTTCAATAAAGGGTTGCAATTCGTCCGATATGATTAGAAAATCTAATCTGCGGTGAATGCGACGTCTGCCTTGCTACTTCTACCTTGCCCCACTCCCTTCCAAGTGTATCGTTTTGTGTCTGGATATCTTAGTCTCCAAATGTCACACAGGTCGAACTCTTGCATAATGGTTTGGATAGTTTCTATTGATCTTTGCTTTAGCTTTGGGTTACCTCCCGATGCTTCCAAATCATTATCAAAAATAAAATTGAAATCACCTCCCCATATAATTTTTGTATCAACTGGAAAATCTATCGCAGAATTAATTATCTCCACAATTTCTTTCATTACTGAAACCTGTTCATCCTCGTGATTTGGTAGGTAGGAGTTAATTAACAAAAAATTGCTACCTTCTATTTCTGCCACAATTATGACAAACCTCCCATTGTTATCTATCTTTTTGTCTTTTATAACATAGCTTAGCATACTTCCAAAAACAACAGCCGTACCTTTACTTTTTGAAGTCCCGTGGGACATAACCAACTCTCCTCTTACTCTCCTTGACCAATCGTTTTCAATTTCGATAGAACTATGTGTCTCTTGCAGAAACGATACACCTTTGTCTCCACCGTGTTTTGTTAACCAATTGAAAAGTTTTTTGTTCTTTTTGTATTCTCGTAGGCCCCGAACGTTTAGTGAAATTACCGGAAAGTTGAAATTAGCATTTCAAATTAAGTTTATGAGCATACTGGAATAGGCACAAGGAAGACAAACAAACAAAAACAGAAACAATACAAATTGAAAAAGAATTCAGCGTTACTTGCGTTTATGGGGCCAAAAAGGACGTTTTTACTCTGTGCCCCCTTTATAAATTGTAATTAATACTTAGTGAATGGAAAGAGAAAATTTGACTCAAGTGTCATTACTCCTAAATTCTGTATTTAACTAATTAAATAAAAATAAGCAAATTTATATATCGGAATATATACTCAGATAGCTTTACTTTAGTACTTGTAAGTTAAACTAAACTGAATTGATTAAATGACTGAATGATTAGTTCTTGGCCAATAGGCCATTCTTTCCCTCTTATGAACAACTTGTCAGGTTTTGCTTTACTAAAAGCCGCTGGGATACCATTTTGCTTTGCTTTCTTGTACGTTGGCATCAACATCTTTCTCTTCTTAACGATTTCATATGGCAGATCTGTAAACATGCTGTAGTTGGTTCCTTTGAGATTTTTTCCATGAGCTAGGATATCAACGCAGTCTTTATATCTTAGGAATCGTGCTATTATCGGCCTTGGCATTGATTTGTCTCTACTTTGATTTCGATGGACTCTTTGAAATTCTACGGTGTCGTAATTGTCATATTCTAAATCTTTTTGAAGGAAGTATCTTAGTTTCGTTTCTGTATCCTCCATTGGGTTTTCATCTATATTCAGGAATATGATGTTCTCTCTTCTTGAATAAGCTTCAAGATAGAGGTCTTTCATCTTTAGCTGATCAATTTCTACTTCATATTCTTTGATTTTTTCTTCCATTTCATGCTGCTTATTTGAAAGACCATCGGTTATGTCATTCACTCTTTCCAATTCGTTCTTGGTGTCATGATATTCTGTACCTCGTAGGTTATCTGTAAAATTCATACTCTCTTTGAGATCCTCTATTTCTTTCGAGGCCTGCTCTTTAAACACTTCCAAAGCATCCGTTCTTTCCTCTAATTTGGCAATAGACTTCTCGATGTTCTGTACTGATTCACTGATGACATCTAGCTTTTGAACTTTGGAAAGAATCACATCGAGTTTACTAGCCACATCTTCGGCCATGTTTAATGCTGTCAGGACTTCGTCTTCGTTTTTCGATTTTTTCTGGTCAGGAGAAGCTATTGAGCCTGTCTCCGATGATGTAGAACATGTTGATGACTTTAGTCTTCTTTTAGATGGTCTACTGGATATGAATTCGGCCATTCACAATTAGATTTTTGAAAATTTCTCGGGAGCACAGCTAACGTCCGTCTTCACTCCTCCATGGCTCACCCCAGTCCTGTCTCGCAAGGTTCATATTCCGATTTGATAAAACCTACTACTTCCCAAGTGCTTTATAACTCGGCTGCACACACCTCATTGTGAAATACAGGCTAGACAAATAACAGTTTACAATAGATTGCTATCAATAGACGTCACTTCCGGTAATAGCTCTTTTTTGATGGCTTGTAGAATCCTGGAGGTTGTTTTGATCTCTTCTCTTCTGGTTTGATGTCGTTTAAATAGTCAAATACAATAGTTTGAGGACTTATTTTGACATGTTTTGACTTAGCATCCGCTAGTTGCCCCCCAGTCAACTCCAAAAAGTCACGTGATTGATAGTAAGCAATAAAACACGAAAAACAACGTCAAACAACGCACACGTGCTGATTGTGTGATGTTGCAGAACACGTGCTCAGCACGTGCCAATCCATAACCAATCACTGAAATCAGAAATCAGAAATCAGAAATCAGAAATCAGAAATCAGAAATCAGAAATCAGAATCAGAAATCAGAAATCAGAAATCAGAATCAGAAATCAGAAATCAGAAATCAGAAATCAGAAATCAGAAATCAGAATCAGAAATCAGAAATCAGAAATCAGAAATCAGAAATCAGAAATCAGAAATCAGAAATCAGAAATCAGAAATCAATCGAAATCAGAAATCAGAAATCAGAAATCAGAAATCAGAAATCAGAAATCAAAATCAGAAATCAGAATCAGAATCAGAAATCAGAAGACCTCCTCGGCCATCGTATTAACTACCTTGGCATTATGGATGGTTTCTTAGAATAGCTTATATTTCGATATAAAAAAGTAAAAAAATAAGGGTCACAGGCACTTTAAAGTATTCTTAATCAATAAGGCTCTCTGTTTTTGTGAGGAGCGCGTCATAGGTCCTCTAACCGACTGTTCACGTTAAACGTTAGCATTGCAAGAGCCGTTTCACCAAAACGGATGGGCACAGCAATGATCTACTATGCAAAGCAATGTCATGTCAATGTCATGATTTGCATGCTTGTGCATACATTATATCAGTTGTCTGTACCGCTTTTTCGTTCACTCAAATGTGTCGATTTTAAGACATGAAAATTATTACATAGCTATTTTTCAATATAGCTACATTTTTATAAATTTTAATCTAAACCTACACAAACAACTAATACTCATGCATGTTCTACATATATACGTTACCTATACCTTGCTTAAAAAACAACACCTTTTTCACGCAACTATGAATTATAAATTCAATTAATTATTGTGTTCTAAAAGACTTAGAATATTTAGAGACATTGAAAATAAAAAATAATAAAAGTAGGAATTTTGGTTCTCGATTTACTGACAATTATTCCTTTCCTAATCTTATATTTTTACATTTTAGAAATGATTTCTTTACTAACTATGTCATATCATTGCCCTGCAAATGGTTGATCTGCTGTAACACAGTTGATAAGTTGTTGACATTTTTCCCTTCCATCAAATGAACAGCAATAACAAACCATGGGCTGGAGAGCTAAATCCTAATATATTTGCTCTAACAGTTATGGCCGGTTTCGATACTCGAATGGTATTTAAATATTCCATCTAATAGCTTCAACTATTTTAGAAATGTTTTGAATTCTAAGCACATACTTCCCTACCCAGAAAGATCTGTGGCAGTCATATACTTCATTTCCTTTTTCTTCTTACATATTCATAGCTTAGAATCGCATTCGTATTCAAGCTTTCCCCGAAACTATCCACTTCTTTGCTCCCTAGAAGACTAAACAATGTATAGGCGATTTATATAAAGAAAAAATGATACTTACCTTGTCTTACTCCACTTGTAGTTTTACCTTCATCTATGGGTCACAAGCAACACACCGTAGTACCATTCATTAAAATTTGCTAGACGTTTCTTGAAAATGCACGGGTCAACCGACGTAAAGTGTTTTCATATGTTACTGCAAATTTGGACGACCACGTGGGCATTTTAATATACACCCTAACATAACGAAAAGGAAAGGGGGGAAGGGGTGGGGGGTGAGCGATTCTTATTCGTGGGGGGACTTCTAATAAAAGACAACTTTTGATAGACAGTAGTCATACTACTATATGATAAAAAAAATAGCAATAAATGGAGAGGCAATATTGAGAATCATTAAAGTTTATTATTAGTAAAATATAAAAGGCGATATATTTTTGCTATAAGCTTTTTCTGCCTCAATTTGTCGAGCTGCATGCCATAATATATGTTGTGGATATTTTTGTGTTCAATTTATTCACACACACACACACACACACACACACACTCACACACACACACATATATATATATATATAATATCATTACCTCTTTTAGAACATACTATTAAACTATTAAAAAGCTATACATTGTCATAAAATAAATAATCTAGTTACAATAAAATTGCCATTAGATGACTAGTTGCTTTAGCAACTTTTAAGTTGTTTTAAAAAATATACCGTATTTCGATAAGCCAGTCACCAATACCTACAAAGCTAATACAGATTAGACAGATTATACGTTAAACATAAGGCATGATTTTTTTTTTTTTTTTTTAATCCTATATAAATTTTTAAAAAAAGTGAAATTAATTAATTGCTTGAGGATGCCTGCATTAGGTGAGACTGTTACTTTAATTAAATAATATAAAATTAGGACAAGTTGTAATTAACAGCAGTTGAAAAATAAAGATGTTTCTTTTTACCTATCATTTTGGGCAGAAAAACTATATTTTTTTGGTGACTAACTTTTTTGAAATATATGCTTACCTAATATTTATAAAAATACAATTCATAAAAAACTTTACACCTTTTGCTGTTCATTAACAGAAAATGTACATTCATTTGTGTCAATAGTTGTATCAATAACGTGTAATGTACTTTCATCAACACCACAAGTAACATCATTAGCGCGAATCAACTTTCAATAACGATAATTGAATATGCGTGTACATTCATAGGCATCAATAGACAATCAATAGTGCGTTCGTACATTCATATACGCGGAATGTATTTTCTTGTGCGCGAAATTCAACTTCAATAACACCAAATGACAAACAATTGCATTTATGGACAATCATTTACCCAAAAGTGAAAATTCATTAGTGCTATTAGCATAATCATTGACAATCTATAACGCGCTTGGACAATCATGAGGGTCAACGTTATATTCTATAGCGTGGTTCGACAAACATTTGCATGATTCGAATGAACAATAAGAGAAATAAAACAATCATTAGCGATTTAAAAAAAAAAACTATAGTAGCCTTCAATTTCTTCGGCATTTATACATCGTGGCAAATACGTTTGCATATATCTGAACCACTGATCACATTTAGCGATAGTGATGGTTGCCACATTTCTCTGGAACCCTTCCATTAGCAACTGCTTTCTGTAGTGACCTAGAGCAATCCCTTGTCGTCTTGCCTTAGCCCGATAGTTCGTATGTTGTTGGATCTCTGGACGGCTGATGTCGGCTTTAATTGCTGCTTTAAGTGAGCTAATTGCTATTCTCCTACGCAGGCGCTATTATGGAGGCAGTTTCCTGAGTTTTTTATATGTTTTAAAGTGATTTAAAAAAAAAAATCGCTAATAATTGTTTTATTTCTCTTATTGTTTATTCGAATCATGCAAATGTTTGTCGAACCACGCTATAGAATATAACGTTGACCCTCATGATTGTCCAAGCGCGTTATAGATTGTCAATGATTATGCTAATAGCACTAATGAATTTTCACTTTTGGGTAAATGATTGTCCATAAATGCAATTGTTTGTCATTTGGTGTTATTGAAGTTGAATTTCGCGCACAAGAAAATACAATTCGCGCATATGAATGTACGAACGCACTATTGATTGTCCATTGATGCCTATGAATGTACACGCATATTCAATTATCGTTATTGAAAGTTGATTCGCGCTAATGATGTTACTTGTGGTGTTGATGAAAGTACATTACACGTTATTGATACAACTATTGACACAAATGAATGTACATTTTCTGTTAATGAACAGCAAAAGGTGTACTCGAACTATAAGATAATTAATGTGGTATCGGCTCAAAACGTTTTTGTTGTAATGCATCAAACTGAAGTGTTCAAAGACTCATATATTGTAACCAATACGATATTCAAGCTGGTTGGTTATCAAAAATATGAATTTTTATTTATTTAAAAGCACATATTTCAGCATTTTTGAAAAACGAATATGTACTTCTATTTTTTTTTATTTTTATTTTTATTAAGTTTCATTTCTTTTTTATTGTTAGCCTACAAGAAAGAAGGAAATTTGATTTCCAATTATAATGGATTTCAGTTGCCAGGTTACCGTATTCCCAAATATTTGCATAATCAATAACGGTTATAAATTTCAATACAGCCAAGGTATCCAAGATCCTCCCTGATCACCGCTGTCAACTCCATCTTCTTCTTCGTTACTCTTTTTGTTATCAGAGGTTTTTGGATCTTGATGGTTTATTAACAAACTTGACGGATGTTTTGGATTTACAAGTCAGCTGGTATCTCGTCATATAGAGAATTTAGTGGTACATCAGCCGATTTATCCTAAGGTGAAAAAAAAGTTTGTAAGCTTTTGCTTTTGGGTGTTACCCTCTTTAAATAAAGTATATTATTATTATTATTATTATTATTATATAAATGTAAGCAAATCTCGTTGTTCACCAAGTGAATGATAAGCCTCCAGTTTCGGTAGTTTTGTGCTGCTCGGGGTAAGCCTCAACTTTATTTAAAACAGTTGATAGATAGATAATTTGTAACACCGTATGGTATGTAAAAATGAAACTGGCGTTTCGGACGTTAGTCCTTCATCGGAGTTACAAATTGGTTTTACTCCGATGAAGGACTAACGTCCGAAACGTCAGTTTCATTTTTACATACCATACGGTGTTACAAATTATCTATCTATCAACTGTTTTACTGAAAACACCGACGCAGTTTACACTAGTTTTCCACCTTATTCAATTTTATTTAGAATATTCATGCCCCCCCGGCCCCCCCCCCTTCATCTCCAACGAAAGTCACGTGATTGATAGTGAGCAATTATTTTGCCGCAATGTTGATTTACTTATTTACTGTTTATAAATAAATATAATAATATAATAATATAATATATATGTAATATAAACTTAACATAAATATAATATAAACTTCATAAACTTTTTTCGCCTCTTCTCGGTAAATGAATCATAATAAAATACTGAACAATCCAATTCTTTCAATTAACGAAGACCAACGAACCCAGCAGTCCAAAATTTCGAAGGCAGAAAAACTTTAATACAATAAATATGTTGCAAATGCCCTTTCAAAGCACTGAAAAAATGAGTAAATGAGTCAGACGTCAAGAAGCAATGAGAACGGTAATAGTATACGAACTTCAAAATGATGTATTCAATGTAATCTGGGCATATGCATTTTAATTTTATTATTTTCCTAAAAATAATGCAAACCAACCTTCTTTTTGTTTTAATTGACTTTTGCATACACGGGTTCCACGTTAGATTTCCCTTTCTTGGAACTGGATGTCTTGTCACGTGGTGGTTGCTGTACTTGGATAGAAACGGTAGCCCGTTTGTACCCAGTCTCTTCTACGGTGGCATAATCAGCATTACTTGCAGATGTGTGAATTACGCTTCTCACTGGTATTGCATCAACTGGTTCTCCATAAGGACTCTCCTCCACCAACTGATTTTGCCTTCTAACAAAGTCGTGTGTTTTATATAGTGAGTCAATGTAAAAGTAATAACCAACATAACTAACTATTCGTCAATCAAATCAACCAAAGCTTGAATGGACCCGAGTTTCTTAAAAGTATCGTGACTGATGTGAGGCTAACATGTAAATACAAAAGAAATCCCACTTTTTCTCGATGGAATCTGTGGCATTTCTTTAGCATTTCCATGACGTTATCGTTGCATTCACGATACTCTTAAAAAGGGTCCATTTTTAATCGATCAAATATTTAACACTAGTCAACTAGTCAGCGGTTGAAGCCAAAGTAATCGATTAATCAAACAAGGAAGAAGAATCCTAGTCAACAACAATGCACTGCTCGGGCAGGAAACAATGTAATGCTATGCAATGCGCTTTTTTTTCTGCCAGGAAAAATGACGGTTTGTAGGTGAACGTTGTGTTGACAATTCATGATTCGATTCGCTGTTGTCCTAGTCAGAACCATTAATTGTTCAAAAACAAAAAAACAAAAAACAAAAAAAACAAAAAACAACAGCCAGTTCACTACTATTACACAACGTCATATACTTATAAAAAGTAGAACTTGTCAGAACTTACGGGTCATGGGCTATAGACTGTGTACCTGGAAGCAAAAGAAAAAATATTACAGTTACGGCATGAAAATAGGTTATTTTCAATTACACATGTGTTGCATTCCCATTAGTTACCCCTTATAAACGAGCAGTCGTGTTAAAACGAACCACAGGATTAAAAAGTGCACCTAGATACTGGTAAAAAAAAGCGAATTAGCTTATAATGTTGACTGTTGCTGGATCTAAATCAAATGTTCCTTAAAATAGCAATTTTTACAACCATGGTCCCACGTTTTGACCGCTTGAGCATGCGCTTATAAAAGAGCAGTAGCTCTTGAAGCATGTATCCAACCCTATTTTGATACTATTGTTTTGGGACACTCATGCAATGCAAGCGAATTCGCAAAAGGTCACCGCACCCGTTGTTCAAGGTTTACGTGGAAACTATTATTATTATTTGGCTTCAACTCCTGTAACTTGTATCTATATTTATCACTCACTTACCCTTGTCGATGTCACGTTTTGACTTTTTCAGTTTTCTTGAAAAGCGAATAAAAGCCAGCATTAACGCAACCGTAACTAGAGAGCAAACGACCACTATGATTATGAGTAGCCAATCAGGACCAGAATGAAGAATGGATTCCTCTGAAATATCAAAGAAGCACAATCATATGTAATCATGTACTTATTAATCATGTATCCAATACTAAAGTAAAATAATTAATTTGCGATTAAAGAAAACCAAGTTAAGAGCGACTGTCTGTAAAAATCAAACATACGGCGGAAAGGCTCAAATTTTCGAATTTGCTCTACTTTTGGATTTTAGTAGTGTATGATGAAGTACGAAACGCTCTGTGGTTAGTTTTGAAAAATATGTTTTTGTTTTCGAGAAAAAGGGAAAAATCGGTTTGAGCTCCATGGACGATTTTCGCTGCCAGAAGATGGCTGAAAATTGCTTACTTTCGCTTGGTCTGTGTATCAAAACTATTGATCCAAATAGCCTTCTAATACTTTCTGCCAAAAGTACAACTCTTATTTGCTCCATTAAGAGTAGTTTCATAAAAATCGAACACCTCTGAATTATCCCTGGCTTTATACTGTTCTGTATATTTCTTATATTGAAATCTTACTAGTTACTGGTGGATGGTATTTTCGGAAATCGGTTGCAAAAAACAAGCCAACGCCACGGTTGCCAATTCTGATTTCTTGATAATTCCGATGAAATGGAGCAACGGAAAAGACCTTTTCGTGTTGAAGGTTAGTATATTAATGTTTTCTTTTATTTGAATAGACTAGATTTGAAAAACAATGATGTTTCAAGGGAATTTATTTCGAGAAGTCTTTAGTCACGCAATCGTCAAACAATGATTTCTGCATATTTAATGAGTCAAAATAAAAGCTCTCGCAAAAAGCGCACAATTATTTCCCCAAAATGAAAAATACATGACTGTAATCTCATAGGATTTGGAAGGATGGCACATAGGGAAACTCGCAGTTTTCGAGATGCACTGACCAGCATTGTAACTCAGTGCCCATTGCTTTTTCGTACTTCATCATACACTATTAAATTCCAAAAGTAGAGCGAATTCGAAAATTTGAGCATTTCCACATATTTCTGATTTTGTTTGATTTTTACAGACAGTCGCTCTTAAGATATTCTGTTCTGCGTTGTCGATACCCCTTGTTTATGATCCCCTCAATAAGTGTAGCTAGTTTCTCATCTTTGTGTGATCCCCCCTTCTCACATAGATACAAGACAATATTATATAGCTTAATATGTAAAATAATGTTAGCTTATCATTATTATTGTTATATATTTCTATAGCTTCAGTTGTCAACATATGATTTACTTAAATCCACCGAACCAAACCACGCTTGTCTAACCCTTTTTGAATATATTGGCTTTCTTCACACCATTTAGCAACAAGCGCTTGTTTCTTGGTTTCGATTCTTGGGTAGGGTCTCTAGCTACTCGGTTGCAATAGACCCTTTGCATGTGACTTCAAAGGATCTCAATATGGTGGACAAAACAAAAGAATTTTAATCACCTGGGAATTGGGAGCCTATTGGCTTGTGTGATGCGAGAGGCCTATTTTATAAGTATTCCTTTGTTTTCAAAAATCATTTCCACTCGACCACATGTAACAAAAGGCAACTACTCTGACCAGCTAAATAATATAATAATATAATCTTTCTATAAGATACAATAATTAAGTTCCAGAAAGCTATTAGATTAATTCATACTGAAATGGTCGACTATGCTGATACTTGTGCTAAGATTTTCTTTTGTGAAGTGAGCAACATCATACAATCTATCCATCCTTCTATCCATCAGTTGCATAATACACATGTAATCCAGGGTGTTACAGACAAAAAATAAATGATGATCACTTTGATCATATAGTAAACATACCTTTTTTCTTGCAAAATGAAACGGATTTGCGTTGAAAAGCTAAAACATTAAAATAATAGATATGACAAAAAGGCAAGCAGGCAAGCAGGCAAGCAGGCAAGCAGGCAAGCAGGCAAGCAGGCAAGCAGGCAAGCAGGCAAGCAGGCAACGTTCTGGTAAAAACATACCTTTTACTGTTATTGAAGGACTTTTGCGCTCTGCAACAACATTCGATGCCACACAGTAGTACTGTGATGTACTATTCTTACAGTCTTCATTTTGTACGAGTAACGTTCCATTTGCCGCTTCAACGGTTGTATTTCTTAATTTGTCATACCAAGTAATATTTGGTCTTGGGGCCCCTGTGGCTTTGCATTGCAGTGTAATGCTATCGTTCCTCATTGTAATTCGATTTTCTGGATGATCTACTATAGTTGGTGGTTCTGTGAATAGCGTTTTTATAGATATCATTAGTTATAAGTCTATATATTTTTACTTTTCAATTCATTAGAGTGAAATCTATTGCATAAATAACTGATAAATAATAATAAATTAAAGATCCTAAATGAAATATAAGTTACAGCATGAAAAGTAATGCTTATTAATCAATAACATTACTAACCATTTTGAACTTTTTTATTTAGGATTTAACTTACGATAGATCGGCATTTTGAGGTATATTTCTTTTCCTTGTCCATATTTGTTCTTCGCAATACAGCCGATAGTAAGATACGTCCCATTATTTGGTGTAGTAATTGTGACATTACCATCAGACGAGTTTACCATTGTTATATTTCCTTGTTTGATGGAGTAATTTGCTGGGGGAGATGCGTCTGCATTACAGAATACTTCAAATGTTTTATTTGCTGTGGCAAATTTCATATCCGATGTCAGCTTTGCATTTATTGGTTGATATTCTGTATAATAATAATGATAAGATAGCACAAGTCACAAGAGATCGAAAACAAATTCTCAGGCTCGACGCTAAGACCATTCGATTGCTCAACCATCTGCCATGCTAAGCAAGTAAGCCTATATAAAATGTTGATCTAAATAACAGAAGGTACATACAGGTCTCTTCTGTTTACTCTACCTTCCTCCCTGTTTAGAAAACTGATGTCTTTGCTACCTGATCATTAGCCAGCCGCATCTGATTGGCTGGAAACAGTCAGCCAATCATCGATAGCGTGCAAGGCTGAATAAAAAGGATACCTGCAGCGTTTTTCTTCTGCAGATAATAAATTTATCTTGTATAAGTTCACTTAAGGTTAAAAAAGACATTTCAAAAACGGTTTGTTTTCATTCGTTGGCCTGTTAGTTAACTTTGTTTCCACTTTTTTCTTTTTCTATTTTTTTGTTAATTGTTCAAAATATAGATGATGATATCCAACAAATCCCTCTCTTCCTCTCTTTACATTGACACACAACATATCATGAGTGATTGCATTTTGCTATAAAGTCGCATACCTGTTACTTTAACAGACGTACAATTAGTCTCCTCCCCAAAACCGTTAGACACGTGACAGCAGTACTTTCCTCCTGATGCTTTACCAGTGATGTTGAATGACGTCACACTGGAATTAGCTATTGTTCTGTTGGTATCCTTGTGTATCCATGTAATACGAGGTGCTGGATCTCCAGAGGCATTACATCTTAATGTTATTGATTCTCCTTGTTTACCAGAAAGGTGGAAGGTTAGATTCTTGACACGAGGTAAAACTACAAAAATAAGAAAGATTGAATGTAAGATTTTGCTTTTGCTTATCAACTGACTTAACTGCTATTAAAGTTGGACGATTTGTTCACAGTATTATATTCTTGTGTGGAAAAAAAATTTTTTTTCCATGTCACATTTAATTGACTTTTTTAGTCTTTCTCGAGCTCAAGAAGACAAATAAACACAAGTTGGAGTAGTTTTTAGCGCAGATTTCGTATGAGTGTGAAAAGTCACAACACACTGTACGGTTACGGTGGGGCACGGCGCGGATGCGGCAAATGATTTTTAATGGACAAGGCTGACACGGTCACGGCAATGTGCGCTCCTTGCTGTAAGTTATGTTTTTTCAACGTCGTACGAAAACTGATCTATGTATTTGGTACCTTACCTCTACTCTTTTATGAAGTGCATAACCATTTTGTCTTTTCGATTTAGAACTTCCAGAACATTTATTTAGAAAATGAAGATATATCTAAGTATTAATTTGAAAATTGTAAAAAAGGTCTTTTTAACGCAAAACTTTCACATGGCTAGTGTTATCACTTGAGCTTTGTAATTTTTCCATATGATGGAAATCAAGGTTTACAAGTCTGTGAGTTGACGTCTGATTTTCCCACTTTCGTGTCTAGATTATACCCTCGACAGAGAAGTAAGAAGGAAAGAAGGAAAGAAGGAAAGAAGGAAAGAAGGAAAGAAGGAAAGAAGGAAAGAAGGAAAGAAGGAAAGAAGGAAAGAAGGAAAGAAGGAAAGAAAGAAAGAAGGAAAGAAGGAAAGAAAGAAAGAAAGAAAGAAAGAAAGAAAAAAGAAAAAATGTAAGTTAATGTAAAGCCGTTTACCTATCACTTCAAGGGACGTGCAATTGGTCTCATTCCCAAAATCGTTTGACACGTGACAGCAATACTTTCCCCCTGATTCTTTACCAGTGATTTTGAATGACGTCACACTGGAATTTGTAATTGTTCTTTTGGTATCCTGGTGTGTCCATGCAACACGAGGTGCTGGATATCCAGAGGCATAACATCTTAATGTTATTGAATCTCCTCGTTTACCATAAAGGCTTGGATCCAGATAATTGATACGAGGCAAAGCTGCAATCACAAATAGAGAGAGTATAAATGTGAAACTTTACTCTTGCTAGCTGAGCGTAATAGTCAGGACTGGCAAAGTTGATGAAAAATTTTCATGTTTGGGGATGGTTGAGGGAGGTGTATTTTAGTATTGTATTTGTAATTTTTAATATATATATTATATATTCACATATAACTTATTACTGTGTCTAATTTTAGCTCATCTTTCTTAACATAGTTATCTTGTATATTAGTCTTTTTATTAGTATTCATTTACAGGACCCCAATGTAAAACACGCTTGTGACTTAGGCATTACTGAATAAAGCTTGTTATTATTATTATGAAGGTTCCCAATGCGAACATAAAAACGCAAAAACGAGACCAGTATGATAATATCAAGCTCGATTACCTGCGTATAACATTTTGATGTTTGGCCGACCGTTCGGTCATGTTATTTAGGGACCATCACTGTATAATCCCATATAAGCAACTATTGTATTTATTATTTTCAAATTCTCTTTCCTGCCCAAATTAAACATTGATTTGGATTGTTTCCATATTCGCATTCTTTTGAGGGAAAAATATGCTTTATGGAATCAGTCTAGTATAGTTTGGGATGATATAATTAATATTCAATAGGACTACACGTCCGTCCAATCTGGAAATAATTGAATTCAAAATACTCCCCTGACTGCGAAATTGGACTCAGCTTATCGGCCTCTTCCAATTTTGTCAGTTCGCGGAATTTTTTCTCATCCAATTATTTCCAAATTGGACAGCATTTAGTCCTATTACCTATGCAAAAAGTAAATAAACAATTCAACAGCAAAAAGTATTGTTGAGGGGGGGGGGGGGGGGGGGAGAAGGAAAGAGTGGTAGTAGTATTAGTAGTAGCAGTACTAGTAGTAGTAGTACTAGTAGTAGTAGTACTAGTAGTAGTAGTACTAGTAGTAGTAGTACTAGTAGTAGTAGTACTAGTAGTAGTAGTACTAGTAGTAGTAGTACTAGTAGTAGTAGTACTAGTAGTAGTAGTACTAGTAGTAATAGTAGTAGTAGTACTAGTAGTAATAGTAGTAGTAGTAGTAGCAGCAGCAGCAGCAGTAGCAGCAGCAGCAGCACCCCTGCGTTAGAATGACCATGGTACCATGGTTTTTCATTGTCAACCATGGTCAACCATGTTTAGACTTTGGTCTAACCATGGTGGCTGACCATGATCAGAAAATAATGATGACCATGGCACACTGTCAACCATGGTCAAAAGACATTTTGCTTGATTTTACCAAAAAAAAAAGACATTAATTGATATAAATATGGGAAAACATAAGAAACAAAAGCTAAAAATGAGTTTTTAAATATTCTAAATTAATTTAATTTACATTTTTTTTCATGACCATGTTACACAGTCAACCACAGTCAAAGTATAATAATGATGACCATGGCACACAGTCAACCATGGTCAAACAACATTTTGTTTGATTTTACCCAAAAAAAGGCATACTTTGATTTAAATAAAAGAAAATATAAGGAACAAAAGCTAAAATCAAAGTTTAAATATTTTAAATATGTTTAATTTGTATTCATTGTCATGACCATGTTACACTGTAAACCATGGTCAAAGTTTATTATAATGATGACGATGGCACACAGTCAACCATGGTCAAAAGACATTTGGTTTGGTTTTCTTAAAAAAAACTTAAATTGATCAAAAAATGAGAAAATATAATGAATGTTAAATCTAAAAATTAATTCCTAAATATATATATAAAAAATTGGTTTACATTATTGTTATGACCATGCATGTTACACAGTCAACCATGGTCAAAGTGTTAATAATGTTGACCATGGTACACAGTCAACCATGGTCAAAGTGTTAATAATGATGACCATGGTACACAGTTAACCATGGTCAAAGTGTTAATAATGTTGACCATGGTACACAGTCAACCATGGTCAAAGTGTTAAAAATGATGATCATGGCACACAGTTAACCATGGTCAAAGTGTTGATAATGTTGACCATGGTACACAGTCAACCATGGTCAAAGTGTTAAAAATGATGATCATGGCACACAGTTAACCATGGTCAAAGTGTTGATAATGTTGACCATGGTACACAGTCAACCATGGTCAAAGTGTTAAAAATGATGATCATGGCACACAGTCAATATATAAGGAACATTTAAACATAAGAATCAATTTTCATGTTACACTATCAACCATGGTCAAAATATGTTAATGCCCGGATAACCATGGTACACAGTCAACCATGGTCAGCCAGAATATCTGAGTTATCATAACTCTCTACCCATTTGCTAGCAAAAATGTCAACTTTTTCCTTAGAAACTAACAAGAGACTAACACCATATACTTGTAAGTAAGTATGTAAGTGAGGCCTTTTAAAAGTTAACCTTTACAATGTAAAAATTCGTTTTTGAAATCCATATCTTAGATTACCAGTGCATTTCGAATAAACTTCCACACAATACATTATTGAAAAATATACTTATTTATTTCCTGTTACTGTTACCCACTGCTGAAACTATTTCCAGTGCATTTAAAATATAAACATCTTCAAATCCATCTCTACACATTTGCAAGTCTTTCTTTCCACAAAGGCACTGTACTGTGACCGTGAGTGGACTGGTGATTAGCCGGTATGTACGCGGGCTCATAGTCTGTGTTTTGGCGCCTAATGTTGTTATTCACCGGTAACAGTTTCTTGTAGAGAAAAATACCGTATAATCTCTGTTCAAAAGAAGTTTTTATGAATTTTGGAAGCTGAATTTGCTCAGCAAGAGTTTGATATCGTGCAATGGGTTCAATGTTTACTTTCCTGGATTGCAAAATCGGTGGCTGATCATGAGGACATGGATTGAATCACTATCAGGCATGTACATTGACATTTTCTTTTCACTTTTTATTCAAACCCAATTTATTCTGTAGTTAACTGGCTGGAATCTTGCTCTTCGTGGCTTTAAGCATTTTAATGAGGTTTGTCAATGAAGCTGAATGCCTGGCTGGCTTTTCGAAAGCGTGAAACAACATTTATGTTTCGAAATACGACTTGAATCGTTTACGTTCTTGTTGAGTTCTTTGGGAATTAATATAGCGAACCAGAATGCTAGCAAGTGCACGTAACTCATATACAATTACAGAACATCAATTATTTTATATCTTTCCACATTGATTTTAAGGTTCAAGAAAGATCTGTTACAAGAAGTAATGTACAGAGCCGAGAAAATATTTTGATAGGCTAAAAAACCCACAAGGAATTATAGTGGGGAATCAAAATTCACAACATACTTGGAAAAAGTCTTGCAGAAGCTATTACAAAGTGAACTTCTCTCTTTATAACAATTTATTTCTCATTTAGTGAGAAAATTATGAATTTTTTCGAGAAGGTCTTGCAATTATTCATTTATACTTAACAAAACTGTATGGAAAAAGTATTTTTAAGCAAAGTCATTTTATCTGTTTCTTTGATCAATTTTCTTTAAAAGAATTCTAGTTAGCACATTAAAATGGATAAACGAATTGGCTGTATACATAATCAAGTTATTTTATTGAGTGTATTATAATATGACAAAATAGAAATAATTCTTAAAATTATTACCATACTGTAGATGTGCATTAAGCATTGAACAGAAAGTACAGTAAGTTGTCAGGACAAAACTAGAGCACCAGGCCAACTAAATTTCATGATAGTAACTTTAGTGTAGAAACAAACATTTTGGCTAATATTTACATGCTGATTGTATACAAATTATTTTCTGTTGCATTAAAAAAATGAGCATTTATTTTGTTCCTTCTATTAATGAGTGAATTATACTACTGCCCAGTATGATTTGCACCCTGATATTGTATATTTATGTAGGTTTTTCTTGACCATGCTATACGGGTGCTGTTTGCAAACATGGTTGACCATGGTAAACCATGGTATTGATATTGCTTTCAAACATGGTTGACCATGGTCTACCATGGTAATGATTTTGCTTTTAAACATGGTTGACCATGGTCTACCATGGTATTGATATTGCTTTCAAACATGGTTGACCCTGGTCTACCATGGTATTGATATTGCTTTCAAACATGGTTGACCATGGTCTACCATGGTAATGATTTTGCTTTTAAACATGGTTGACCATGGTCTACCATGGTAATAATTTTGCTTTTAAACATGGTTGACCCTGGTCTACCATGGTATTGATATTGCTTTCAAACATGGTTGACCATGGTCTACCATGGTAATAATTTTGCTTTTAAACATGGTTGACCATGGTCTACCATGGTATTGATATTGCTTTCAAACATGGTTGACCATGGTCTACCATGGTATTGATTTTGCTTTTAAACATGGTTGACCATGGTCAAACCATGGTTGTTCTTTTACATAGCAAGACACTAACTGACCATGGTTGACCATGGTTAAACTTGTGCAATTTTAAGCAGCAGCAGCAGCAGCAGCAGCAGCAGCAGCAGCAGCAGCAGCAGCAGCAGCAGCAGCAGCAGCAGCAGCAGCAGCAGCAGCAGTAGTAGTAGTAGTAGTATAAATAGTAGTAGTAATGGATCCGTAGTAATAGCTACTGCTACTGCTACTTGAAGCTAGGTTTCGTTTGTGATTGGTGTTTAAATACCGTAAAAGAATACTCTAGAACATTTTCTTTCTCTTTGTAATACAGTCACGGCTACTGGTTTCCACACAACTTTACAACAATATGTGATATTACGTCTAAAGCCAGCACTCGGTACACGCAGCAAAACAATGGTAACGTTATTTTTGCCAAAAATGTCGAATAATGAAGAATCTTGGAATTTGTAATACGGATTCTGTTCCCCCTGTCTTGAAGCCATAGGAGAGTAACCTTCTTTAACGTTATGTTCAATATCAGAATAGTAAAGTGTTTCGTTTTTCTCCATTTCGTAATGCCAGCGCAAGCTAAAATGACGTCCTTCTTCTACGTTTCTGTGTGCATTTGGTACAGCAAGCCATGACATTGCACCTGAAAAAGGATACAAGATTAATTATCATGGAACATGTAATGATCCAATTTTTAAAGGACACTAATTACTGACAGGGCAATATTACAAGCATAAGAGATAACCATTGTTATTTCCAGTATAAGTTATTACCAATAAACTCTTGTTTCCATTCTTTGCTAGCAGCTTTTTCAGAAAATGTTAGTGAATGCTTTGTTGCAATTTGCTTATCAGGAATACAGCAATAGAATTACATATTTTTATTTCCGTTTTAGGAATTTTATTTCGATACTTAGGTAATTTTGAGGATCAAGGTTCTTCAACTGCTAGACAGGTAGCCCAAAAAAGAGATTTGTTAAGCTCAAATTGTATTTTGAAGTTCTTACTGATTATTTATATTTATTACTAGCAACAAAACCAGAAAGGACATTTCTTTGCTCTTGCATAGCGAGCTTGCAATGGTTTTCACGTCATTTAAATTAACTTCCGGTTTCTGAAAATATGCAGATTCGTATAAGACTACATGATTTACCTAGAATAAATTATGCCTATTTCAAAAGAGCAGTCTCAGCACCAATAGCCCTAGTAAAAGAACAATTATTAAAGTCGTAGGCCATTTGCCGTGGTTTACTTCGTCTCTGGCTTCTTAAAAGCTTTAAAGGGAAATATATAGAACTTCAGATCAAATATTTCACTGAAAAATGGTTTGCACAATGCTTGATGTCGTCTTTATTAAACCTCCTTAGTTTGGCTTCTTTAAATTCGACATCGAATCTCGACGTCCGTTCAAAACTTTACACGGCATTCGCTATATTTTAAAGTTCAAGCCCTAAAAACCGCATCCTTTCTTCGAGGTATTCGTAGATTTTTTTTTGTTTTGTTTTGGTTTTTGGTTTTTGGTTTTTGGTTTTTGGTTTTTGGTTTTTGGTTTTTGGTTTTTGGTTTTTGGTTTTTGGTTTTTACAATAACTAGAATTTGCATTGATTGCTAAATCAAAACCAACAAAAAAATAATGCGTGTACCTTATGGCCATTCGTCTTTTTAAAATAATTGAATTATCGATTTATTCAATTTGGCCCCAATTTTCGATATTTTTATCAATTAAAATTAAACTTTGAATTCCATTTTTTCAATTTTAGAGTTTTCGTTTAAATAGTTGAAAAATTGACAGATACAGAGAGCAAAATCCCACACCTTATGGCCATTTAAGGTTTTAGCAAATTAAATTGTTAATTTTTTTAGTTTTTGAATTCATTTTTTCATTTTTTTGCGTTAAAAAGACTATCGTTTCGATCATTCCCAATTTTAAAATCCCACATTTAAACAAAGTGAAATGAAGAGGAATGAAATACTATTTCCCACGTTAATCTTTGTTGGATGCAGACAATTGCCGATCATTAAAATGGCGCCAAGTAGAGTATACAGTTACTGTTTCATTTATTGACTTTCTAAAGGGGAGAATGCAAAAGGTTTGATGGAAATTCATCTTCTTTTCTTAGCACTTAGGGGAGTGCCACAGGGTACAATCTTAGGGCCTGTATTATTGTTCTCAGTAATGGTTAACGATATTAAGCCTATTGATCATCCTAGTTATTCTATACTTGCGAAGTATGCTGATGATTTGACCCTTAGTACTTTAGTTAACCAGGAGTATGATCATTCTTGTCAGGAAGTTAATAATATTTTGGAATGGGCAAATAATAATCACATGAAGATTAATCTGACTAAAACTAAAGAGATCATTGTTAAAGGCAAGGTAGACACACCTTTGCCTATTGCTATTTATGACATTGAACAAGTTAAATGTATTAAGTTGTTGGACCTTTATTTCCATGGTGATCCTACAAACTGGGATTCCCAATTTGATCATTTATTAACCAAGGCTGGTAAACGAATGTACATTTTGCGTATTTGCAAAAGTTACGTTTATTCTTCAGATCATCTTCATCATCTTTTTCATGTTTTGATCATCTGATTTCTGTGGCGGATTTAGGGGGGCTCATTGGGTGCAAATGAACCCCCCCCCCCCCCCCCCCCCCCCCCCCCCTACCGGCTGGTACCTTGGATTTTTTATATTTTTTTAAATAAATAAATAAAAGTATGGTAGGTCCGCTTTTTGATGGATAGGTTATCCTTATCAGGAACGCCCCTAGGCCAGTGATGTGCCTCATGGGAAAAATGATGATGCAAGAGAACGTTATTGTTGTGCCGAGATTTGTAATAATGAACCCCTCCCCCCTCTTAAAGTCCTGGATCCGCCACTGGATTTATTTATTCTACCTCAATTTTTGATTGTGGTTATTTTGAAGTCGGTAAAATGGGAGGGGGATGATCGAAACGATAGTATTTTTAGCGCAAAAACTGTCAAATGAATTCAAAAACTAAAGATCAATTAATTTGCTAAAACCTTAAATGGCCATAAGGTGTGGGATTTTGATCTCTGTATCTGTCAATTTCTTCAACTATTTAAACGAAAATTCTAAAATTGAAAAAATGGAATCCAAGGTTTAATTTTAATTGATATAAATATCGAAAATTGGGGCCAAATTTAATAAATTGACAATTCAATTTTATCAAAAAGACAAATGGCCATTAGGTACACGCATTCAAATCATCATTATAAGAGCATTTTCAGACCTTCTTGGTCCGTGTAACACTCCACAAAGAGCTTTTCAATTTAGTTGGCGTGAATTGGACATATGAAATTTGCCTGATTTTTGAATTTTCATTTTTTATGAGCATGTCAAAATTCGAATATTATCTCATCAATGTCAATTTTCAATTTTCGAATTCAAAAATTAAAAATTAAAATAAATATTTGAAATGACTTTTCGAAATTTTGATTTTGTACTCTGAAAACGAACTTTGGAAAAATACCCTGTAGACAGGGGGAGGTGAAGATTAGGCGGACTGAGGGTAGGTGGGTCCACTTCCGCTTTCATCATCGTACAAATTGGTCGAAAATTCTTCCATGGTTTTCTCTCAAGGTTTACATGCTGTTATAACACCCTTCTTGGTGCCTCCCCTCCCTCTATGGTTTTTTTTATTATTGTTGTTGTTAGTGGATCTTTATCGTGTATTTATTCAACAAAAGTATTTCCAAAGTAATTAACTATAAATATCACGCTCACCATCTTCTTAGTCGCAGCTTTACAACTGCAATGAAGTCGTTTCTGAAGCTCTACATGCAAGTGAAAGCCGAAAAAGCATACTACCCAGAGAAAATTAATCCAGTTCAGTCAGTTAATTTTGATCCGTGTACAAGAGGCTTTCCATTGCTAAGTCATTGTACGATAACAAACTTGAACATCGTCAACAACAATAAAGACAGCCACTTTTGAAATTTTGAAATTTAACATTTGAAATGTACTTAGTCTGTAAAAACATTAATTTTCTCTCTCATAACACTTCTTACAGTTGAGAATCACTTTCTCAGTAGTTTTGAACATTTTTGATTCACTTGTAAGGTACATTTTTACCATTATTTTAGTCATAACAGTCTTCAGGGTAAAGCTGCCATTTTCAAAACGACTGTTTTTTTCTGTTTTGGACGCCTTTGTGCTTTTCATTCACGCAAGGTGCGTAAGGCGAATTGAGGGCATTATCAACAAATAAAGTCGATATTTTGTATTTATTTCTTGTTTGTTGACTTGACTATATTATAAAAGCAATGGATCATAAGTAGCGTGCGTCCATCGAGTTATGGATGCACTTGGGAGGTTGGTTAAGCACTCAAAAAAGCTAGAGTTGCACTCCGCGTTGGACGCACGCTACTTATGATCCATTCCTTTATTTAGGCACTGCCTAAAACAGGGGGGTTGGACACAGCGCGCGAGGCTTCACGGTAGCGAAAATTGCCAAATCAGAGCCCTCTATTTTGAGAGAGGGAAAAGCAAAAATGGCGAGTGAAAAAAGGCAAGTGATAGATTTCTTAGACTTTGTAGTATTTATTTGTATGCTTTTGGAATGAAATCTTGTAGGATTAAAGTGCATGTCATATTGAAGGTGTTGGAAAAGTTTGACTTCAAAATTTTGCTTCAAAGAAATTTTTATGCTCATTCGTATTCGTGTGTTTATTTTGATCTTGATTCATTTTGTCTGAAACTGCTTGCTTCTGTCATGGCGACTGGACGTGTCTCTATGTGCTGCGTATTATTTTATGTGGTAGCAAGACTTATATCCCTTATAGAACAGCCTGGATTTGCCTGTAATAACTCTAAGGAGTTTTCTTTTCATCTGTGGAGAACTTTTAAAGTGAATCTCAATATTTGCCCTCGTCTTATCTATGGAAAACCTAGAGTATACTCTCGTCGTGACTTCACCAGACCAGCGAGCTATATGGCCGGCCTTCTACTTTTATGTGGTGACGTTGCCACTCAGCCTTATAATACCAAACCAAGTCCTATTCACTGCTCCAACATAAAGTGCTCGTATATGAACTCTAGGAGTGTTGTAAGCAAACGCAGTGAGCTCCAAGCGTTTTCTATTGGACAAGATCTCATATTATGTGTTGCGTCTTGGCTCAAGGAACACATTCGGGACTGTGAGCTGCTCCCGTCCTCTGAATTTACTATACACAGGCGAGACAGGGAGGACAGAAGAGGCGGAGGAGTTTTTCTGGCAGCACGAAACAATATAATTAGTATTCGCCGAAAAGATCTAGAGACAGACGCTGAAATTCTAGCATGTGAACTTCGTCCTAACTCTAGACGAAAAATATTGTTAATCGTTTATTACAGGCCCCCGGACACTGATTTAAACTACTTAAAGGAAGTCAAGAAATCTCTTCGTCTAGCTTCCAAAGCAGGATTTGATCAAATTATTATTGTTGATGATTTTAACCTCCAAGGTATGGATTGGTCGACGGGTACTGCTACGAGAGAAGACTGTCTTCATAACTACTTCACCATATTGTAAAGGACAACTATCTATGGCAGCTTATTGACTTTCCGACGAGGGGAGATAATATTCTTGATTTAATCCTTACCAACATTCCTTTGAAATTTCAGCATATCCATGGATTTATTGATATAATCTCTACTGACCATAAACTGATAAGTTTTGAACTTAATTTCAATATCCAAAAAAAATTCAAAAGTAGCGCGTACTTTTTACAACTTCAAAAGTGCTGATTGGGTAGCACTTAAACAAGCTCTTCAGATCATCCCGTGGGACATGTGCTTCGATGCAACAAATGATGTTAACGCCTCTCTTTCCAAATGGAGCGACCTCTTTCTTACGGCTGTAGATGAGCACATTCCAATGTGTAAAGCTCGTAATGTGAATGATCCTCCGTGGATTGACAATGAATTACGTTCATTGTTAAGAAAGACCTACAAAGGAAGAAATTACGCAAAAAAAATATATTCGCCCTCAGTGGAAATCAAATATAAAGAACTCAGGCGGTCTGCCAAGTCGATGCTTGCTAAGAAGAAAAAAAGCTTTGCAGATAAGTTAAAAACATCAATTTCAGAAAATCCAAGGCGCTTTTGGTCGTACGTTAAATCTTGTACATCTGACAAACCCTCCTCTAGTTTTTTTAAGGTATGGTCACGTATTTCTAACAGATGTCAGGACAAAGCGAACTTACTGAACAAATTCTTCCATTCCGTGTTTAGTCCAGCTTCAGCCACTCCACCTCCGAGTTGCCAGCCTCTAAACAGTGATTGTGATCAACTGGATTATGTTGAACTTACAACCTCCGAGGTGTTGGACGCCTTAATGAGGCTTGATCCCAATAACGCTAGTGGGCCGGATAATATCCCGGGATCTTTGTTAAAAAGCACAGCACCCGAAATAGCTCCATCACTATGTAGAATCTTCAACCTGTCTCTGTCTACGGGCGTGGTTCCCACGACTTGGAAATATGCTAACATCTCGCCAGTATTTAAAAAAGATGACTCGTCCTTGGCCGTAAACTACAGACCAGTTTCACTTCTCAGCATTACCTCTAAAGTATTGGAACGTTGTGTATTCAATCATTGCTGTCCTCACTTGACTCCATCTTTCTACCACCTACAACATGGCTTTTTGAGAGACAAGTCTACAGTTACACAATTATTGGAGGTGTACCATGATGTCCTGGACATGCTGGCTGGGGGTCAGGAAGTTTTCGTCATACATCGTGACCTCTCAAAGGTCTTTGACAAAGTGACACACCATCTTCTGTTATTGAAACTTCACTAGTATGGCATATCAGGGTCCATTCTACATTGGTTTGAAAACTACCTGTCCTACAGACAGCAGCGTGTTGCTCTTGATGGTATATTTTCGGATTGGCTACTTGTGACTTCTGGTGTGCCCCAGGGATCTATCCTGGATCCACTACTGTTTTTAGTGCATGCAAATGATATGCCAAACTATATTCATCCCGGTTCTAGTCTTGCCTTGTTTGCTGATGATATTAAGCTTTACCCTATTGACAGAATGAGTTCCGCTTCCTCATTGCAGACGGATCTGGACTGTTTGGAGCAATGGAGCACTGATCATGGCATGAAGTTTATTACTACCAAAAGTAAAGTCTTACATATGACTAAAAGAAGATCTTGTCAGGGGTTTAAACATAACTACCAGCTTGCTGGCGAAGATTTGGTATCCGCTACTGAAACTTCCGATCTTGGTGTGACTGTCACTCATCAGTTGTCGTGGGAAACACATATCAAGAGACTGTGCACTAAGGGCAACAAAGTTCTTGGACTGATCAAGCGTGTTTGTGCGTTGACATTAGAGACATATCAATACGTAAACTATTGTACACTGCATTAGTTAGACCTATTTTAGAATATGCTTCTTGTTTGTGGTCACTCTATAACAAAAAATATTGCAGTCTACTAGAGAATATTCAACGTCGCGCAACTAAATTTATACTTAATTATCCAGTAAAAGAAGTAACGTACTTAGACAGGCTGATACAGCTAAACTTACCTCCTATAGAATTCCGCAGAGATATACATGACTTAGTACTCTTGTTTCAAATTAAGGTTGGGCTCATTTCCGCTAATTTTGAACGTTTTTTTTCTTCCTCAAACAAGTAGTTATGCTACTCGTAAATACAATCGCGCCAACTTCCCGGTTTTCACTTTAAACATTCTCAGAATTATTTTACTAACTCCTATTTTCCTAGATCTGTTAAGTTATGGAATAGCATCCCACATTCCTTTAAATATGTATCAACTGTTTCACAATTCAAAAGTCTACTTTTCGAGCACTACAAAACTAAGCTTAGCATTTACAGACCGCCATAGTGTGATGCTCATTTAATAGTTTATAAGTTTGTTTATATAAGTATTCTTAGGTTTTAGGCCCGGGTCAGGCACCATGCTTCACGGCAGGTTGAACCGAAAAGCATTATTTTTGGGACTGTACGTTCCGCTTTAGGTTCGGCTCATGTGGGGTGCGGCGTTCTACCTGGGCCTTAAACAGACATATTTCATGTTTTGTTAATTCACGTAAGGAGTTGAATTTCAATTGGGGCTATCGCCCTGTTTTCTTCTCCGGCCGCCCTTAAGTTTGTATATTGTGCATTTAATTGTATTATGTTTGAGGCAAATTCCAATAAACTAAACTAAACTAAGCTTCATATTTCTATCGTTTAATCTTTAAATAAATGGGATCTCGTGTTGAAACTATAGCGAAAAGTAATGGAGGAAGTTTCCTTTCATGTGGTATGAGGGCTCCCCAGGGCTCCCCAGTACTTTTTGAGATATAGAGACTCAAAGTGATGTCTTTTTGAGGTACTCGTCGTTGCAGCTGGCTTAGTTCTTCTAACATTTGAGAAAGAATAAAGATATCATTAAACTAATTTAATCAGATTTAAATGTCAAGATAATATCAGCCGAGGATCATTCACATACATGGTAAGTGCTGTAAATTCTCGTATTAAAAATTAGAGTCGTTTAAGGTGGAACTAAACTATTTCAGAGCGAATTTTGAACAATTTTATTCTCGCTCGCATCGTAAAACGTCAATTTAACTATGTTTTTCATATAATGTGCTTGGATTATCCTAAATTCTAACAGTGTATTTTATTTTAAGATGTTTTAAATGTTTAGTCTATCCGTGTTATATTTCCTCCAGCATTAAAACAAATTAAGCTTATCTATAGAAATATAAAAAGGTTTTGAGAGAAAGTCTTTGATTCGTCGATTCGTCGAGAAAAATGCTTGTCAAAAAAATAACAATATACGATTGTTTGCTTAAAAAACACACACCTGAATTCTTGAAGAACACTTCTTGATCAATCTTTGGCTACATTAAAGTTTTATTAAAATTGTTTTTGGTCTATAACTCGTACTAAAGCGATTTTTTTCTGTGCATTTGAGAGCCGCATTTGTGAGTAGTTTTGCTTTGACGTCTAGCGGGATTCCTGTGTCGTGTACACGGACGGACGGACGGACGGACGTACGGACGGAAGTGACGTCAGTCAAGCCATGAAAAATCAACTCGATGGTTTACCATTTTTTCTTAAGAATGGTGCTACGATTGCGCGGGCCTTCGCCCCCCGCGGGAGCTCCGCTGAAATCCTATCGCAAAATGACTAAAGCTCGAAAGAGGAGATGATTAAAAAAAGTCATGATTTACCGCCATTTCCATTTTCAGCGGAATATATTAAAGAAATAAAAATATTTTAATGAAGAATTAGGATCAGAAAACGAATTTTTTAACTGATAACACATCTGGTTTTGAACATTCAGGACCTTCATTTCACTAGTTTAGTTAATGATCCCCAGCCAATTTTCTCTCTGATGCTACCAAAGCATTTGTTTTCTTAATTTCATTGCGGTAAATATACGGTTCTTATAAAAACATAAACTCTACATATGGATAACCAAACATCGTCATGTAAAAGAAGTAAAAGTAAGCTTTTGTCTTTCTCAACTTTTATTTTAAGCAGTTTTCTAGTCTGTCTTTATATGCCGTGTTCATTTGTTCATAAAAAGTAAGGAATTTCTCCGAAATTTGGATTTTAATGAAAGACATTCAAGGTAAATTTCACTAAACTTGACATTTTTTTGAATTATCTGAACTTATCTTTCGTTTTTTAATTAAAATAAACCAGGTATTTTGTGATTACAAAATTAAAAGAAATGTATGGAGCAACGTTTAGTGTTAAGTGTATGACATCGTAGACTCCTATAAAAATTCGTTAAAATATAAGACTTCCCACCCGAATATCAGGAGAAAACTTTAGCCTGTGATTATTGGACCTTTAAGGTTTATTCCAGTAAAGTTTCAGCTGGATTAAAATTTGTATGATTTTCGTGCTAGTCCCCCATAGTAGTACTGCTTCACGAAGCAGTGCCACAAAAATCAGAAAGCCAAAACGTGACGTCACGAATGGAAACAACACTGTTCCACCAAATAGCGCAGCGCACAGTTTTACTAAAAATAGCTTAAGGACTCAGGCAAACATTGCATTCTGTTTAACCGCGACGAGTATTATACGAACCGATATTTTATTATTTTAACTTAAAATTAGAATTATAACCCATTTAAACTAAGATCTACTGCGATCGGCTATGGAAATTATCTGCTGAAAGTAAACTATAAGTTTGTTTGTCTGAGTTTCGCCTTTGTATTCGTTTTTATACATACATACATACATACAAACTTTATTGTGCTCCTTAAAAAAGGCTTTTTAACACTGAACAATACTAAATAAACTGTACAATATATAAAAAAATAAAATAAGTATAATAGATAGACAATATATAAGATAAATAGATATATAGTTTAAAATATGTGAAAAAATTATAAATGTTAACGAGATTAATATGTTTAATGAGGCATTTCTTAAAGCTTTTTGTGTTCTCTATTGATTTTATCTCGCGGGGTAGCATGTTCCAAATTTTTGCTCCTCTGTATGCAAATGATCGTTGACCAGTGGCCAATCTGCAAGCTGGTAGGTCAATGTCTTGATTTTGTCTTGTTGTTCTTTTGCGTATTTTTTCCCTTCGTAAAAACTTGTTGGATAGGTATCTTGGTGTTTTTCCATAGATGCGTTTGTGTATCATACTGCAATCATTTAAATACAGTTTTTTCTTGAATATTTAGCCATTTAAGTCCTTCAGAAATGTGATCGTATTCCCTTAAACCAAGGACGACTCTTGCTGCATAATTTTGTACTAATCGTAGCTTGGTTTTGCTCGCTTTCGTGGTGTTACTCCATTTTTTGGAACAATATAAAAATGCAGTGAAAATAAATGAGCTAATTAACACACTAGTTTTTAGCTAGTTCTATCTTTTGAGCTAATTAACACTAAAGTCTTAGTGTCTAACATATGCTTGATTCTATTGATTATACTAAGTTTGTAGAAACATTTTGATGCGGTTTTAGTTAAATGTTTTTTGTAGTTCAAAAATTTGTCGACGATAACTCCATGATCTTTGGCAGCTGGAATGACTTCGATGTCTTTACCAAGTTGTGTTACTGAAAGTGGACGTCAATTTTGCGGTGCGCTATTGCCTGGAGACGCCCCCTCCCTCCTGGATTGTTTTTCTGTTTGTTTGTTTGTTTGTTGTTATTGTTTGTGATAATAAGCTTTATCACTTTTTACTGTAACAAACCTAAGTACTTTCTTTATATAACGTGCCGAAATAAAAATAAAGCTACATTTTAATGCTAAGCTATGTTATTTCGTAATCATACCTGACAAGGTAATACAGAATTGAAGGACAATGCAGTACAAAATATTGTGGAAGTTCAGTAGAATAGAGTACATCTTCTTTAACCTAAGTAAAAGAAAAAAAAAAAAATTACAGTTAACACCCGCGTGTAAGAACCTAGATATTTTCAGGTCTGGCAAAATAAGTCTTACATTTTGGGGTACTTAGGAGCGCAAAATAGGTTCTTAGTAGGTCCTTAATTTTTTTAAGGGAAAAGCTAACGATGTATGACTAGAAAATCAAGAAATATTATTTGTGTTGTCCCTTCACCGCCACCCGGTTAGTTCAGCTGGTAAGATCGTCGGTCTGTTGTGGGGTAGGTCGTGGTCCAAGCCTCGGCCGGAACAATACTCAGGTGCTTAAAATAACTGAGGAGTAGGAGCTGCCTTTGTAATCATATCTGCAAATGGTTAGACCTTCAAGTCTTCTCGGACAAGGACTTAAAACCGTAGACCCCGTCTGTCTTCACTATATAACCCTGTATAAGGCGGACGTAAAACTGAAGACGCTGGTGACGACCATCTTCAGTGCGCGTGCTAAACAGGGCCCACTGTAATTGGCTATGCTGTTGTGGTGTCCCTGCCCTCATGGGAAAAAAATATCTTAAATCATATGTAAGGGTATGCCCTAATTTATTTATTTATTCATTTATTTACTTATCAACAATATCTATACAGAGGTGCCCAGTTCAGCCAAGCTGGTTTGAATGGCGCTCTGTTTAAATTAAACTTACAGACAAAAATATAGTACAGAGCACGATCAAACCGCCTTTCGGCGAACTCGTGAATACTTGTTGCACTTTTTTAAGATTGGGCTCCCTGTGCCCTTATGCTTGTTGACATTCGAAGGATTTAAATCATTTCGCTCGATTTCATACTTTTTTTAGAATACTCAATTTAGCTGGTAAAATAAGTAATAGTTTTTTTTCCCTTTTAACACCTAGTTCTTTGTTTTTTTGTTGAGATTGGTTGCGAATTATGTGATGAATTAATTAGCTTCAATTACGAAAGACGACTTCCACTTCGATGGAGTCAAATGAGTCAAGTATAGAGTATAATTGGAAGAAGATCTATTCGCAAACGCTTTCCCTGTTTTCAATTTAAAAGGCGGGCTGTGTGTTTTATTCCAGGAATCGTTCGAACTACAAGCTCAAAACTGAATATACAAGATAATCGGCCGTTTATGATCGGGGCGACGATCAACGAAAAGCATGCGTTACGTTGATTTACATTACCACTTTTCTTGACTTTCAAGGGTCACGGCTCCTACATTTGTTGTCTGAAGTTTTCACTTGACACTCTTTATTTACACTGTGAACTAAGCGAATATTTTATAGAAATACATTTAGAAATGCTATTTATTTTGTCTTCATCAAGTCTGTAAATTACTGCTCGTTAGACCTTCGCACATTTTAACATACGAGAACTTAACGTTGGTTCGGCTGTTTGTAATGTGCGGCGATCCATCTACTTTTTATCCAGAACGGCTTATTTAAATGACAAAACTGGACAAACTTCCTTCAAAACTCCATTGTAATTTTTCCTTTTTTCGTCTTTTGCTATTTTTTCTACGATCTACATGTACATTATTTTCTTAAGAAGTCACTTAGTAAATACATCTGTTGATCAGTGATAAAACTTCGCTCGATCGAGTTTATAAGATTTCTTTGCTGTTAATACCGCCGTGACTTTGAGCTGTCTCTATGGAGAATAACCTCCAGAGCTTGAAATCAGACTCTCGCCTTCTAACGAAAAGAGCTTTTTTCGATGCATCCGGCTCGATCTACAAGTCTTCTGAAAAATCGAAATGTTGACGTTGCACATAAGCGTTTTTGTTTACTTTAATACATCAGAAAAAAAGGTTTGACTCATTGAAATTTTATTTCACGCGTTAATTGTATAATTTTACTTCAACTTACATCTTTCCTTGATTCTTTTAATATGAATAATCCGAAGATAAAACTATGTGCGAGTGTGCGCATGCACAGTGGGACCCCATGGCGTCCACAAGTGCTAGAAACTATCCCACATGGATCATCGGCATTCCATTTCCTCATATTAAATAACAAAGTAATGTACATTGTATAAGAGCTTTGTGTTAGTGTCGTTTAACGTTCGTAATCAGATGACGTAAGACAAACGTTTAATTATCAATCTGCTAACATCTTAGTGAGTGAGTGAGTGAGTGACACATTTGCATATTCAGGCCCCTCACAATAACTCGTTTCAACGCTTCGCGTATCCACGAGTTAAAAATGAAAGTTAGAAAGTACTAAGCATGTATTATTGCATGGCGCACAGGGTTAACTTTTAGCGAGTTGTAAAATGCTTTCTGATGCCAGACTTGAATCTTGTTAAGCCGTGTACCCTCCTCAGGTCCAGTGGAAGGCTGTTCAAGATCTTTGTACCGCTGAACCTGAAAGAGCCCTGATATTTGGATGTTTTTGCTAAAGGCGGACGGAGCATATCTCTATGGCGCGTATTATATATGTGGAAGTCACGCGAGTGGCAGAAATCATCAAGTAAATAAGGTGGAGCCAGGTTATGCATACATTTAAACGCTATCATAAAATAATCAACTATTTATAAAATATACCTCCTCAAAGTAATGAAATGCAATTTTTTTTTTTTTTTTTTTTTTGGTTTTTTGTTTTTTGTTTTTGTTTTTTTTTTTTTGTTTGTTTTTGTTTTTTTCTTTTTGTTTCATAGTGACCCTTCATATAAGAACCTTGTTATTTTGGTTGGCAAAGCAGGTTCTTATCTTTTGGGATATTAAAATCCAAAATGTCTGCTTAAAGGTTCTTAAATCCCTAGGTTCATACACGCGGGTTTTTACTGTAACACTTTACTTAAAGAAAAGTTCGGTATAGGGTTTGTTGCATATTGCATGTTGCATGTTGCATGTTGCATGTTGCATGTTGCATGCTGCATGTTGCATGCTGCATGTTGCATGCTGCATGCTGCATGTTGCATGCTGCATGTTGCATGCTGCATGTTGCATGCTGCATGTTGCATGCTGCATGTTGCATGCTGCATGTTGCATGTTGCATGTTGCATGTTGCATACCACCCAAATCACAGGACTCAGAGAAAAGTCGCTAGAATGCGCGTGCATATTTTTTCCTTTAAATATATTCCGAGTATTTGCTTGCCTACTTCGCGTGAAACTTCACTGGACTTCCTGACAAAGAGGAGTATAAATAAGCATAAAGGAAAGAACTAAAGAATAAGTATATGTGAAAAGTTAACAAAAAAAATTAGCAGAAACGTTGGCGCTACGTTAAACGCTTGTCCTCAATGCATATGACTTAAAATTGGAATCATATGCTAGAAATAATAAATACAATGTTTAACAATTATTGTGTGAATGAAGTGAATACGAAAATGCAGCATGAAGTGAATATCTTTGGAATATTCACCGAGACGCGAGCCTTCGAGCCATTCGAGAATTAGCTACATGAATCGCACATTGTGTGAAGTGTTGTGATGGTGACGAAAATGAAAATGTATACGTCATTGCGTATGACCTGACGTGAAATTTACGTTTTAAATGTTAATGAAATTCAAAACAGTCAGTGTGGAAAGTGACCTGCTAATGCCAAATGAAACTACTCAATCGTGATTCTTGTTTGAAAACTGTAAGTATTTCTTCTTTATTATTATCTATTCCTCACTTATTTCAACGTTTTTAGACAACAAAATATAACCTTTTTTGCTTTAACAAAACTAGTTGCAGCAAATTATGAGAATAAAAAAATAAAAATAAAAAGTGAATTAAGAAGATGCTGGTTTCGTGAACAAAAAATACGGAAAGGAAAGTATTTTTTGGCTGTTTTTGCTATCTAAAGAAGCGAGCCAAACTGACAAACGCATCGTTACGGCAGGTAGTTATTTGCGGTTGTCTCGACCAATCAAACGGAAAAAAATAATATGAAAGATAAAAGGAAAGAGCTTGGGTACGGGCATCTATATCTAAACGTCAGCTGTGGATTTTCTGTAAAAAAAAAACGACAAGAAAACCAAACCAACAAGGTGAAAATACCCCAGCTTTCAGAAAAATTTAAAAGAAGGCCGTTTTGTGTTTTTTACTGTTAGCTTATGCCATACATTGAGTTTTAAAGTCTTGAAATTTGAACCTATGAGCAGGTAGTCCAATAACTTTATCAGGTACCATTATTACAGAGAAAGTCAGATTTAGTCTAGATTAATTTCTACTTTGGATATATTGTATTCCCTGGTTGATATTTGTATGTCAAAAGCTAGCCCCAAAATCCCCTTTCGGCTAGATAGCGCTCACTACATTTATGAAAGAGTACTATATATTTTCATAATCTCCGATCCTGACATTTTAAATTATCATTTAGCAGGTATGTCAATATGTTATAATAGCAAAACAAAAGATTAAGGAAGGAGATGGATTCAAAGATAGTTTGAATGGCAGTGATCCTGAGCTATTTTTCAAATCCCGATCCAATCCTTTTTTAATATATATTTATTTGTAACCATGCAAAATATTTTACAATATTCCGATGGTTTTAAACAAATATTGATTGATTGAAGCAATCGGTAAAAGACTCCTTGTTTTAAAGCTTACATCCATAATTATTTGTATCTCTTTTTTCATAACATATGCGTGAAAAGGCTATTTCAATTTAGGCGAATTTCAAACTAGTTGGATAAAATATATAATTTCAATAACTGCGCAGATTTAAATTTGATATCTACTTACAGAAAGTAGCGAACAATAATTAGATGGAAGCAAAAGAAAATCGCCTTTCTTCATTCTTGTCGGCTGTACCAGAGACAGTACCAGCTTATGTGAGAGACTGGAAGCGAGAGCGAGTGTGGACTGGGCGCGAGTGAGAAGAACAACGTTGTAAAAACGTTTTTAGGATGCATCCGAACCAAGTTGATAATAAATTAGTTCAGTTTTAAGCTTGGTTTCTATGGAAAGGGTTAACAATTTAGTGACCGCCGACGTGACTAAAGTATTGTAGAGTCAAGCTAAAAATTAAGACCGAGAAAATGGAGGAAATTAAGCTAGAAGTACAATCACTATTCTACTGGTCGAGTGTTGACGCCATTGAGCGTGCATTCGAATTCTTCAAAGTGAAATTTGAAGGCGTCAAATCCCTTGTAGTCGTTAAAGGACTCTGTACTTCGCTAATGGAGCTAATGGAGTTGAACCAGAAGAAAGAGCATCGTATTTGAAGGACGTGAAGGATTTAATAGAGGAGACACCAGCAACCATGACAACAAGGAGGAACAAGAGTCATTCTCCTCAAGTGATGAAGATATTGGGTGCATACCTGATCTTGAAATGCAGTTAATTCTTACTGATAAAGAACCTGTTCTGAAGCGTGGGTGAGTATACCATTCGGCCTCAAAAATGCCGCTGCGAACTTTCAACGGTTCATGGAGCGATGCCTAGACGGTCTGCGTGACAAGATTGTCATACCCTACCTTGACGACGTCATAGTCTTTAGCCGTACTTTTGAGGAACATGCGGAACATCTTAGAACTGTGCTACGTAGGCTGAGAGAGCACGGTGTAAAGCTCAAGCCGAAGAAATATCACATGTTTAAGTCTAAAGTGAGATTTTTGGGAAGGACCGTGTCTAAAGATGGATACCGAATGAACCCCAATAACGTTAAAGTTAAAGGAACTCCAACCCAACACCATCGGGGAGGTTCGTCAGGTTGCAGGATTGCTGAGCTACTACCGACGGTACATTAAGGACTTTGCTCGATTAGCAAAACCCCTATACGATTTCATACCGTTGGGAAAAGAAAGTACACTCAGGAAGAGCACAGGGCAAAGATCTTCTAAGGAACCTGTTTGTTGGACAAGTGAGCATCAATCTGTTCTTGAAACATTGATAGACAAGATCACCAACTCACCCATCATGGCGTATCCAGACTTCACGAAACCATACATTTTAACGACAGGTGCTAGCCAGGAAGGGCTAGGAGCCGTTTTGTACCAAAGACAGGACGGTATGACTAGAGTGATCGCGTATGGATCTCGTGGTCTTACGAAAGCCGAAAAGGACTACAGCATGCATGCTGGCAAACTCATTGCACTCAAATGAGCTATTACGGAACACTAAAGGGAATATCTTTACCATTCGCAAGAATTCAATGTGTACACAGACAATAATCCATTAACGTACATCTTGAGTACAGCAAAGCTCAACGCAACTTGTCTACGATGGGTGAATGAATTAGCGGACTTTAACTTTCAGGTACAATATCGCCCTGGCAAGTCGAATGCAGACGCCCATGCCTTGTCAAGAATGCCCTTACACATTGATGAGTATATGAACACCTGTACTAAAACAATCTGCCAAGACACATTCAGCACTGTGATTACAACCACGCAGGATACCAACAACCCAACCAGTGCCTGGCTGTCCTCAATTACCGTTTCACCATGTCTAGAGGAGGAATGCTTGGGTAGTGACTTTCAATCTGTCTCTGCCAAAGAACTTGCGTTCGCTCAACGTCAGACCACTACTATTGGTCGAATTCTTCATTTTAAGGACACTAACACACGTCCAAGCCAAAAGCAAAGACAGGAATAGACTACCACAGTCAAGCAAATGCTGCGAGAGTGTGACAAGATCCAGGTTGATAACGATGGTATCATATATCGTAAATCGGATTCAAGGAACCAAATCGTGTTACCAAAGAAGCTCCCACGGTCAGTTTATGCCAAAATCCATGACGAAATGGGACATTTTGTTGCAGAGAGAACACTTGGCATGGCTAGGGAAAGATTTTACTGGCCCTTTATGCACTCTGACATTACTCACTATGTAACAAGAGTCTGCAAGTGTTTGAAACAGAGAAAACCAACTACGAGTACACGGGCCCCTCTGCAGCCCATCAACACAACGATGCCGTATGAACTTGTATCACTGGACTACCTTCATCGTGGCAAAGGTGTTGGTGGATATGAATATGTATTAGTGATTATCGATCATTTCACCCGATATGCCCAGGTTTACCCAACCAGGGATAAGACAGCTAAGACTACCGCACGGAAATTATTTGGCGACTACATCTTAAGGTTTGGATTTCCCCAAGCAATCCATCACGACCAGGGAGGAGAATTCGAAAACCAGCTATTCTATCATCTAGAGGAGCTAAGTGGAGTACGGCTTTCCCGAACAACTCCCTATCACCCTGAAGGGAACGGTCAAGTAGAGAGATTCAATAGGACATTGCTGTCAATGCTCCGCTCACTACCGGAAACACAGAAGTCCCGCTGGCCTAAGCA
The DNA here is from genome assembly GCA_011057435.1 of Actinia equina. Taxonomy (NCBI): domain Eukaryota; kingdom Metazoa; phylum Cnidaria; class Anthozoa; order Actiniaria; family Actiniidae; genus Actinia; species Actinia equina. The sequence continues at coordinate 67,254 of WHPX01000012.1, forward strand.
CTTGAACAAGGTGGTACATGCCTATAATTCTATGCGACACGATTCTACTGGCTTTTCTCTATTCTTCTTGTTGTTTGGACGAACACCCAGACTACCTATCGATATAATGTTTGGTGTAGCGGGTGCGCAAGCTAACAAAAGTGCTGCAGCTGGAAAGAGACAGTACGACAAGAAAGTAAAGTACAACCAGCCACAAGAGGGAGATCGAGTGTTGATGCGCAACCTCTCTGAAAGAGAGCGTGTGCGCAAGCTAACGAGAGTGCTGCAGCTGGAAAGAGACAGTACGATAAGAAAGTAAAGTAGAACCAGCTGCAAGAGGGAGATCGAGTGTTGGTGCGCAACCTCTCTGAAAGAGGTGGTACAGGAAAGTTGCAGTCTTACTGGGAGGATCATGTTCATGTTACTAAACAGCAGAGGAAAGGGCTGCCTGTATATGAAGTACTGCGTGAAAATGGTCAAGGGAGAGTCAGATTGTTACACAGGAATTTGTTACTTCCCTCTTCTTACCTACCGGTAGACCAGAAACCGACTAGTAAAAAGTGCAGCACAAAGCAACAGACTCAGAGGACAAGGACACGAAAAACGTCGGAGGAACACAAGAGCAAATTATTTCCAACTGGGAAAGGATGGGACAATGAGTCAGAAACAGACAACGACCAAGCTGAGTTCCCAGGATTCTCGCCCTTTGACCTCGAGGGTTTAAAGACACCAGATGAACAACCATAAAGTACCGAGCAACCAACTACCACAGATGCTGAAGACAGAAACCAGAATTTAATTCAAGAGCAACCCTTCATGGATCCCCATGCGATGACGCAGCAAGAAGGACTAAGAAGATCCACAAGGCAACCTCAACCACGCAAGATCCTCACATATGATAAGTTGGGACAGCCATCATACAGCTACCAAGCCAACAGTATTAGCCTTGTACCTTACCAGTCTCCATACTACGCTGTCCCCAGATACCATAATACCAACTTTAATTGCTTACCTTGATTTCCGCAAGGAATGCTCCAAGCCTACTATGGACAACAACCATACCAAGGCTACATTCCACAGTATGTTGATTTTGCTCAATAAGTCCCTACCGCATCCAAGAACTGTGTCTCTAGAATGTACACCCATTGATGGTATTTACTGTTTTAAACTTTATTGTACAAACAAGACAAAGCAAGGAAAAAAAACAATCAAGTAAACATTAAGATCACAGGATCACTGTTAAGAAGACACAGAAACTGTCACGAAGTAGGAAGATAAGAGACATGATGAACCTTACTTGTTGCTGGCGCCACAGTTGTGAACATTGTTAATGAACTTTAGCTGATAGGTCTGATCACCCCATTGGTTAAACATGACTGTTACTATGGTACACCCGTTATTGTAGTAGCAAGAAAACAAAATGTCATTTAAATAGGATAGGTTTCTTGGCATTGTTGAGGACAACAATTAAAAGATCTAGGGGTGTATGTGAGAGACTGGAAGCGAGAGCGAGTGTGGATTGGGCGCGAGTGAGAAGAACAACGTTGTAAAAACGCTTTTAGGATGGATCCAAACCAAGTTGATAATAAATGAGTTCAGTTTTAATCCTGGTTTCTATGGAAAGGGTTACCACTTATAGTACCTGCTTTTAGTTTTTATTATTTGCCTAGCCTTTATATGGAACTACAGTCACAGTCAGTAAGTCACTTCATTAGGACTTAATCTGGTAATGCATGCACTTGACGTTGTATGGTCGCCCCAATGGGACAAAAGGTTTATAAACTGCTTATGAGTTTTGTTCAATATACATACAGATTATCACATGTTAAGAACTTGATATCGTTTTTATTCACGAGTTTTTCCGTATCATATCGCGAACGAGCGAGTCCTCGAGCTTATTATTGTTTATTACACATTTAGGCTCGATATATAACACACACAAAATGTTTTATTGTCTTAAATATCCTTAATCGACTTACACCATTTCAAAATGTTAAAGAATTATACGTTTCCAATTCAATATCATTCAAGATATTAAAGCTTAATTAAAAATGCAAGAAGCACAAAATTCATCTTGAATTTGATAGAAATAAACACTAAATAGAAATTTATCTCGTCACTCTTGACTACTACCGTAGTCAAGTTACAGTTACAGTTTACCGCGAAGTGATATCGTATCACTTCACTGATATGGTTTTTATTCACGGTTTTATTTCACGGATATCGAGCTTAAATGTGTAATAAATACGTTTATCTAAATTGGGCTCCTTGTAGCTGCTTACGTTTTAGGAACGAGATCTGTAGTGTCTGGGATACCTGTGGTTAATATTATCATGTTGGGTTCCCTGTGTGTAAAAAAGAGAGGACCGCCATTAAAAGCACGTTGCGACAACGTTCTCTGTGTGTTAGTAGTCTTTTTAAATCCGGTTCAATCCGAGAAGAAATACAACAATTGGCGACGAGGACAAAAAGATGTACTGATTAGATTCGTTCTTAAAGGAAGATGGCAAAAGAGCTTGAATTTGGAAGTATTAAACCGTTTGATTCGTCAGGAGACCCGACCAGCGTAGCTCCTCGGTGGAAAAGATGGAAAAGGTCTTTCGAATATTTCATCGTAGGAAAAGGGGTGAAAGATGACGATCAAAAGCAAGCTTTGCTTCCACACTGTGCTGGAGAATCTGTGCAGACCATTTTTGAGGGATTAGATGATCTTGAAGTTGGCGAAGGTGAGACAAAATACAAGAAAACAATGAAGGTACTTGACGACTACTTTACTCCTAAAGCAAACATTCCATATGAAAGACACCTATTTAGAAACATTAAGCAAGAAATATCGGAAACCATCGACCAGTTCGTATCAAGATTGAGAATCCAAGCACTGAACTGCGATTTTGGAGACGCCATAGATGAAAATATAAGAGATCAAATTATTGACAAATGCAATTCTCCCCAACTGAGGACAAAGTTGCTTGCAAAAGGAACTGACCTAGAGTTGAAGGAGACTCAAGACATGGCTAGAGCTATGGAGACAGCTCAAGTACAGGCCAGAAAGATCGAACAAGACTTTAAAGGTGAGGTCAATGTTGTTAATACAAGAGACGAGAGAAAACAGAAGAGACCTAGTGGAAGACCATCAAAAATGGTATATTACCGTTGTGGGAAAGAGGGCCATCTTAGCCATGATTTGAAATGCCCAGCACGGAATGCAACCTGTAATAAGTGTAAAAAAGTTGGTCATTTTGGAAAGGTCTGCAAAACCAAAACCCTAAATCAACAGCAGCAGCAAAAACCTGAAGTAAAAAGAAGGAATGGTGAAAAAGTGAATGAAGTTGAGAAAAGGGAGTACAATTTTAGCATCAATCTGTGGGATAATGAACACTTTGGCGGAAATATCATTACTGCTATAATCGGTGGAGTCAAGGTGGATAGAGTCCTGGTGGATTCAGGTGCTACTTGCAATATCATCGACAAGGAAACATGGGAATACTTAAAGAAGAACAGAGTAGTTTGCACAAGCAATAAATCACAGAAGTCACTATATCCCTATGGTTCTAAAACACCTCTGAAAGTCCTAGGAGAGTTCAAGTCAATTGTAAGTGTCAATAATGTTGAGAAAGAGACAGATTTTGTTGTTGTTGATACAGAGGGGAGACCAATCCTGGGTTGTAGGACAAGTGAAGATCTGGGTGTGTTGAAAATCAATACAGTTAATGCAATGACAGTAGATGACATAGTCAGAGAGTTCCCAGAATGTTTTAAAGGGGTTGGGAAACTTAACAATTATCAAGCCAAGATACATGTGGACCCAAATGTTAAACCAGTGGCACAACAGTACCGGAGACTTCCCTTCAGTATGAGAGAGAAAGTTGAAGTCAAGTTGGAAGAGTTAGTTAACATGGATATCATAGAGGAAGTACAAGGTCCTACTCCCTGGGTAAGCCCTATTGTAGTGGTTCCCAAAGCAGATGGGGACATACGATTACGTGTCGATATGAGACAGGCAAATACGGCTATAATCAGGGAGAGGTACCCCATACCAACTATTGATGAAGTCTTGGAGCGCCTAAATGAGAGCACACTGTTTACAAAGTTAGACCTAAAGTGGGGGTTTCACCAGATCGAATTGGAGGCAGAGCCAAGGAAGATCACCACTTTTGCCACACACAAAGGGTTATTCCAGTACAAAAGGTTAATGTTTGGCATTAGTTCAGCCCCAGAAATGTATCAGCACATAATCCAACAAGTTCTAGCAGGGTGTGATGGTGCATCAAATATTGCAGATGACATTGGATTATGTATATATTGTACACGGTAAAGACCTACAAGATCATGACGTCAAGCTGAGGAATACCCTAAATAGATTAAAGGAGAGGGGACTAACACTGAGCAAGGAAAAATGCCAATTCAAAATGCCCAAGTTAACGTTCATGGGATACCTGCTGTCCCAGAAAGGCATTGGAACCACTGAAGAAAGAGTCAAGGCAGTAAAGCAGTTCAGAGCTCCAAGCACTGCGTCGGAGGTAAGAAGTTTCTTAGGCCTTGTTAACTTTAGTGCACGCTTCATACCTAACCTAGCGACCATAGCTGAACCCCTGAGAAAGCTCACAAGAAAGGAGGTGCCTTTCAAATCACTGAAGGAGAGTTTAGAAAAATCAGAGATTTTGTCATATTTTGACAAAAATGCCAAGACAAAGGTTATCACAGATGCCAGACCAGTGGGTGTGGGTGCAGTCCTTGTCCAAGAAAAGGACGGGGTAGACAGAGCGGTATGATATGCTAGCAGGAGCTTAACGGACGTAGAACGTCGCTACTCGCAGACAGAAAGCAATTGTATGGGCTTGCGAGAGGTTCAATGTGTACTTATTAGGAATAGTCTTTGAACTGCTAACAGATCATAAGCCCCTGGAGTACATTTATTCCGAAAGGTCAAAGGCTTCTGCCAGAGTAGAGAGGTGGGTTCTCAGGTTACAACCCTACCATTTTACAGTTAAGTACAATCCTGGGCCCAACAACATAGCAGATGCCCTGTCTCGACTTACAAAGGACGCTCTAATGAACAAGAGGAACAAGACGGAAGAGTATGTTTGTTTCGTAGCAGCTAATGCAACCCCAGCAGGCATAAGCATGGAAGAGATTAAGAAGGAATCTGCAGAAGACAAAGAATTAATAGAGCTGCGAAAATGCATTCCCTCGGATGCGTGGGAGACCTGCCCTGCAGCTTACAAGTCTGTCAGACATGAACTCTGTGTTTGTGGACACTTGTTATTGAGAGGAACCAGACTAGTCATCCCAGCGAAATTGAGGAAGCAAGTTGTAGAGCTAGGCCGTGAGGGACACCAAGGGACAGTAAAGACTAAGCAACGCTTAAGGTCCAAAGTATGGTGGCCCGGACTTGACAAAGATGCAGAATCGAAGTGCAAGACATGCTATGAATGTCAACTAGTCAGTTTACCAAGTCCACCAGAACCTGTCAAGACCACAAAGCTGCCGACCGAACCGTGGCAGGATGTTGCAGCCGACCTGTTAGGCCCGATGCCAACAGGGGAACACTTGTTAGTTGTTGTAGACTATTTTACTCGTTTCTATGAAGTTGTGATTATGAACTCTGTTACAGCTAACAGTATTATCAAAGCACTGGAACCTATCTTCGCCAGATATGGTTATCCGCTGTCGATCAAAACTGATAATGGGCCCCAGTTTGTGGCAGAGACGTTTGAAACCTACTTAAAGCAGAATGGTATAGAGCACAGGAGGTCGACACCTTACTGGCCTCAAGCAAACGGGGAAGTGGAAAGACAAAACAGAAGCCTGCTGAAAGCTATGAAGATTGCCAAGTCTCAAGGAAAGGACTGGAGACAAGAAATCAACACCTATTTGTTAGCGTATAGGACAACGCCTCACTCGACAACCGGAACAAGTCCAGCGGAGCTGATGTTTGGGAGGAAGATTCATTCAAAGATTCCCGATATTCGTCGCATCAATAGCGAAACGTACCAAGAAGTAAGAGATAAGGATGCCGAAATGAAGCAGAAGAATAAAGATTACGTTGATGTGAAGAGGCATGCTAAGGAAAGTAGCATTAAAGTCGGTGACAAGATCCTCCTGGAGCAGACAAAACAGAATAAGTTAAGCACTAACTATGAACCTGTACCATATGAAGTCACTGGAAAATTTGGAAACCAAGTTGTTGTTAAGTCTCAGGATGGAGTTGAATACAAGCGCAACACATCACAAATGAAGCTCCTAAGGGAACAAAGGAGGTAGAGCCGGAGCTCGAAGGTACCAGAACTGGCCATAGAGAAAGCAACGCACATTGCAACTCCAGAGAATGAAGGAACTACAGTACAACAGAGGCCGAAAAGAGATCGGCGACCACCAGCATACGTCAAGGACTATGTGCTAGGAGAGTGACATTAGTCAGTTCTTGTTAATTAGTCTTCCCAAAAGGGGAGGGAATGTAGTGTCTGGGATACCTGTGGTTAATATTATCATGTTGGGATCCCTGTGTGTAAAAAAGAGAGGACCGCCATTAAAAGCACGTTGCGACAACGTTCTCTGTGTGTTAGTAGTATTTTTAAATCCGGTTCAATCCGAGTAGAAATACAACAAGATCGACCACTCGGAGTTTCATAATTGAGTAACAAATTTTACAGTCGGAAAGAGAAAATGTAAATTCCACTATTTTTATCATTCTCGCTTAGCCAATGTGAAGCGCTTGTAAAGGATCATGGTCCGGGTACGTTTGTCCACTGTCCAAGGTACTTTGCGCGCGATATCCTGCCTTGCTTTGATTGGCTGATGCACATTTCGAATTTTGGGCGGCATTTTGGTTCAATTACATGGATTGTTCTTGGATAAATATGCTACTTTTTTGACATAATGCCAAAGTAAAATCGCTGAAAATCATACCCTGTTCCAGAGCAAGATCGCTGAAAATCATACCCTGTTTCGGTATTGGGAAAATGGATACTCTGTTCCAGAGAGGAGAGAGCGTGATTTCATATACCCTGTCTCATAGCGAGCGCGATTTTATATACACTGTTCCAGAGAAGAATCGCTGAAAACCATACCCTGTTTGCGGCACGTACCCGTATAGCGAATATAGGAGAGTACCCCCGGGTACAAAATGATCAGAATCTGTAAAACGCTACTCCAGCAGAGTACCAGATACCTTAAACGTTGGAGAACTGAGCATTTAACGGAATTACAAGGTGGTCAACAGGCAACAACGACAGTTAAATTTATGTTAGATGATTAACAAATTAACATTATATACTGGTTAAATCGAGGCAATACTATGTTTTTACCATATTGATTTTTTTTCCAAGCGGGAATGGAGGGCAATCAAATCGAACTGATTTGATGTCTTAATCACCCTTAGGCTTAGAAATTGACAGGTATAAGCTCTTAATCATGGAAAGAGAAAAAGAATGAAGAAAGAAAAACACCAAAAAATAGAAAATAAAAATAAATGTAAAACTTTTCCAACCTGTAACACAGAGTTTCATATCTTCTTGTTTCTTTATTGTTGTTACATTAATAATCCTATTCTCAAGACCGAAACAGCACACTTTCCCTTCCTTCTAGACCCAAATTTGGAAGAAAAATAATAATAATAAAATTAATATTTTAATAATAATAATAATAATAATAATAATAATAATAATAATAATAATATTGATAAGCTATTTAATTGATTACCCGTACTTCTATTCGGTCAAGTCAGGAAGCCTTGAGACTGGCGACGACAACGATTTTATTTATTAATTTGCTTAATAAAGCTGCATACTGTAAAATTACTGCAGTTTTAGTTATGGTGGTGAAAGCACAAGGTCGAAACTACAGTTCGAAACATTTTTCTGCGCTTAGGATTAAAATTATGAAACTTGCATAGCTTTGACATTTTCCTTTCATATACTAAATAAAAATTCAGTTAAGTTATTACTGGGCTTTCGGTAGAAAACCAGCCTAAAAATGCGTTGCGTTTTTCCGTTTTCTCCTGCTTTGCAACATGCAAATATTGCGCAATATGACAAAAAGTCTTCTAAATATTGCCCAAGAGGCCATTGCGAGCTCACGATACAGGGATCCTGTCGCTTGTATAGTCTGATCTATTATACATGCAACTTTAGTCTTCAAGGAAAAATCGATCAGTGATTTACAGACCCGAATAAAGACAAGTTTAATAATGTGTTTAAAAGGAATTTGTAAAAAAATTCGGATTGTTTAAGTGAGTAAATGAATATTTTCTGAGTGAAATAAACTGACTTCTTTGGCTACGTTTTAATACGAACTGAATCGAAGGGTAAGTTTGATCAATTTGACTTTTTCGCCTGTGACAATGTATGTCAGGCTGAGGAGGTGTGTGAAATGCATAATTATAACGCAACACTCTCTTTAACCAAAAAAATTACCAGACGAAATATTTTTTTGGGGAAACATCCCATGATCGTTATACCGATAAAACATTTCATAACACGTTGTCCAGTTCTGAGCTTATGCTCTTAGAGTGTCTTGTTCTTCAATAACAATAAATGGAAATATACTTCTTCATTGCGAGCAGCTTTTTTTGTTATGATCCTATAGAGCAGCTTATATTGTTTTTTTTTTGTTTTTTTTGTTTTTTGTTTTTTGTTTTTTGTTTTTTGTTTACTAAGATCATAGGAGGAAAATGTTGACCGCATAGCTAGTTTACGAATCAACGAAGACATAACATTATGATAAAAGTAAAAGTATCTTTAGTGGGATCTATTGCGATTTATCAACCATGATTTGTAGTATATGGTGGTAAGGCTGGAGTATATAAACAGATTAGAAATTTTAAGCTTTTAAAGTAGGTGCGGATTATAGGAAGCAACAGAAACAGCCCCAACTTGTGAAATTGATTATATCTTGTGAAAGTGATTAACCGCCGTAACTTGTGGTTTCTAAAAACTGAAATAGAAAAAGTAGCCATAAACTTTTGCCCAATTTGGAAACCTTTGAGAGCGAAAAGTCGGGTTTTGAAAAGTTGACGTTTACATTAGTGTGTTTGTTTCTCGCATGCGCAAGATGATAAATGCTCCCGCGTGTCGGTATGGGCAAGCGCAAACGGTCATTCTGTGAAAACGACGCTTGTGGCAAAGCGCGGAATCGTCTAGATAATCTATAACATGGGTGAATAAGTGTCGTCGGAGCTAGAAAGGATATTGCACTACGCACTCTCATCTGAATACTATGTAATTTTGAGGAGAATGTTGTGTCATACTGCCATGTTCCCTTATTACCTTCCCTTGCTAGAACAACCAACCTGACGGCTGTTTCATTACTATATATATCGCAAGGAGTTTGAGTCATATGGTTACACCACAAGAATAATTTCTGCTTGAATGCCAAATTAGTGCTTGACTGCCAAAAGGCCTTTGTATCTAAATTTCTGAGCATGATATGATATTCTTTTTGTCCTCTACTACTCTCTGGCTCAAGCTCCATTTTTTTCTTATTTGACTTCTACGAATGCTCGTCTAATTCATATAGCTTTTTCTTATGACATGTTATGAAACACCGTTATTTCTGAATATATTCTTATACTTTCGGAAACCCTCTGCGTATATCTATAGTGGAGCGCGGCGGACCTCTCGCGACTTTGTCGCTCGTTGGCCGCGCTCGATAAATTCGCGCTTTGCCTAATTATGCAATAATCATTAATAATAAGTTGAAGGAGTCGACGTTCGTTAAAGGTATTTTGTAATATATATTTGTTTATTACCGCTTTGATGTTATTACCACGACCTATGGTCTTTGTAGAGCATCAAAAATAACACATTTCCGGGTGATTTCATGAACATATAACTCATGTATGAGAATCAGTTGATGGAAGGATAGACCGAATAGCACTGACACTAATATTTCGATTCTTACCATAACAAGCTTCCAGATGAACTTTGATAGGTCCATATGGAGTTTTCAGTAATGTAATCTATCTATTTCTGTTCTGCTTACAGTCGACTTTTGATTTAGAATTTAAAAATATATACACAAACTGCAATTCGGGTATCAGATGTTAACGCGTCTTATTACTCACGCGTCAGCCATTTTTATTTCCACTAGAATATCAATACCCTCGAAATTCAAAGGGCTGCGAGGTTTTTTGAAGTCATGACGTAACCAAGAACTGAAACCAATTTGAATATTGAATGTTATTGTATTATTGTATCTTTCGTTCCATTTTAAACACCAACTAAACAAGAAAACTACTCACAGAAATATAATATAACCAATATTTTCCGAAAACTACTGAATAAAACAAAGGGAATTTTGTTATTCGGTAATTTTCGGAAATTAAAACAATCGGCACCCCCCGTTTTTTTCATGTTGTTCCATATTATCATTCATAACGAATAAACGACGTACCCGTTATCAGTCACACCATTTCTCCTATAAAACGATGTTCTGATCCGTTGTTGAAGGTATGAATTATCAAGAAGTTTGAGAAACCAGAACAGGCCTTGGCTTTAGGAGTTATATTCTCTTAGTCAGATAAATTGAGAATAATGAAGAAAAGAAACCTGATTTATCGTTTGATTAAATTACACAAATTTCGCTCGGGAAATGTACATAAGTATTTGCGATTTAAATAGCGTTTGTTTTTGAAGTGAAAATGATTTATTGATTGAAATAATAGCGAATTGAAAAAATTGCGAGAGGGTTTAAATAATAAAATATTAACAATCAAAGAGACACAGTAAAATATATCCATTTCGAAATCGTACCATAATGCTGTGCTCCTTACACTTCGGTTTTGCCTCTTTGTTTTTAGCGTCAGAATATTCACAAATACCAATGTCAAAGTAAAGAATGCACAACTTCTCAACGATACAAGCAATATTAAAGTTCAAGGATGTTACCTTCAATACATGAATATTATACACAAAATCGTGGTTAACCCTGAGCAACCGAGAGCTCAAAAAAGGAGTATTATATTACAACTAATTATGTATTTATATGTTTGACAGATGTATGCGGTATGAAAGTGGATCTGAATATATTTTACTTACGCCTATATTTTTTTTCAGGAATGAAACTTGGTATATATCAAAACACTTATCGACTTGAGCCTGAAAATCAGTGAGTGGTAAACGATCAGTATTACTATAAATTACTTTTATTACTATTCCTATATATAATAGCTTTGTCAAAGTGACGTGACCTTCTTTTAGTTTCTTAGAAAATACGTAATATCGACGACCTTATGAAGTAAGAAGTATGAAGGACAGCGCATTAGCTACCACACCTAGTCCTAGTCAGATGATTATCGCACTAATTTAGTTTATATTATTTTAATTCTATACATATTGTTAATTAGTACATTATGGTAGCCTAATCTACTAGCACTCACCGACGGATATATCATTATCCAGTGGATAATTCGATGCTGTTATCCAAAAGATTCATCATCTGAATTACATTTATCCGTTTCTGCGGTCGCCACATGTGAATTGAGTTGTTTGATGTGTACATGCTACGAGGGTTTTCTCCGGGTTCTCCGGTTTCCTCCCTACATAAAAGTCAACATGTAAGCTGAGCGTTGTGTGCATAGAATATTGAATGTAGTGATAGTGCGTGTAAGCGAAAAGTGTCCCCAATTATAGTGCGAAAGCGCTAGAACGACTAGACACTAAGTGTGAAAAAGTTTTTTTTCCCCTGTTGATACCAGTGCAGTCTATTTCCCGGGAAGATATTTAAGAACTGTTTAAGAGCGACTGTCTGTAAGGATCGACCAAAATCGAATTTTCATGGCACAAGTCAAGAAATCGATTTCGCTCATATTTTGTTTTTAGATAGCCCTTAGTGTAAAATAAATCGAGGTGTTGTTAGTTTTGAAAAAAACATTTTTCCCCCACGAAATTTACGAAAATAGATTTCGACCAAATGCAGGGGGAAAATGACCGACGAGGTCAAGGAATTTAGTACGAAAATAAGCGCATCCTACAGCTAAACTACTTAACAATTTTTTCGGTTGGTACTTTTTACCGAAGGAATAGGTATTCCTCTTGCTTTTCGTTGTATTTATTCTAGAATATTTGGCGATTTAAGATTCGAAATAATTTTTCTACCGTGTACACTTTTTCCAAAGTTTAAAAATGCAAATTAAGGCCTTAAAATACTGCTTATAAAAACTATGTGCGGAGATACCAAATTATTCAAAACCTACACCCAGAGGATTATCTAATGTATTTCTATCAGATTCAAAAGAAAAATCTCTGGGCAAATCATTTTTAGCTTTCCGTTGAGGTCTTTTTACGATCTCTATTTCGCAATATTTCAACCGTAAACAGCTTGTTGCGTTACCTCCACCGACGTGACTATAATTTCAATTGCAATCATTCCATCGCTGAATTTTGCTAGAACTAGGGGATCAAACCAAGAAAAAGACATCATAGTAATATCCAAAACATTTCAATTGCAAAATATTGACATATTTTATCACATACTTTTTTTACTCATTCTATTGCGTGACACAAAGCATGCTTTGTCGGTAAAAAGTATGTTAACTAAACCGGCTCCAATCTCACATTTTTGCGATTGATATATGCTTTCGCAAGATCTTCAGCGTGACTTTGAAACAGCTGAACTGTCCTCGTTTAGATGCAGAACATTTCCAAACATTTAACACATATTAACATCATAAAAATAGTGCGTGTTGCCAGCCAGTGAAATTCACTCGTGTAAATAACTTAAATGAGGCTGCGTTTATAATGTATGAAAGGGGGGAGGGGGGGGGGGGGGGGGGGGGGGGGGCAGGTGAAATTGAGGGGGGATCGGGAGAATTTTGGTAGGAAAAAGGGGGGATGCACAATTTTTGAAAGAAGCTACAAGCCTTGCTTAGGGGGGATCGTAGTTTTTGCATGACTTTAAGGGGGATGTTGAGAATTATTCTGGATATTTCAAACTTCTACCTGCCCCCCCCCCCCCCCCCCCCCCCCTTTGCCATAAATTATGAACGCAGCCTTATATAACAACAACAACAACAAAACAAATAAAAATCAATACTTTTATAATATTGCATAAAGATGATTAGGATTAGTAACGCATTTTATCGAATCAATTATATGAACATTTATATATACAGAATATATATGTACGTATGACGTGTATGTGTGGGATATGTGAATATAGATATTATGCGCATACATAAACATACGTATATACTCGTAAAGTGCACGCACTAAAACCGTGAACATTAAATAGTACTAATTAGTACTATTTCATACAGAATCCTTTGTTTTCTATTGTTTAATTATCACTATTTAGTGCTAAAAATTAGTATTTGTTACACGGATTTGGTGTGAGCACTCTAACTTATTTGGAACTAAGTTGATGTGCAACAATGTACAAAACGCCAAATAAAATATGTTTGTCTGTCTATAAAAAGTTTATGCACTTATTTCAAGAAAGTTAGTCACCCGAAAAACTATAAAGCTGAGGCCGACAAGGATTATGGGTAGATTCATTTTACACGTTCAACCGCTCGATAACTGTTCATGGACTTGCGAATCTTTTACCGGTTATAGTCTCACCTCTTCTGAGCATCATCGAGCTGCAGTTTGTATTAAAAAAGCTTTGTATATATATGCTTCCTTGATATGAAAAGTTTCCCATGATGCTCTTATCAGTGATCTCAGCTTTCTAGCTTTTGGTGACTAACTTTATTGAAATAAGTGTATACATTTATCTCCGAAACGATAATTAATATAGATCTTAGACTTGCTCCAGTACTTCTCGGTCGAAGTTACCGGGAAGTACTCCAGCGAGAGAGATGGATGCCTGGGTTGGTGTGAAAGATTACTTTAATTATTCAACACGATGACACAACAAGGAAAAAGATTTAAAAAATAATAATCAATGTCAAACCCTCCTTTGGGGTATTGGTATTTGTTATTGAATATAGGATACTTTTATCAAGTTAGCGTTATTTACCAAATGTCAAAAGTAGTACGTAGGAGGACTATTAGTCCTCCTACGTACTACTTTTGACATTTGGTAAACTACCACAATGTGCGTATTTTCGTCAGAATGCAATTTTCATATATCTTCTTCACTAGAAGCCGAGAAGCAATTTCATCTATACCAGCTTTATCTCAAGAGCAGGAACAAGACTTGCCTAGTTGTTCGTGCTTGTCTGATATAGCTTCTTGCGTTTGACGGGTAACGACTCGACAGACTTATTTCTGTCTCTTCGATAATAGCTACACGGACCTCCAAATATAGAACTATTAAAATGAACAAACCACTTCCATGTTTATACAGTGCTTGCTGAACTTTCCCATGGAAAGATGGCACGGGATTTTAATCATTGCGGCAGTCAACTCAATGTTAGTTTCATGCATTATCAAAACAATGTTTATTGAAGGAAATTGCTATTATTAAATGCTACTGGATTAGTAAAACCATATTTTGAAAATCCAATGAAAGAGCTGCTAAATAAAATATAGTTAGTTCACTGATATATTTAGTTTGAAAGTTATTGTTGTTCGATTTTCATCTGCGTGTTCCGTTTACTGACAAAGCATGCTTTGTGTCACGCAATAGAATGAGTAAAAAAAGTATGTGATAAAATATGTCAATATTTTGCAATTGAAATGTTTTGGATATTACTATGATGTCTTTTTCTTGGTTTGATCCCCTAGTTCTAGCAAAATTCAGCGATGGAATGATTGCAATTGAAATTATAGTCACGTCGGTGGAGGTAACGCAACAAGCTGTTTACGGTTGAAATATTGCGAAATAGAGATCGTAAAAAGACCTCAACGGAAAGCTAAAAATGATTTGCCCAGAGATTTTTCTTTTGAATCTGATAGAAATACATTAGATAATCCTCTGGGTGTAGGTTTTGAATAATTTGGTATCTCCGCACATAGTTTTTATAAGCAGTATTTTAAGGCCTTAATTTGCATTTTTAAACTTTGGAAAAAGTGTACACGGTAGAAAAATTATTTCGAATCTTAAATCGCCAAATATTCTAGAATAAATACAACGAAAAGCAAGAGGAATACCTATTCCTTCGGTAAAAAGTACCAACCGAAAAAATTGTTAAGTAGTTTAGCTGTAGGATGCGCTTATTTTTGTACTAAATTCCTTGACCTCGTCGGTCATTTTCCCCCTGCATTTGGGCGAAATCTATTTTCGTAAATTTCGTGGGGAAAAAATGTTTTTTTCAAAACTAACAACACCTCGATTTATTTTACACTAAGGGCTATCTAAAAACAAAATATGAGCGAAATCGATTTCTTGACTTGTGCCGATGTTTGGTCGATCCTTACAGAAAGTCGCTCTTAATCATCTAAACTCACCATTTCCGAATTCATTATACTATACCTCACTAGTTTCTGTTGCTAACTCGGACAAGCTAAAATGTGTTTTTGATACAGAGCATACGCATTGAACAGACACGTACCAATAGACAATTTCCGAAATGCGCGAGCGCTTTCATAAATATCGCGGGCGCAGACATTAAAACGAGTCATTTTGGGCAGTGTGATGAGAAACCATTTGAAACCACTATAGTTATAGGCGATTTCTAAGAGCCTTAAGGAAGAAATAATTTGAAGTTTCTTTTAATTTGGAGCAAGATAACAACTTTAAAAAAAATAAAGTTCACTTTATAAGTCAAAATCTTTTCTTTAACATAATTTTCAATTTTTAGTATGTGTTTCCCATAGCGGGCAGTAATAGTCTTCCCTTAAAATGCCTGTCGTTTTCAAATCTGACTACGCGATTCTTTTGACAGCCGAAATTGTAAATGTCTGTAGAAGAAATGCATTTCAAAGGTACGTTAAGAGAAAAAACGAACTGAAATAAATGCGGGGGGGATTAAATAATGAAATATTAACAATCAGAGAGACGCGGTAAAATGTATCATTTTCGAACTCGTACTACACTGCTGTGTTCCTTAACATCGCGTGCAATTGCACTCAAAACTAGGTCATGACCGCCTTATAGTTGCGTTATAGTTTTACAAGTCCAGAATCGCCTTAGTCATTGAGCTTGTATAAACGTTTTCATCATTTATCGTCTGCCATTAAATATGCCATGAATATCCGCGCCAACAACAACTTCCAAGATTTCCCGCGAACAATTTTGGTCCCAGGCCTCGCGCGGTTTGCTTTTTAGTCTCTAAAACTTTAAACGGGGTTCGCTCGGTTTAACAAAAGTGTGTCTTCAATAGAAACTGGTGACTAACAGCGGTTTTTCCAAGCCAACGAGGAACCTGGCTATTCAATACGGCGGACGTAGAATGATAAAAACGATTGTAGATTTATATGTTAAGCGTATGCTACATCGAGTGTATAAGCAGGTTAAAAAATCGGCCTCAGTTGGATTTTTTAATCTGCTTATACATTCGATGTAGCATACACTTAACATATAGATCTTTACCGAGTGACAAAAACACATTTCATAGATTGTAAATTTGACGCAATTTTCGTGCAATTCTGGACTTCTCATCGCAAAACCAGCCTCCACGTCGACTGAACAAATACTTCAAAAATCGCATATCACATTTAAAGCCGAAAGAAGCAAATGCAGGATTCATGTAAGACAGTGATGTACATCAAATTTCCGAAAGAAACAAATGCAGGATTCATTTAAGGCAGTGAATGTACACCAATTTCCGGTGCTACATTTTTCAGAAGGGCATTTACGAAGACACACTATGGAGTTTCTTAAAGGCATTGTCGTACTTTCCATACAAAAGGACGCCATTTTGACACAGTATTCACTCAAAGAAAATCGCTGGATCGACCAAGAGCTAAGACGTAAGATTAAAGCACACTAAACTATCGCTGTATTACTCTTATTTTCCGGTGCTACATTTTTTCTTGACGCTTTCCCGTATTGCGTTCGAGAGTGGAAAGTACAAATTCTTCCTTATCCTTTGTAATTCCTCGAGGTCAATTAGCATGAAATGTGACAGGCGTTACGTGATATAGTATGCAAATGAGCAAAATCACCGGATGACCCGGAATTGTACGCGATGATTACACTTCGGTTTTGCCTAATAGTTTTTAGCGTCTGAATTATATTCACAAATACTAATGTTAAAGTACATATCAAACAATGAATGTCATAGCTCTCTTTCCCGGTCTTAAAAGAAGGGACTGGGAAGAAGCTTGTTTTTTTCGTATTTTTTGTAGTTTTTTTCTTGTTTTTCGTCTTCGCCAAGCTCGTAAATGTCTCTCAGCCGTTTCGCCAGCCGACGAGCACGCTTGTCCGCCATCTTTGACCCCAGGGTAAAGACCCGCAATCCAAATGTGGAATTATATGACTTTCTCAATTCCAACTTTGACACTATTGTATGGAGCTTAACTTGATATGAAGAATGTACAACTTCTCAAAGATACAAGCAATATCAAAACTCAAGGATGTCACCTAGAATACACAACATCGTGGTTGTCCCTGAGCAACAGAGAACTCAAAAATGGAGTATAATATTACGACTATTTATGTATTTATATGTTTGACACATGCCTGCGGTATGAAAGTGAATTCGAACACCGAAACTGATTTTTTTTTTTTTTTTAAATTACGTGTACATCTTTTTCAGAAATGAAACTTGGTATATATCAAAACACTTATCGACTTAAGCCTCTGGAAATCAGTGAGTGGTAAACGCCTTGATCATTATTGCTATAAATCACTCTTATTTATATGTCTAGTCGTTCTAGCGATTTCGCACTAATTGGGGACACTTTTTGCTCACACGCTTTACCACTACATTCAATATTCTATGCACACAACGCTCAACTCACATGTTGATTTTTACAGAGGGAGGAAACCGGAGAATCCGGAGAAAACCCTCGTAGCATGGGGGAGAACAACACATCAATCACACTCAATTCACATGGGGCGACCGCAGAAACGGATAAATCTCTCTATCCAACTTGTCACGCATTAAAATCTAATGTTACAAGTTGGGACTATCACGGTGATATTCTGGACGCTAATTTGGCTACGAGCTACATAATTCAACATGGCGGCCGCTTCTGCACATAAAGTGTTGCGTGACAAGTTGGACGTGTGATGAAAAACGAGCAACAAATTGCAAATTTGCTGCAGTAAGTTGATCTACGTTCTACTTTTCGCAACACGTTTTCCCCACTTGCAAAGAAAGATTTGTTGCGTGAGAAGTTGGATAGATAGGGTGTAATACGAGCAACATTGTTTTCGAACTTGCACCGTAACAATGTTGCGCCACAAGTTGGACGTTTTTGTGTCTCGTATTTCAGCGCCTTTCTTCTTTAACATAATTACTATAATATTTTACCACGAAATAAAGTATAAATACTGCAAAAGGAAAAGTAACAACTATAATTTTACATCACCACCCACCCCTTTCTGCATCTTTTTCTGCCCTTTACCCCAGCAAAAGTACGTTATTTGTCTTCTATTTCCAAGAACGCTCATACAAAAAAGTTGTTTTGTAAAAGTGAAAACAATCGACACGTCGAGTTTATCAGTTCACTTTTAAAGTAATTCACTCTGTGCCAGACATCATGTTAACAAGGATTGACAGAGGTGGCTGCATTTTAACAGTCATTGTACTGATGCTAGTCAGTCCAAGAATAGTTGGTGAGTTTGTAAGAAGGACACTAATCTACAAAACTAGATAGCAATGCAAATACAGTTTTCAGTTTGCAAACGACAGCTATGAATATTACTGATTTATTATCACATGGGAATTCGGTTTTATCTTCGTAAACAGGACACAGTTTACGTAATTCAATAGCCACAACAACAACAAAAGATTTCAAGTTATGCAATAAAACGAAGCTAACAAAAAAAAATATAGGTTATACGCTGTGTCCTTTATTGTGTCTTCTATACGAAATTATACCCGGGAAACAAACACAAAACACACAATTACGTACATATGTACAGTCGAAATGAACGACCGTTTTTCTTTTCGGACAAATGTTTAATAGTGAGGAACCAGATTAATAGCGATCTTAATCGAACATCGAACAATAGAAGGCCATGTTGGCAAATTATCGATTGTTATTCTATGGTTTTTTACTTTCAGAATATGACGCTAACAAGATAAGTAAAATAGCTCTATTATAACATGTATTTGCTGGAAATAAGCATTACTTTTATTTTGAAAACATATGCATAAAGAAAAGACGAACACGCCAAAGAAATGTGAGCAACTAGCTCCTAAGAAACACGTTATAAAAGCGTATTAAAACGAAAACCTATAATAATAATACATGCAGAAAATGCCAAGGTCGAAGGCTGGGGTCACAGTTTTATGTAGATTTTGTAACGGCATCCTAAGTATTTTCATTTCTATCAGGTTGGCACCGGGGTTGATTACCAAGATAAAATGAATCACGTTACTGCGCAACTTTTGGTACTTTGCTCAAAGTTTATTTTTTTATTAAACCCCGTCTTTATATCCCATCTTCGTCACGCAAGGTTCATTTTCCGATTTGATAAAACCTACTACTTCCCAAGTGCTTTATAACTCGGCTGCACACACCTCATTGTGAAATACAGGCTAGACAAATAACAGTTTACAATAGGTTGCTATCAATAGACGTCACTTCCGGTAATAGCTCTTTTTTGATGGCTTGTAGAATCCTGGAGGTTGTTTTGATCTCTTGTTTTCTGGTTTGATGTCGTTTAAATAGTCAAATACAATAGTTTGAGGACTTATTTTGACATGTTTTGACTTAGCATCCGCTAGTTGCCTCCCAGTCAACCGCTTGTTTGCCCCCCAGTCAACTCCAAAAAGTCACGTCATTGATAGTAAGCAATAAAACACGAAAAACAACGTCGAAAACGCACACGTGCTGGTTGTGTGATGTTGCAGAACACGTGAAATCAGAAATCAGAAATCAGAAATCAGAAATCAGAAATCAGAAATCAGAAATCAGAAATCAGAAATCAGAAATCAGAAATCAGAAATCAGAAATCAGAAATCAGAAATCAGAAATCAGAAATCAGAAATCAGAAATCAGAAATCAGAAATCAGAAATCAGAAATCAGAAATCAGAAATCAGAAATCAGAAATCAGAAATCAGAAATCAGAAATCAGAAATCAGAAATCAGAAATCAGAAATCAGAAATCAGAAATCAGAAATCAGAAATCAGAAATCAGAAATCAGAATCAGAAATCAGAAATCAGAAATCAGAAATCAGAAATCAGAAATCAGAAATCAGAAATCAGAAATCAGAAATCAGAAATCAGAAATCAGAAATCAGAAATCAGAAATCAGAATCAAATCAGAAATCAGAAATCAGAAATCTCTGTTTTTGTGACGAGCGCGTCATAGGTCCTCTAATCGACTGTTCACGTTAAACGTTAGCATTGCAAGAGCCGTTTCACCAAAACGGATGGGCACAGCAATGATCTACTATGCAAAGCAATGTCATGTCAATGTCATGATTTGCATGTTTGTGCATACATTATATCAGTTGTCTGTACCTCTTTTCGTTCACTTAAATATGTCGATTTTAAGACATGGAAATTATTTCATAGCGATTTTTCAATATAGTTACATTTTTATAAATTTCAAGCTAAACCTACACAAACAACTAATACTCATGTTCTACATATATACGTTACCTCTACCTTGATTCAAAAACAACTCCTTTTTGACGCAACTGTGAATTATAAATTCAATTAATTACTGTGTTCTAAAAGACTTAGAGTATTTAGAGACATTGAAAAATAAAAAATCATAAAAATTGGAATTTTGGTTCTCGATTTACTGACAATTATTCTTTTCCTAATCTTATATTTTTACATTTTAGAAATGATTTCCTTACTAACTATGTCATATCATTGCCCTGCAAATGGTTGATCTGCTGTAACACAGTTGATAAGTTGTTGACATTTTCCCCTTCGATCAAATGAACAGCAATAACAAACCATGGGCTGGGTAGCTAAATCCTAATATATTTGCTCTAACAGTTATGGCCGGTTTCGATACTCGAATGGTAACTAAATATTCCATCTAATAGCTTCAACTATTTTAGAAATGTTTTGAATTCTAAGCACATACTTCCCTACCCAGAAAGATCTGTGGCAGTCATATACTTTATTTCCTTTTTCTTCTTACATATTCATAGCTTAGAATCGCATTCGTAACTAAATATTCCATCTAATAGCTTCAACTATTTTAGAAATGTTTTGAATTCTAAGCGCAGCTTATGGAAAAGAAGAGCTTATTAAATATATCAGGACATGATATTGAAAATGTAAAAGAGTTCAAGTATCTTGGTCATATGTTTTATAGTGATCAGAAGGAAAGTTTTGTCGATAACAGAATACTAAGTGCAACAGGAAAATTCCACGAGCTCAAGAACGTCCTTACAGATCATAAAGTATCTATGAATACACGCAGAAAACTCTTGGAATCCTGTATCAGATCCAGACTTACTTACTGTACTGAGGCTGAACTACCAAATGAAGATGAACTGAAAAAGCTTGAATCCTGTTGGTTTGGTCTACTAAGAAGAATGGTACGGAATGGCTGGGAAAGGAAAATGAATAGTGACGGAGAAGAAACGTTTGCCTTTAAATATAGGAACTTAGACCTGGAGAGAATAGTGGGAACCCTGGCACTTCGTGATTTTATATACATACGCTACTTGAAGTACATTGCACATGTTTGTAGAAGACCAAATTCAAATTTAACGAAACAGTTGCTGTTTGCAATTCCATCTGCTAAATATGTTAGAGATCCATGGATCAAAATTAGTCAACTACTTAATGTTGATAAACACCAAGCTAAGAAATCTACACAAGACAGAAAAGTTCTAAAAGGACTACTACATCAGAACTTTGGCTCTGTGTAGACTATATAGTCCCTGCTGATCAACTTATAGTTGGAAATAGCGGAATGACACTGATACTGATACTGAGTGAGAGAAAGGAAAGAAGACTCTTTCCTTTCTCTCACTCGGGGGAAGGTAAAGGAGACTTTGCTCGCAGGGTAACCTCAGAATGGAAATATTACGAAAAACGTATCTCTTTCCCTACACTTCTGCCCAAACAATATGGCGTCGGAAACCGTGAAAGGAACTATAAATAAACTAATATAAAAACTCGTGTGAGTACTCTTTTATGTAAATTATGACGCAGTAAATTCCTCGTCCACCCACTTGTTGAAGGTTTCGGCATGAAAATCCCTTTTTCATAAAAATATTCGACTAGAAATAGATACGTTTAGCTAACCAAAACAAAAATTATTACTTTAGTTAATACAATAACATATAACTCGTGCGGGTACTGTTACTAAAACAAGGAACGGCCTGAAACCACCTAAAACGACCTGAAACGACCTGAAACGACCTGAAACGACCTGAAACGACCTGAAACGACCTGAAACGACCTGAAACGACCTGAAACGACCTGAAACGACCTGAAACGACCTGAAACGACCTGAAACCATCTTGAAACCACCTGAAACGACCTGAAACGACCTGAAACCATCTTGAAACCACCTGAAACCAGCCAAAACATTGAATCTCCATCGAGTTTGTCGTCCAGTTTGTGTATTTTATTTACTTTTATCTATCGATCAAGTGTTTGTTTTCCTTGGAAGGGATGTATTTCATGGTAGAATGTCATATAGTCGCTACGTATACTCTATTATAGAAGTATTCCACACTTATACCTCACCTCTCCCTCGCTACGATTACCTGTTCCTAGCTATGATCAACCGTCCCTACCTATGATCAACTGTTCCTAGCTATGATCAACTGTCACTAGCTATGATCAACTATCCCTAGCTATTTTCACCATTCTCTACTAATGGTTTCCTGTACCTATATATAGATTAACTTCCCCTTATATAGTTTAATGAACTTAAAAACTTGCAGGCAACATGGCTGAATTACGTTAAGGAGGGGCTTATCCAGGATCTGTCATGTGGGGGGGGAGGGGGGGGGGGGGCCGTGGGGGTCACAACATACCAAATTGTCACTATGACATCATATCACATACTGCATCAACGGTCAGATGATTTATCTTTGGCTTTGAAAATGGGGTCACAGGCACCCCTGAGCCCCCTAGATACGCCAATGCTAAGTTAAACAAATTTACACGTTAAAGTAAAAAAATGTTCAAATTGTAATCATAGCTAGGGACAGTTGATGACAGCTAGGGATAGTTGAAAATAGCTAGGGACAGTTGATGACAGCTAGGAGCAGTTGAAAATAGCAAGAGATAGTTGAAAATAGCTAGGGATAGTTGATCATAGCTAAGGGATAGTTGATCATAGTTAGTGTCAGTTGATCATAGCTAGGAACAGTTGATCCTAGGTAGGGACGGTTGATCATAGCTAGGAACAGGTAATCATAGCAAGGGAAAAGTGAGGTATAAGTGTGGAATACTTCTATGGGAGACTATACGTATGAGTGACTATATGACATTCTACCATGAAGTACATCCCTTCTAAGGAAAACAAACACTCGATCGATCGATAACAGTCAATAGAATACACAAACTGGACGACAAACTCGATGGAGATTCAATGTTTTGGCTGGTTTCGGGTGGTTTCAAGATGGTTTCAGGTCGTTTTAGGTCGTTTCTGGTGGTTTTAGGTCGTTCCTTGTTTTAGTAAATACCAATAGTACTATTTTAGATCAATGACGCAGTAGAAATTCCTTGCCCGCCCCCATTCAAGCTTACGGCATGAAATACGTTTTTGTCATGAAAATATTCGACTAGAAATAACTATGTTTTGCTAATCAAACCTAATATCATTTTTCTTGCTAATAAAATAATATAAAACTCGTGCGAGTACTATTTACATCAATGACGCAGTAGAAATTCCTGGCCTGTCCATTTACAATCTTTTGTTTACGTAACTAATTCGAGTTGTATCAAAAAACAAAAATCGCACTTAAAGTTTCTAATTTAGCTCCAGTTTCTAATTATCTGCTTAGAACTACCAAATTAAGTTTAAAGTAAGTTGGATTAAGGCACTCTTACCACGAAAACCACATATATTCAACCTCTTTCACCTCCTCCGTGTCCCGATCTTACAGATCTCAACATGCATTTTCACCTCGTGTTTCACCAATGTCAATCATGACGAGGTCCACCAATGGCATTCGTAACACTAAATTCCGATCATACCTAACTCAACAAAAACAAATGTACTGTGCCCATAGGCACAGCACAAAAATTACAACAAGCCAATAAATTCCATACCACTTCTACATCTATATCTATATATATATCGTTTGTAAAACTACTGTAAACACGTTTTCCAGCGGCCTGGCAGTTGTGCTTGCTAATTATGCGACTGAAACATTGCCAGACGTCGTCGAATTGTCAAGACGACATATTTCTTGAAATAAATGACACATGGAAATCAATGGCTTATGCTTTCTTGGAACCACACAATAATGATTCTAGTCTATACATACCTGCTGAAAACTGTGACAATCACCAGACAGTTACGTTTTCGTGCAATTTGAATAGTGTCATTGACTAGAATATGCTCTCCAATATGTCCTAGTAATAACACTTTCTCAGTCTGCTTCTTGAACGACGAGTTACACGCTGGCTTGAAGATATGAATGTTTCACTCCGGATCCTTCGTTGCTCTCAATCGTTAAATATTTTCATTTTCACCAAATTATTTGACCTGAAATCAACAGTCGAATGACAGCGCGGTTCAAGTATGTGATTTACAAGCTGTCAATCAAATAACCGGAAATAGAGTTAGCGAAGAAATAGGATTGTTTGTGAGGGAAGAGAGGGGAGAGAAGGAAGGATTTTTTAATATATTGGATTGGATACCGCCCTGTAATTACAGCTTAAGTGTTTCTTCGTACTCAAGATTCAAATACGAAAGAAGGAAGTTAGACGAAAATCCATTATTACAAAATCTACGCGAAAAAAAGCTCTCTATATTGGCGATAGTACGTATTTTCGGGTTAGGTACAAACAACTGAAAATGCTGGTGTACGATGGATCACTATGAGATCTGACTGGATATAAGAAACTAAGCTTTTTTCATTTCCTTTTATGTTTTTTCTCTCTTTTTCTTGTGATGTCACTAGGGTGAAATTTGATCACCACCAGCAAACATAGAATCCTGATTTTGGCTCTGATGATGGCTTTTAACACACTACTCGCATTCTTCCACGTGCGATGCGTTTGGTAAAACTAATCGGAACGTGCATCCTATTAAATTGGATCTATTTCAAATTTTCTCTGCTATGGAAACATGATTTTGATATTTTTTACTTAATTCTGATTTATTAAAAAGGGCCATATAATATACTTCCAGACATCGAGTACTGAACCGTCGTATGACAGTGCGAATCA
Source organism: Actinia equina (assembly GCA_011057435.1). Taxonomy (NCBI): domain Eukaryota; kingdom Metazoa; phylum Cnidaria; class Anthozoa; order Actiniaria; family Actiniidae; genus Actinia; species Actinia equina. Next base: position 92,563 of record WHPX01000012.1, read on the forward strand.
TTTACAGTTACGCCAGAGATTTCGGCCCAAGCACCGCTATCCACTGATTACAGACGGATCAGGAAGCTCGGCCGAAGCCTACAGGCGCGATTACACGGAGCACATTTTTCTGCAACTTATCTCGCAACAGCGTTTACACGGTTACACGCTGCAATGCAACGTTTATCGCAACGCTGTACATGTTGCAAGACAAGTTGCAGAGAAAATTGCTCCGTTTAATCGTGCCTTAAGGGCAAGGTTATCCAACCCTAGGCCGTAGATGATTAACCCCTTGATATGAACATCAAACTTTAAAATCGTGATAGTGACTCTGATGGTATTGAACGCACCACTCGCCATTCCATCTGGGATGCGTTTAGTAAATCTAAATAGAAAGTGCATCGTGACCATGAAAATAGAACTTCATGGATTTCAATTTTGTGATTGTCTTTCATAGAATATAAACAACTTTCTTCGTGGCACTTTTTTTTTGTAATTTTCTACTATTTCTCAGCGGAAAACGACTGCTTATAGTTTCAGACTATATTAGTTTTGTAGAGTAACTTCAAGCAATTTTCATCTGCCGGTTAAATGGATTTATGTTTGATCTATGTGTGTTTCCTAAACATAGAATAAAAACGACCCTCTTTGTGGCACTTGGGGAAAAAAATTGACTGCCGGGTACCCATTAGGTAGTGTAACTGTCTCAGTTATGGCTAGGCTATTTTACGGATCGATCGGACTAGACACTTTAGATCCCTTGATCTCTTTTAATCTTTGTCGTTAAATCAATCGTAAAACTATAATAAATCAAATGAAATAAATTGCTAACTAATCTTACTGACAATCGTACATACATGCAATCATACAATAATCGCGATAGAGCTTAAAGAAAATACAATAATTCCTAAAATAATAATACAAGTAAAATCATACCTTGTCTAGCTGCTTGCAAACGTGAACTATGCTAAACGTGGCTTGTGTCCACTTACTTAACTCATATGACAGGTTAATTATTAAATTATTACATGAATCAATTGGTCTTTGTTCTATGTAAACATATATGTCTTTCAATAATCATTTCCGATAAAATTCATGACGTCAGTCACAGGTAGCAACTCGTACGCGCTTTTCTTGTTTGCATCTAGCGACTTGTTTCTTATGTTCAGCAACTCATCTCAAATATGCAAAAAATATACATAACATGTACCAGTTTCTTCTTTGTTTAACAATTGCTGCATTCCTGTTATGGACAACCCGGCGTAGTCTGCATCCTCATTATTTGTATTTATTTATTTCTGTGGCAATACTACGGATTTCATTGAAGTGTGGCACACATTACAAAATTCGTCTGCGAATTTGCCTATGAGACGCTGTGACTCCTCCCACTTGGAGGTGTGATTTTGTCTGCATTCCTTTCTCGCGAAATGCACGATGAACATCAGCGAACTTGGTCGTGTTTACAGTAGGGGAAAGAGCATAAGTAGTGATTTGAGATCTCTCGTTATATATGAGATCGTTGAAAGTGGTGGGGATATCATATAAGGATTTTCTCCAGGAAAATTTGTAGAAATTGCTCGAAAACTTCCTCCGCCTCCATAATCAGCTTTGAACTCGTACCTTCTACTCGCCGCCATAATTTTGAATTGAACGTTGCACGGGAATAGCCGAGAAAGGAATGCAGACAAAATCACACCTCCAAGTGGGAGGAGTGACAGCGTCTCGTAGGCAAATTCGCAGACGATTTTTTTAATGCGTGCCACACTTCGATGAAATCCGTAGTAAACTCTAGTTATTTGATATACATAAAATGCACCAAGCGTTTTGCAATATTAGTGTAAATAAGTTCATTTTACTACGCTGTTGATAAAACTACAACCATACTAATTAACTGTATTTTCCTCTTTTTCTTTTCTTTTTTTTTTTTTTTTTTTTTTTTTTTCATTTGCTTAAATAGGCTATCTGCACTAACAGGTCACGCGACACTTCTCCCGCAAAACGAGCAGCTGTGTCAAAATGATCACCAAAAACAATCAAAGGCCTCAGGCGAACTCGTGGATACTTGTTGCACTTTTCGAAGATTGGTCTTCCTGTGCCCTCTTTAAGCTTATTGGGCACTCTTAGTCCCAACGGGATTAATGAACGCTTTATTTTCAACTAACCTTTTCTTTTGTCTTTTGATTGTTTGTTTTTGTTTCCTTGCCTACCTTGCTCTCATTGGTTTCTTTTGTCTTATTCTATCATATATACACTCCCTTTCTACCACTTCTTTCTCTTTTACTCCGACGAAGGACTAGCGTCCGAAACGTCAGTAAGTTTTTTCATCTTTTCACGGTGTATAATTTACCTTTTCATCATTACTGTTTCATTAGAAACACCGACGCAGCTCACACTAGTTTTTAGCTAGTTTATACCTCTTAAGCTTGTGACATTCTTAAACGGATTCCAAATATTTCGCTCGATTAATATTTTGAATGCTCAATTTATCTAGTAAGATGAGTAATCGTCCTTATTATTTTCCTTTTAGCTTCTAGTTCTTCGCTAGTTTGTTGAGTTTGTAATTGAAAATTGTCTGAACTTCAATTAATACGAAAGACGACTTCGACTACGACTTCGCGATAGAGTCAACTGAGTCAAGTATAGAGTACAATTGGAAGAAGATCTATTTGAAAACGCTTTCTCTGTTTTTCAGTTTTCAAAGCGGGCTGTGTGTTTTATTTCCAGGAATCATTCGACCTACGAGCTCAAAACTGAATATACAAGATAATCGACCGTTTATGATACAATCGGGACGATCAACATAAAGCGTTGCGTTATGCGTGTGATTTAGATTACTGTTTATCTTGCCCTTCAGGGGTCACGGCTCCTACTTCAAATGAAACTATTTATTTACATTGTGAACTAAGGCAAATATTTTATAGAAATATCCTTTAGAAATGATATTATTCGTCTTCATCCAAGTGAGCATTGCTTCGGCTGTTTGTAATCTTGTAATGCGTGGCGATCAATCTACTTTTTATTCAGTAGAGAGAATAAGAGAACATATCAAATGCCGCTTGGCGAGGATTCGAACCCACGTCTTCGGTATTCTAGTCCGATGTGTTAAACCACTACACTACAAGGACCAAACCACGCTGGTAACGCAGCCAGAATATGAAATGTAGGGTAAGCGTGAGGATCCCAGAGCGATATTTTTTCTCTATAGATAAGTTGAACACCGTAATATGTACGCAAAGATTAGACATAGTATAGTAGTAATAAGTTATGCTTCGGTGTGTATAATTCATGAATAGAGAGAATAAGATAAAAATACTCAAATGCCCTTGGCATAACTTATTCTACCTATTCTATGTCTAATCTTTGCGTACATATTTACGGTGTCTCACCTTATCTACTAGAGAAAAAAATCGCTCTGGGATCCTCACGATTACCCCTATAAAAAAAAACACTTTCATATTCTGCTTTCGTTCCCCAGCGTGGTTGGTGCTCTTGTAGTGTAGTGGTTAACACATCGGACTGAGTATCCGAAGAGCGTGGGTTCGATCGCTGTCACAAGGGCATTTGATATTTTTCTCTATTCTCTCTACTTCATAATATACACACGCGAACGCATAACTTATTTCCTACTAGACTTGATCTAATCTTTGCGTAGCCATATTTTAGCGGTGTTCAACTTCATCTATAGAGAAAAAATATCGCTCTGGGATCCTCACGATTACCCCTACAATTTCATATATCTGGCTGCGTTACCAGCGTGGTTGTCTGCTTGTATTAGTAGTGGTTAACACATCGTACTAGAAATACCGAGACGTGGGTTTGCGAATCCTATGCCTTAAGGGGGCATTTTGATATTTTTCCTCTTATTCTCGCTCTACTCTCATACTATACACACACGTTCACGAACCATAACTTATTACTACTATACTTTTTATCATAACAGGCTTATTTAAATGACGAAAACGGCCGAACTGTCCTTCACCCCAAAACTCCATATGGAATTGTTCTTTTTTTCGTCTTTTTACTATTTTCTACGATCTACGTAGGTCATCTAAGCATTGATTATTTTCTCTTACGAGAGATCTACTTAGTAAATACAACTGTTGATCCGTCCTATTAAAACTTCGCTCGCTCGATCGAGTTTGTGAGATTTATTCGCTGAATACCTGCCGGTAGACTTTTGAGCTGTCTGTATGGAGAATCAAGTCGCTCCAGGAGGCTTGAAAATGCAGTACAACCTTCTTGATATTTCTAATTAAATAGCTTTTTTCCCCCGATAACGCGTCTCGATCTACAGGTCTATCTGAAAATCACGTTGTTCGCCTAATAAGGCGGGTTTGTTTTACTTTTTAAAAATACATAAGAAAAAAGGTCTAAGTCTTGAAGATTTTATTTCAGGTGTTAATCCGTGGCTCGACCAGCCTCTCACCGCTTGAGCCGCTTACGCTTCCACTTTTGGAACGCCTAGTGGCTAAATGTCTTGTTAAATTTATCCGATTTGCAAATCTTTTTTGGGGGCAGCATAAGTCAGCATAAAGATTGAATATAATTTTGATGGGCAGTTGTTTTATGAGATCGACGTATCACACATATTAGGATACATATGTGATTCGTTTAGAAAATAATTTTAGTCTTGCAGAGCGTTCCAACACTAAAATGCTTCGTAGCCAGCATATTATATACAGAATAGCCCTCCATTTGTGGGGATTTTTGAAAAAAACTCTATCTGCTACTTATGAATATTTGAGATTATTTAAATATATGCATACTCTACTTCAAACTAAAGCGCTGGTTTCATACGGGGTTATGCGGCCGAACATTAATATTTGCAGAGCTGATATCTTCTCAAAGTCATTGCTCATTTAGTTTTCACTCTGTATCTAGTTTTGAAAAAGGACATTCTGAAGTACTCGACTTATGCGTTTTGCTGAAATACGTATATTGGCAGAGACGGGGTAAACGTTATCGCGGACTTTATTGCATCGGCAGTTTTCTAGTCAATCTTAATTAGTACTGTCTTTTCCGATTACCTTCCGAGATATGGTTCTTGATCTTAAAACGCCAAAGTCTTGCTACCCGCTTCTTTCTTGAAGTTTTAATTTGAGGCCAATGTTCGGCCGATTCTATTCACTCACGGTCACACTGACAAATAGCACTCATGACACGTCCCTACGTTTGATAAAAAAGAAAACTGTTTGTTACCAAACTTCGGGGAGTAAATCGGAAAGCAGCCGAGGTCGAGATGAGACGTGGCATGGGGGCGAAGAATTTGATGTATGATCATTAGGCAATACATCGAGATTCCATAGCATCAAATCGTTGGGAAAACATCAATGTTTTCTGTCATTTCTCGTTCGCTTAGATCGCTTTAAATGAGTTCAATCAGTTCTTGCAATTTTGTGTAATTATTAGTTTAAGTTGCAAATTTGTATCCTTACGTAATTTTGAGAGAAATTATCAGCGAATTTTTAGAATATGGAAGATGCTAGTAGATTGATCTAGGGAAAACTGCGATGAAAATTGGCGCATCCAAATGTTTACCGCCGTCTTCCTTCCACTATACGTATTTCACTAAAATCGCATAAGTCGATTAGCTTCAAAATGTCTCTTTTAAAACTTAGATTCAGAGTAAAACGAAATGAGGCTAAACACTTTTGTGAATTATACTCTGAAATATGAATTTCGGCCGTATGAAATCCATTGTTTATGTTTTGAAAGTAGATTTGGCACTATATTTAAATAATCTCAAATATCTCATAAATTCGCTAGATAGATTTTTTCAAAAATCGGCCCAACAATGCGAGGCAATCTATTCTAATTCATGTGGTACAAAGCCATTTTTAGTGTTGAACGGCTCTGGGGGCAAGAATAAATTTATTTCAAATCGAAAACAAAATTTCATCACTAATCACTGTGTTTGAGGCGTCGATACTCACTAAACCACTGCATCAAATATGAGGAACTTCAATCTTATGGGACTTATGGCAAAAAAGATTTTCATAATCGGATAAAGAACGTTTATTCACTAGGCGTTCCAAAGGTGGAAGGTAGTGTCAGGGCGTGGCGGGGGTTCGAGGACCACTTAATAACGTAATAATTTTAATTCAACTGGCATCTTTCTTGATTCTTTCTAATATAAATAATTCGCAAGATAAACTATGTGCGAGTGTGCGCATGCATGGCGTGGGCTCCCCACGGGCGCCCTACAAGTGCTAGAAACTGACCTCACATGAACACTCAGCATTTCGTTTGCCTCATATAAAATACCAAATTGGTAATCTCTATGGCCTACATACTTTGTAGCTCTGCAGTGTCAGTGTAATCAACAACTTCGTAATCAAATGACGTAAGACGATTCGCTAAACGTTTAATTATCGCTCTGCTAACATCTTAAGTGACAAGTAGAGCGAGTGAGTTAGCGAGTGACACATTTTCACTATCAGTACGCCCTCACAATAATCTCGTTTCTACGCTCGTGTATCCACGGAATATAAATAGCGGTGGCCTCGATAATAATAAGGTTGTGAGTTTCAGACAAGCATGTATAGGGACCCCGTCCTCAAAATTGTCTTCAATTCGATGCTATAAAGCCGGATCGATCGAAATCCCAAAGAAAAGCTACAAGTGCGATAGAGTTAAAATTAACTTTTTGTCTTTTTATTTTAGTATACATTCTTATGGCATCCTAGTTTGTTTGTGTGTGTGTGTTTCGGGTGTTTTGAGAAGGATTCATTACTAAACGATAATAATTTCATATCACAAAATGCGAATGCATTTACTGCCACGCTACGCGAGAATTCTCCCGATGCAAATCTTATATGTACGTGGGGTTTAAATTTTATATTTAATAATCATTTTCCGTCCTCCCTAGTCGAAAGTTATATGCGCTGAAACTTCGGCCTTTCACTAATAGGTAAGGTGCTGCTTTTTCTCTTTGCTGGCCGTGTTCTAGGTAAATTTGATACATGTTCCAGATTTAGACAGATTAGGGTTGAGTTTCGTGTTATAGGCAAAGGCAGACTATTCCCTTGGGCCACCTGTATACGGTAGTCTATCTCATGCAGAAAGCACCAATCGCTCGTACAGTGTTCGGCTCTCCTAGTAGGGGCGAGCTTTGGTTTTAAAACATGACTCAATGATTGGGAACCCCACATTCTTCAACTGTTTGCATAATCATCATTGTATGATGTGATTCTTGGGCAAGGAAACAACGATCCTTCGCGTCCGCAATTAACATCTTCATCTATATTGGTTCTTGGTATACATTTTCGCACGCCTATTTTTTCAACTGTGAGAGAAGAACATGTGTTTATTTTAGATTAAATTTTATTTGGATAAAATAAAACAAACAAGCTCGCACGACAAAGCGACAACAACCAATAAAGAGCAACAATTACACCAACTGGCGAGCAATTTCTGTTATATACTATACGACGTATAACAATGAAACATCAGGCATCAATGCAAATCTGGGCTTTAAGCCACAGCGTAATATAAGAAACTGACAAGAAAGAGCTAAGGAAAACCTTTTCCATA